>JBAIAA010001292.1:0-333476 GCA_037893245.1 Crossaster papposus
TACACTAATGCCCTTACGGCTTGGATGGAGTTCAATTTTGGTTTTGCGTTGCTATAAAGAGTACTATCACCAATGTTCGATATACGCTGCGCGCTCTCCTGCACTGACGACACTGTCTGAGAGGTCCTAGGTGCCGCTATGCACGCTCTTCTACTCTGGTGCATACTAGCTACGCCCATAATTCTAACCTACACCCTCCAGCTAGCCCAAGACACTTGACAGCCTTCGCTCCGCTTTGCATGCACATCTGCGCCGGCGTACTTTCAGCATCTGTCAGTTACACCTAATGCATGAGCGCCTGTGCCTGCATAGGGTTGCACTTCATACACTGCAACAGGTCATCACGTCAGTTGACAATGACAATTCTACTTAGCACCGCCTTCTTTCTCCGCCTTTAGACCACTGTACGTAGCTGTGCCTTGCGCGCATTTGTCTCACAAACGCTCGCAAATACACAGCGAACGCACGCTTTCTCTAATTCATCCGACACGTGTGCCGGATTCCAAAAAAAACGATGTCACCTTGCTTCAATACTCAACAACTTTTGCACGGAAACATGTGAGCGCCAACAGCAGCATACTTACTACTTGATACACAGCGCGCACAGAGCGGGTAAGAAGTGAACTTCACCGTGGGCCCACAGCGCGCGTCGAGATTATCCGTTAATAAGCCCATTTATAAGCTTATTTATAAGCTCGTGCTCATCCGCCCTATCGCGCGAGCACGAGTTATTGTGTTTACGCGCCGTCCATTTCGTGCCAGTTATTCAGCTACGTGACCACCGACCGCGTTACATAGCCGGTGATCGCCTTCCCACTCTCTTGCGTTGCGGCCTTCTCTCTCTCGCAGAGAGTGCAGCGCTTTCCCCTCCAATGCGTGTGTCTCTCTCTCATTGGCTCATTGAGTCGGTGCTTTAGACTACCCGATTGTGAGTCCATGCTGCTATGGGAGGAGGGGGCGAGGTGGGAGGGCAACGGTTTCGACCCGCCCACATCGAACTAGTGGCCCACACCTGCTGACCTTTCGCTCGGTCTGCGCTTGTTGGGGGGGGGGGGGGGTGGGGGGGTGGTAAGAGGTAAAACCCGTTGGCATTCTCTTGTCCACTTCCTTTTTGACGCGAGTGCAGTGCTGAGACAGCATTTTACTTTAGCTGGAATGCTCGCACAGCATTTTACTTTAACTGGAAACCCGTTGGCCCTTTTATTATGCTCTCGGAGCATTTTACCTTTGACTTGTTTGTGATATACATAATGTGTACACTACAGTGAATTGACAAAAGTAGGCTATTTTGCAGTGCACTGTTTATTAGGTGATGACATAATGTTTTGATGTTGATTACCTTTTGATCAAGATGTCAGTCATCCCCTTCCCCGCTCTGTAATCTTGATGAGTTCCGCTCCGAAGAAAAACAATGCAATAAAAAAAGCAAGATTTAGCAAATTTGATTCAAAGAGTCGAAGGAAAGTAGCCAGGTAATGCCTCCGATTGCACCACAGAGCATCTAGAATCCATTGGTTTTCCGGGGCCCTCCACGCCGTAAATGGCTTTGCGCTCGCTCGGCTTTGGGTCGGAAAATTTACTTCCGCCCCCCCCCGCCCCCCCCCCCCCCCCCCCCCCCCCCCCGCCCCCCCCCCCCCCCCCTCCCCCCCCCCCCCCACCCCACAATGAAAATGTCCTTGCTGCGCCCCTGCCCAAGAAATCGGATTCTCCATAAGCGACATCTGGCGCCCCACCATCACCTCCCAGTCCCATTGGTACCCCATACCCCAATATACACTTAGTTATCCTTCCCCTTCGCTCCCTTTCTTCACACTGACCATCCAGCATCCTCCACGTTCTGCCAAGTTCTGTCACGTACATCCTCCACGTTCAGAGTACCCCTGCAGAGTTGCATCCTTCTCATGCCTCGTCGCTTCCAGGCCCCATTACATTAACCCTGCTTTACATATGGAATCCCTCAGTCTCTTCACTACAGGCAGAGCACACTGTCCGAAACGTTGAGTTCCCACCGGTTATTTTCAGAACCACACAACTCACTAAAGAGAATTACCACATGGTGTTACCGCAAACGACTTATCTTATTTTATTTTCATTTGTAGTTGAATGTGTGTGTGTGTGTGTTATCAGTAATTCTTGCTCAGCCCTATTGCATCAAACGACTTGCTGTAAAAAAATAGGTTGCATAAATTCTCAAGGCAGTGATCAGTTTCTGTATTTTTTTGATGAATTTGAGAACACGCTCTTTCAAGACATACTTCATTAGTGAATTGCTTTTTAATAATCCAGGGTCACCTTCTTTATTTACTGTATACCATATGAGGCAAACCTCGTCCTTCGATGTTGTGACCTTCATGTTGAGGTGTATGATTATACGCTCAATAGTTGTCTATAACTTTCTCATAAGTGCCCTTTTGTTCCAGCTATAAAATAATGTAGTTGGTAACTAGGGACTTAGAGTTACCTTGGATCAACACTAACTTTAGTAAGAAACTTAGAATGTAACTAACGATAATGCTTCATGAATACATATGAGTTACCAACTATAGGCTTAGTAAGCAACTATAGGCCTTTTTAGGTTTCATGGTTTCATGAATATTGCCCCTGGTTTCTTTACAAGAAGTACATCAAGTAAATTATAATCCCCCCACTGACTAATCGGTATCGATCATTATTTTGGCCCGTTATTTTGGGTAATCTTTACAGATGTCGAGTCCACCACTATCTCTGATCAACAGCTGTACGGCAGTCTTTGCTCCGAGTCGGTCATTAATCGATGCAGCAAGATATTCCGCAAGTCCCTCGACCAAGACAGAGCTGGGGAGAGGTACTGCCCTACGCTCGCTAGCTACGGGCGGTGCTTGAATAGGCGCGCCAAACATTGCTCAGGATACGCGGGTTACGCCCTCTTGCGACAGGATATCGCAAGCTTAAAAAACCTGCAACGTGCAGCAAAGTCATGCCACAAAATCCACCGTTCCTGGGCCGTACAGTAAATGTTTAAATGTTTATTTGGGCAACCACTTTCTAGATGACAACAAATTCAAGTACTTGGATTTGCAGTTTTTGTGTTAACCGCTTGACTGTCTACCCCCACCCCCCCCCCCCCCCCCCCCCCCCCCCCCCCCCCCCCGCCTGTAAACCTCCCCCGTATATCGGCCCACCTGTCTATCTCTCTCCCATCTGTCTATCCCCTATCTATTCCCCCTGTGTGCCCCGTGCGCCCCCCCCCCCCCGGCCAGTTTTGTTTCCTTTCACCATATAATGTTTTCTATATTTTTGCCATTACACTTGCCTTTTGTTATTCATGTATCTTATTTGTCTTTGAACGTGTGCTGTTTTAATTGTTGCTTTTATTCCACAGATTTCATAATATTGATCTCAGTGTTCCATCTTAAGATTGGATTGATAGACTTCCGAGTCACAGTGATTCAGTTCGCTTTTATTAATACTGGCCATCTTAATTTGGGTATCGTCTTGGTTTTGTTTTTGTCTTATATCGTATCAACCTCTACTCTTTAAAGGTAGGATACACCATTGGTAATTGCTTGAATTATCATTAATGGGTAGATTTGGGGGTTGTATTTCATAGTAAATATCATTTAACTGACTTGTCCGAAGTTTTATAATAATGGATGCCGAGAAAAGCACGAAAAACAGCGTTTGTTTTCAACCGGCATTGGGCAGTTATTCTTATGTTATCTTGGTTTTTTCGCCAAAATTATATTTTTCGGAATAACTACAGGATATCTAGGGCAATCATTTTGCTGGATGCCTAGAATCATTATTTGCTTTCAAATGAGTAAGATATTTCTTAATAATTCGGTAGTAAATATTTTCGATATCTGCAAATGGTGTATACTACCTTTAATCATTGATGCCTTTAGTCTTACCTCCTTGCTTTTGCTTACATTATTCTTGTACTGCCTGTCTCCTGTAAAGTTACATTGTCATATTTATTATGTTTTATTTGGTCGTTGTAATTCTTGGCCGAATAAATAATAATAATAATAATAATTTAAAAAAAATAAAAAATTGTTTGGATATTAAATAACTGTTGCTCGTGCAAAACAAATATTTTGTCTAGTTTCCGTGGTTAAAATAGCTACATTGATATTAGTTAAGTTGATTAATGAGTAATTACTTTGTACTTTAGCATTGATCTACTTGACATCATCTATAGTTTTTGCAACACCAACATTATTTCCTACTTATTAATGATATACCGGTAAATATAGGTTTTCCTGGCCAATTTCAGCAAAAGATCATTCAATTTCATTATTGCGCTTTCAAATTCACGCGATTTCTCTATTTCAATTAAACTAGGGTTACTCTTTCGATATTATTGCATTCAATTTCGTTTTCGTGCACCCATCATTCCTTTATTTTAATTCAATTTCGTTTATAGGCATTCAAGACTACAAGATCGCCATTCTTTTGTTGAATATCCACCACCTTTTCCCAAGAGGTGCAATCAAATTCAGAGTCATGGAAGCGCAATGCGATTTTGTACCCCTTGTTTGGTTTTTTTTCGTTTATGGGCAACGCATTTTAACATTTGAGCGTTCAAATTCAACATGAGTATGGTACGGCTAACATGCTTGCGTTTAAAGTTAGCGATAATGTTATTTTACTGGCAGTTGTGTAGCTTATCTGTCTTACGCGTTTCATTTAATTCTTATTGTTAGTCTTAATTGCAGATGTGTTCCTTTTGCTTTGTTACCCCATTAATTAAACTTTAAAATGTGTCTAAAGAACGGCTGAATAAAGTTTTCTGGCACATAAACAAAACAACACACAATATTTTTCTTGCATTTGTTTGCATTGTAATCGTTTGAATTGGTCTTTAATTAACTTGTTTTTCTTCTTTATTCGTTAATGTTAAGACCATGCAAATTAAACATTAATTAATGTGATCGTTATACAATTTAATTGTTGTTTCCCTGTGGATTTTTTCACAGGTCCTTTATTTCTTATACGTTTATATATCTAAAATTGTTTTCTTTAACCTTCAATGTTCTGACGTGTTAGGCATCTCGGCATGTAAGTTTGGCTGTTGTTGTACCACCTCACGCAATTTTCATGAGTTATTTGTCCCACATTCTGTTGAGCCACTTCTTGAATGAGGTCACCCCTCCACTGTTGAAGATTCACTCCTGCCTTATGTGCTGCTTCCCGGTCCCCTACTCGTAGCTGCCATTCTGGGAGGGCTAAATCTCGTTTGACGCCAGCTTTGAATGACGAATGGGCCATTTCAGTCATGTTCAGGAATGGGGAGTAGGGTGGCAGACGCTTCAACTGGATCAGCTGGTTGATTCCTGCTGGTAGCTGGGCGCGTACATGGGGTCTAGCATTGTCGTACCCAAGAAAGACTGGTTCGTCTGCGGGGAACATATTTTCGCACTCACGAGCTGTGTCCGCCAGAAACTCTTCAAATCTTTCTCTCGTGACGGTCTCAAAAGCTATTCGATGGTGTACAAGACCAATCTCTCCAGAAACAGCGAATGTCACATTGCAGTTGCGTCCGCGTTGTGTGTGTACCACGCGTCTCGCTGGGATACCGCGAGGTGCTCTTCCAAAAGACCGCCTCGTCCATATGTTGTAGCCAGTTTCGTCAATGAACACGCAGTGGCCAACAACTCCGTACTGCATGAACCACTGCGCGTACTATACACGCATATTCAGTACCCGTGGCGAGTTGCGGGCATCAGGCACGTCCTCTGCAAGTTTAAGGGTCATGAGCATGCCGTCCAGGGTTCTAGCTATGGTGCTGGGAGACACGGTTGGCTTGTCTGACAGAGAACGTTGGAGCTCATCTTTCATCTGAGTGAGAGTTAGTAGAGGGTTGACGTCCAGCAATCGCTCAAGCTCATCTCGCATCTCCTCATCTACTTTAGTGTTGTGTGCCCCTCCTGTAGGCAACTTCTCATGACGACCGGTGCGCAAGTATGTTGCCACGATGGACCTTGCAGTAGACCTCTTGATTCCTAGAGTGTCTGCCAATTCTAAGTAGTCAGCATGGTTGCCCTCGAATGCTTCAATCAGCCTTTCTCTGTCTACATTGCTCACTCTTCTGTAATGACCACGGGTAGCCATTTTCGCTTCCAAATCGTATATTTATTGAGAGGTATAACTCGGCAACAGTGTAGAAGTGATTTGTACTCATAATATCCTGCCTTTAGTATAGGCAAATACGAACCAGAAAGCCCATACCACAGAAACAAATTTGAATGCAAACATTTTTAAAATGTTTGCCAGTTGATGAACATGAATAGTCGACCAGCCCGTTGCTGCTGGCTGTGACGAAATTGAATGAACTAAGTGACCATTTCAAATTGAATGATTGTATTTGTCTTATGAATGCTCAAGTTTTGAAATTGAATGACTCTTTTTAACTGTTGAATGCTGATGTACCTGAGCATTTATTTTCAAGCGAAATTGAATGAGCCGGGTATTAACTCGAATGTTTTTTTGTTCAAATTGGCCGGGAAAACCTATATTATATGTGTTTATGTTATAAAACGTATAATAAATCGTAATTTGTTATAACCGTTTTTGTATGAATATTGTATACTAGGGTGCTGACATTGACTTGGGTATGCTTTCGTTGTCTCGTATTGAAGGTTAATATTGCTGTACAGGACAAACAACTTGCTACTATTTTAATTAGGTCCATAATACGTTGCAGTTCCATATAATGAAACGAGTTTTGTTTTGTCTTTATTTGTATTGTTTTTTTAGTGGGGTGGGGTTATCCGACACAATTATTTGTAATCTCCTTGCATACTTCTGAAGCCCCCAAAGTGGACAACACAATTTTCACATTTCTGCTAGTATATAAATTGTAATTTTGCTTTGAAAACTTACTTGACGTCTACAAAGTGGGCAATTGAAGATTTCAAACTACCGCTAGCAGATTTGTGTGTGTGATGCCCCTAAAATGGACAACCCTAGTTTCGCAATTTCTGCAGGCACAATTTCGGATTTTCCTTTGAAAACACTCTCGGCGCTCCAAAAGTAGAAAACTAAAAATCTCATAATTCCACTAGCAGAAATTGGGGTTCAACCAGACATATTCCTTCCGGGGAGAGTTCTCTTTGGAGGCACTTCCACGCATTTTCGTGCACTGTAAAAGGGTTGGGGAACACAACTTTAACCAACAATTGGTCCGTGGAACAACTGTTCGTAAATTTGGTTAAAGATTACCCAACTTCAATTCCCGTGAGTTGGGCAAATATTATTATTATAAAACAAATACACTCTCTACTTGTTACGTATGAATGCAAGATTTGTTTGCTGAAACTAACCCACGGGATATAGTTGTGCAACGTTAAAACGGTAGAGGATCACGATAAGCACATACTGTGTGACACACCTCCAATATTTTATTTAGGCTAAGATTCAACGTAATTTTTTTCTCCCTTTTTTCATAGGCCTGTTTTTAACTTGTTTTCTGTTTGTTTTATACAAAAGGTAAGTGATTGAGAATGAAAGCTGGTTCACCTACGGCACCATCGGGATTTCAATACAATGTGTTCACATGAACCCGGCAACAGTAACCAGTTTGCAGGGAAATAATCCAGCTAATTTGATTATAGGCTTAATTTACGAGTCGGTCACATTAAATTGAAAGTACACACTAAAAACAGATTGGTTAAAATAACAAACTGATTGGTAGATATGTGTCCAATCACTATATTGGTAATTTTTTACCAAAATATTGATCAAAGTAACCAATAGTTTGGTTAAAATTGACAATACATTGGTTGGGCAGATATCTACCAATCACAGTTTTTAGGGTGTAAGGTAAAATCTTCCTTTTGAAACTTGCGGATACACACTCTAAAAAATCTCTGTTGAAAATTTCCTGGTGAACCATATATTAACAGTATACTGGTTATCACCAAACATATTAACATGATACTGGTTATGATCAAACCATGTGTATTATCATCCTGGTTTTATGTAAATTACTTCAACCACGGAGCTATAAAAAGGAAGGAGGTCGAAGATCCGGAGATCAAACAAACCAATTCTCACACCGCGCTCGTTAAATGTGTTAGGATTAGCCGCAAACCAGCCATTACGTGCACGGCCTTGCGATCGCGAAGAAAGCATTATGAGATGTGTGGAGCTGAACTGCACATGCGCATTGTTGGCAAAAACCGAGCGGCGTACGCAAAGCAAGAGTACTACACTGAGTCGGATTTAACGATTTGAGCAAAAATGAACGAGGTTTGTGCAACGTAAAAATTACGTACACCATCGTACACTATAGCCCTAATACGAACGGACAGAGAAAATCATCCACAACACCCTGTAAAAGTTGGATTTTTAGGAATTTGTCTCATTTTTTAATATTAATAAAATACATCCCCAGTTTTCTCAGAATGATTTGATAAATAACTTATCGTAACTTGGCAACAGATGGTCCAATTTTGAAACGGAAAAGTCTGGCAGAATCCGTTTTTGTACAGAATGCAGAAATAAAAATGGCGCATAAAAAACACACGCGAAGCTACTGCGCATGTGGTAATTAGATTGTTTTAGCGTTCACTACTTTAATAAAATAAACTGCAATCGGGTTTTATGCACGGACGGGCGGCGTGGGAGTCAGCATACTAGGACCCAGCAAGACTTATCTTGGTCGTTAATCTGTTTGCACAGCAGGGGGAATTCTATAGGGTTGCGGTGGGCCAGACAATAGCTCCATGCTTCACTATTATTGGCGGATAATTGTCTTGGAAATTGCGGCGGGTCGTTGGAACTCCTTCTCTTTATAGCTCCATGCTTTAACATAAATCTGGTGAAATCCTGCGACGTGGCCGTCTTCCAACTGACCAATCGGAACTCACGATGTTGTGTTCACAAGAGTCTTGTTAGGCTGTGGCGTTTTAACACGAATTATTCGTGGTGAAACTGTGACTTCATCATGGCGGGAATAAGCGTAATATAAATTTAAACCGCGACACGTTATTGATATGCAGAGTAGTTGTAAGTTGTAGTCATTGATGTAGTGTATATTATAGTAGTGTAGTAGTTAGGCTTATCGTATAGCATTCAGGCTTATCGTATAGTAGTTGTACATTCTACTGAATCTAAAGTGAAATTAAGTTGTTTTTGTAGGAATGTGGTATAGAATATCCAGGAAATTTTACCAGTGTGTCCTGGTATTTTTACCAGGATTCTGTTTGACCTACATTCACCAGGAAATGTTGGTAACATTAACCAGGAAAAGGTGGGTGGTATATACGGACCAGGAATCTGGTGAAATTTCAACTAGACTCTGGTGAAATTTAACCAGATTTGTTGTAGAGTGCAGTTTGTGATTAAACATACCTTAATGCTTTATGACACATTTAAAACAATATTGAAAGTAAGGCCGTGTCCGAAACGGGTGTCTAGAGCTACAGCTACGGCTATTGTCTACGTCGGCCATTTTATAGCGCTGTCCGAAATGCCGTCTAGAGCTACAGCTACGGCTACAACGTCACAAAAATCTAGCCGTAAAAGAAGTTGTCTAGCTCAGGCAAAACAAAATGGCGGCAGCACTAACGTAAATTTTGGAGCAAATTTTTGTTTATTTTTCAATGATAGTGCATTGAATTGAAACTAACAGATCGACAAATACGTCAATATCATCAGGTATTTCGACTGGCTGTAAACAAACAATGCGTAACATCTAGCAGACGATAATTGTTGTAAATTCTTACATCGTAATTTTGCAAACACTAGTTCCAGCATCGCTTGGGGGCGCAATAACTAGCCGTAGGCTCTACCGTAGCCGCGTCCGAATTTCATTTGCCTCAGCGCCTACGTAGACGTAGCTGTAGCTGTAGACGTAGACCGTAGCTCTAGACACTCGTTTCGGACACGGCCTGAGACTAGAATGTAAAAATAGTCTGGCACCATCCTATTTTTAAAACATTTTCATAAAATACATCCAGTAAGCACAACCAAAATGACTTGCTCGTGAATAAGGTTCATAGTTGCAAAGAGAGAAACAGTGAAACAAGAAATGCTTTCCATTAACACATTATTAAACCAAGAAAACAACTTGGCATGGTAACAGTTTCTGTATCCATTATCACGACCATAAGCCGAGACAATCCACAAATGACTGTTTACTGTTGTTAGTTACACAAACTACTGAAATAAAAAGTAAGTTGAAACAACACCACAAAGGGAACTCGGGCGATATTCACAATTAATGGTTTTATTTGCATTTATTTATTTTTGCCACGGTGCATAAACACTTGCAACATTACAGTGGCAAATTTTAGACAGGGGCGTACATCAGATATCGAAGCTTAATATTCCATTTGCTTAGAATTCAAGTCATTCGTACATTGGAAGGAAAGACATTGGTGCGTTTTGTCGATCACCCGTAGCAAGAGTCTATAATTCAATATCTGCAACATAATTGAATATTAGGCATTTTATATAACAGTTATATTCATGTTTTACTGTTCAATATCTCATCTTGTGCATTAAGTTTTTGAAATCTTTCATTCGAAATTGCGTAAGATTAGGCAAGCGTTGTGACCCCCCACAATAATAATTTATAGTTCGATTGTAAGGTTTTATAGTGAAACTAATATATTAAAATTATTTAAAGACTACAGCTCGAAACCAACTGAGTCTAAAATGACATGACTTTGAATTAAACCTATTATAAAGGAATGTGAAAATGCATAACAAAAAATACTGTAAAGTGATAACGATCGAAAGAAATAAAGTGACTTGTTGATAATTGGCGTGATTACTTTGTCGCCTGAAAAGCATTTCATCGCATAATTATTTCTTTAAATTGTTACTACAATCAATGCTATTACGTAAAGGTTCATACTCGGCGCGAACGCGACCGCAAATATGTGACATATAATGGCAAGTTTTCGCGCTGCGGATTCGCAGAAGTTGAACATGTTTTAATTCCAGCCAACTTTCGCAGCGAGTGGCTTAAGACGTTAACTTCGCATCCCATTCGAGTGAAGTATGAAACACCAAATTAAAGGGAATATATACAACAATTGCAAATATAAAAAAAAATGGACTGTTGGTGATGATGACAGTCTATTGCAATCCTGTAAAATTATGAGAGCTGGTGTGCCGCCATTTTCAACAAAAGTGGTAAATTTTATATCAATCTCTAAACGCTCGTCGGCCGACCAGAGTTGAAAAAAACTAGCTTTTTGAAAACACCTTCAATTTAGCAATCGATACGAACGGGCAAGCAGCTAGACTGGTTTACTGACCGTACCTTTTCCCTATATTTTTACAAATTACTCCGTTTTATCTCAAGTGGGGTCAGGGAACGAGACTACAAGAACAAGATGTTTTTTTCTTGGTTTTTCCAGCATCTACGAATACAATTTTTTTCAAACAAGTCAGTGTAATACAATACCAACCTCCCAAATTCATTCATTACTGAAAATTACAACAAAAGCAAATGATGTATATTCCCTTTGATTTGTCTCATAATTGTCTTTTACGTTTGGTCCAAAATCGTAAACCATCAATAGAATTTAGAGTTTTATTTGTGCACAAAAAGCATACCTTAATTATTGGAAAATAGTTAAACGAAATCAAAATAACCGAATAACTAATTACTATAGTCTTATTGATTCACTTAAACCTTTTGAAAAAGATTGCACTTGTTGTCTGATTGAATGAACAATTTGCAAAATTCGACGGAAAAAACCTATACATAATTGTCACTTGTGATGGATTTAGGCAAGTTTGGCACATTACGTGACGTTTACTAATAACTATCGCCAACAGATCGTCCGTGAGATCTTTTAAAGCCTTTTTATGCAAAAGTGACATTAAATTACTCAATGCAAGTGTCATTTATAATGTTTGTTTCTGGCTTTAATATCTGCACAAAAGGTCAAGCCACACACTTGTGCTGATCATGTTGATTGGTAGTTTGATTTTTGCAGCGGCATTTGACATTAAATACCATTAAAATACATTTTAAAACATCACTTTTACGAGCGCACATAATAGGTTTAGTTCAAGTAGGGATTTGGAATGTTTTCACAGCATGAATCAACAGTACTTCACAACATGAAACAACTGTACGCTTTGTGTGATTACAACAGTTCGCACATTTTTATACCATATACATGTACATGTACAGTCAGTGGGTGAGACACGTTACTTTCATTTGCAGGTTTTTATATAAGAGTAAATGTTTGAAGAACATGGTACGCCCACCTTTATCAAGCATTTATATTAAATTTAGAGAGATTATAATGTTAATCAAATACATGTTGTCATCTTTATCACCCAGTAGTCTGTTCTCTCACAAAAATATGCCGTGCCATAAACAATTTCATCACCTCTAATTTTCAGACGCATGTACAATATCAACATAATCGGAAGACCCTGATTAAAGTTTTGTATCTACATTTCTTATATTTTAGATTGTCCCAATACGGTGATAATTATGTATGTAAGACATTAATTCATATTCCCATAGTTAGTCACCATTTTCACGAAGAAACTGGAAAAGTGGTCAAAATTGTTCTTAAAAAAATAAAATAAAAAATATTCGGCTTAAATTGATTGAGTGGGTATCGACAAAAATACTAGCAAAGTTATTGTAGTAAAAATCAGATTTATAAATTATTGAAATCCGGGGAATAAATATAGGGTTTGGTGAACTTTAGTCTATAAACCCTATATCGTTTTACCATATCGTGTAATATGCGCTTACTATGCAAGAACCGTTTTCACGAAGAGACAAAAGTAAGGCCACGGGGGCAAAACAGCTACCAATCATTTTTGTTTTGTGGGGAAAACAACCGTGATTGGAATTAGTCCGAGGGCCAAACACCGATGTTCACCTATACCCGGTTTTACTACTATATATGTAAAACATATAGTGATCCAAAGCAATCCCATACAACAACTTGGATTGGTAATCGTGTACGTAAATATACGTGTTAGTAATCAGTGGATACATTTACAACATTTCCTTTTCGGTATTTTCATGAAAACATTTTTAATAAAAGCATTTAAAACCCAATGTGGATTTCAGCATGGCCGACATACACCTGTTTTTCTTACCAGTCACCATGCATATCGCTGGATTTAGAATTGATCACCAGCTGCATAAAAGGTGGTTCAAACGACGACATCCTGCAGCAGCTATAGGTATTGCCTAGTTTCCATATCGACGTAAAGAAACGCAAACGTGACCCAAACTGCAACGCAGACATAAAAACATTTTAAACAAAAGGGTTGCCGACAACGCAAAATTATGGTGTTCTAAAAGGGACAGGTAAACGTCGTGGTTCAATTTTTAAACGTCGTGGTTCAACTTTCAAGACGTCGACTCGTGGTTCAACTTTCAAAACGTCGTACTTCAACTTTTAAAACGTCGTGGTTCAACTTTCAAAACGTCATATTTCAACTTTAAAAAGTCGTGGTTCAACATTCAAAACGTCGTATTTCAACTTTTAAAACGTCGTGGTTCAACTTTCAAAACGTCGTAGCCGCGTATTCGGACGGATTTCTGGCCGCGGATCCAGCTATGCATTCACCAAAAGCCGAAAAATATAAAATACATGCTGCAAAAGGTGATGCATTTTCCAAAAGGTTTGTGGCATTTTATTCAAAGATTTTTGTTTTAATAAACGGTAAATAACAATACTTTTCCAAACCATTTCAAATCATACAACATAAGCCACACTTGTTAACCTTTCCTGTAATTTTGATGAAAAACTACAGATAAAATAGCTGCATAATGAAAGTAATTCTACTTATTTGTTAAACCTTTTATAGAAATTTCAAACAATACGGTGTGGTTTTAGAAATTCAAGACCTGCTTTTATCATCGCTGTACTTTCTATCCCTTTTGCCACATTAATTGCAATTGTACATTTATGTAAAGAACACCTGCAAGGAAAATCTCTCCGTGTCCCACTTTTTCTATCTGGCAAGTGTTCTTAAAGGCCCTGTCACACTTTTGCGTATCCTAATTCCTTATGAGTTGCGCATTGACATTTTGTTCATACGCACAATATGCACCTCATATGCATCTCAATCGTTTTGTGTAAGTTTTATGTACGTAGGCATGCGCATAGTACGGCCCAGTACGCCGGATAGTTTTGGGCAAGCACAAAACTACGCAGCGTACGCTGTTACGCAGGTCATAAGTTATAAATACGCAGCGCATCGGTCCCGCATCGGTCGAGCGCGGTACAAATACGCTATGTGTTCGTAGGGGATAAGCGGTTCATACGCGGTAATACGCTGATGTTCACGCTATGGAATCTGCACTGGTACTGACAACAGCGGGAAGCCGCCGCCTTTTTATAACGCGTGGCGAGCGGCGGACATGCGACGGAAATACGCTCGGCATTCGTCGGAAGTGCGTCAGGCATGCGGTCGGGATAAGTAGGGTGCGTCTGGAATACGCGCGGCATGCGCACTGCATACGCAGCTATTCGCAGCAGTAAAATAGTGTTGCGCACTGCATACGCAACTCATACGCACCTCATACGCCTTAAGGCCCTGTCACACCTTTGCGTATATCAAGTACTTATGAGTTCCTTATTAAAAACATTCAATACGCATCCGTACGCTCAAAATTTAAAAATGTTTCGATTACTTTGACTTATATGCGACGCACACCTAGCGTATAAGTAACGAATTCAGCGCATCCATGGCGTATGGGGTGCGTATGAGTTGCGTATGAGTTGCGTATGCAGTGCGCAACACTATTTTACTGCTGCGAATAGCTGCGTATGCAGTGCGCATGCCGAGCGTATTCCAGACGCACCCTACCGCATGCCTGACGCACTTCCGACGAATGCCGAGCGTATTTCCGTCGCATGTCCGCTGCTCGCCACGCGTTATAAAAAGGCGGCGGCTTCCCGCTGTTGTCAGTACCAGTGCAGATTCCATAGCGTGAACATCAGCGTATTACCGCGTATGAACCGCTTATCTCCCACGAACACATAGCGTATTTGTACCGCGCTCGACCGATGCGGGACCAATGCGCTGCGTATTTATAACTTATGACCTGCGTAACAGCGTACGCTGCGTAGTTTTGTGCTTGCCCAAAACTACCCGGCGTACTGGGCCGTACTGTGCGCATGCCTACGTACATAAAACTTACACAAAACGATTGAGATGCATATGAGGTGCATATTGTGCGTATGAAACAAATGTCAATGCGCAACTCATAAGGAATTAGGATACGCAAAAGTGTGACAGGGCCTTTACAAGCACAAGTGGCAGTACGGAGTTTCAAAGATTCTCTTATATGCTAATTTTGACATATAACCTTTGTTCTTTGTTTACATTTTATGAAGTTTGGATAATATCTGCTTATTTGCATGCGATCTTAGAAACTTTGTACATTTAACAAAAAGTGTGGGCTTAAGTTGCATGATTTAAAATATACTGAAACACAAAAGAAACTTACCACATTTTAAACCTTTAAATAGCAACATTAACACTGCGTGTAGTAATGTGTGAACTTATTTGTGGACAATTAGTGTCCTCACTGTCAGACCAAACGGTGTCTGAAGGTCAATTGAACCTTAAATGGTCACTTCATTACACAGCTGTTGAACAGCTGTTTTGACTGTCAGTGATTAGCCATGGGTATGGGATGATTTTAATGAGCTGCACGTGATGTCTTGATGTTGGCTTTAAAAAGGCCAGTGTAAAATGGGCATTTCAAGCAACATGCCACGATTGTCGGGGGATCAACGGCAGCGTGCCCTGGGCATGCTGCAAGGAGGACTGGGCTACAATATCGGCCCTGTGGACAGAGAAACCCTCCACAACTCTGCAGATCGTCACCGTTTTCACGAAGAGGCGAATTGAGCCTTTCACGGTCTGAACAAACTTTCGAGAAAATCGCTTGTAAAGTTCGTTTTTTTTTCGTTTGGCAGTTTGAAACATAAATATTCATAGAATATACAAGATTAAGGTATCATGGGAAAGAAGAGATTTCAATCTTCTTAAATATAACAAACGTTAAGAAAAATAGGTGATTAGTTTTGTAGAATTAATCAATTAATAGAATTGCCTCTTCGTGAAAAAACGATACATATCAGGTCGGTACAGGACGCCACTGATGGTTGTGGATGGGAATCTTAACGCCCAGCAGTATGTGGATAACATCCTGCGACCTCATCTGCTGCCATTCTTGCTACACCACCCAGAACTGAGAACCTTTCAGCATGACAACGCTCGTCCCCATGCTGCTCGCTTTACCACTGCATTTCCCCAAGGCGAGAACACCGACACCATGCAGTGGCCTTTGCGCTCCCCTGACCTGAATCCCATAGAGCACCTATGGGATGAGCTTGGGAGACGCGTAGTTAGCAGGGCCAGGACACGGGCAGAGCTGCTTCAGACATTAAGAACTGAGTGGGGCAGAATCCAGCAGCAATCCATCCAAAGACTGGTATGCAGTATGCGCCGACGATGCACTGCCTGTATCCAAATCAATGGTGGCCACACACGCTATGGAAAGGGGACTTACATTGCACCCTCTTCTGTTCTTTACTGTAGAAAAAAACTGATGATATGGTGTATCTTGGTCAAAAACTTGACATGTCATCAATAAAATGCCAATGTTTCAATTAGCAATTGTTGTTGTTTTTTATTTTGAACTGTTACAATTTCATTACATTTTTGTAAAGTGGTAAGTTTCTTTTGCGTTTCAGTATAGTTTGAAAAAGTATTGTTATTTACCGGTTTTGTTTGAATTTCTTTTTTGAATAAAATGACAAACTTTTTAGAAAATGCATCTCTTTTTGCAGCATGTATTATATATTTGTCGGGGTACGACGTGGCAAGCCTAGCTGATCCCCGATCGTCTTTTCCTCACGAAGAACCAGTCAGCGACTTTTCTCCCGCCTGTCATTTTCATTCCTGACTTGAATTCCTTCTCTTTCCTAGAGGACACCCAGATAGCACGCAAACGTTGAAACAACGTTACGTTAACGTTTGTTGCATTGTTACTGAGCGCGTTACCCACACGCTGGAACACGCTGTCACACGCTGAGGCAAAAATACATTTTTCAACATACCTAAAAAATGTCAGCGTTTGCCAGCGTGTGACTGCACACGCTGGTGGCGCGCAGGAAGGTCGTTACTCACGCGTCGAACGCGCTAGACGATCGTTACGAACCCACTACTCACACGCTGGCGATCCGCTGTCGTATTTTTACTATAAATCAGCGATGCGTTCCTCACACGCTGAGCGCGTTCCTCACACGCTAATTACGCGCTTGCATACGCTATGAACCCGTTATCAACCTGTATGGACAAGCTGAAATCACGGTTCCACTTGACTTTTTCTGTGAAAGTTCAGCGATTGCCAGCGTATCAACTATTTTTAACGCGCTACTCATGCATTGGCCTTAAACGTTCTGGTGTGACAGGGCCATAACCTGCGTGTCGCCAGCGTATGCCAGCGTGTGAGTAGCGGGTTGATAACGATCGTCTAGCGTTTTCGACGCGTGAGTAACGAACCTCCAACGCTCCGCCAGCGTGTGCAGTCACACGCTGGCAAACGCTGGAAATTGTAGGTATGTTGAAAAAAATATGTTTTCCTTAGCGTGTGACAGCGTGTCCCAGCGAGTGAGTAACGCGCTCAGCGTGTTGCTAACGCTGGCCTAGCGTTGGTCAGCGTTTGCCAGCGTGTTGCCAAAATTACAACACGTTACTCACGCGTTGGCCTAAAACGTTCTGGTGGGACAGGGCCATTAACAGTCCACCCTCCGTTTTCTTGATAAAACGGCCATAAAGCGCCCCCAGAGCGTCGCCATACAGTACATGTACCGTTCTTGCCGCGCCCTGTCATCGTTCATTTGCGTTCCCTCACCGTTCTAGAACGTTCTCCTCCGCCCATCTGCCAACCTCAACGTTCCAGTACAGTTTGAGTGCAGTTCATTAACGATCGAGGGAGAGGGAGATGCGGATAAAGACCGGCTTCTCCTTATGCCCCTGGTTGCCCTAAATGATGTGGTCTATTGAGGGGTGTCTGCTTCAGGGGATGGTGATCTGGATCGGTCTGGACGTGGAGGTGGGCTTGCTGCTTACTTGATCTGCTTGGTGGTGGCAGTGGCCGGTTTCTTGGTGGCTGGCTTCTTGGCTGGCTGTTTTGCAGGAGACTTGCTTGTAGCATTTCTCTGTCCTCCCCCTCTGCCCACACTTGTTGCCATTCTGAAGCAATTTTTTGAAGATATAGCTGTAATTATTTGATATACGATGTGCTCTGCTTGAATGTAGTCGACGGAATGATCGAGATGCTGCGTTCCGTCGGCATTTTACACCAATTGTCAAGGATCGCATGACGGGCGAAGAGAACGGTACATGGTCGGAGGACGGGCAGAGAAAGGCCGTAAAGAGCGGACGAAGAACGGCAGAAGAACTTTGTAGAACGCGGTAAAAGCGGTATTAGCGAGGTTGGCTGGGGATCTACAAACAACGTACATCTAGCATCGCAATGTTGTTGGATGGTAGTAAACTAATCAATGTTCGTTTGGCGAAGGGTTCCAAAGTCTGTTGATTAGTGGTTCCCCCGTATTACGCAATTAACGTTGAAACAACGTTAAGTAAACGTTTACCACATTATTACGTTAACGTTAAACGTCAACGTTGTAGTTTAAGTTTGCTCATTAAATTATGTTGCATCAACGTTGACAAGGTAACAGGATAACGTCACAATAACGTCATTGTAACATTGCAACATTTTAATAAAATAACCGAAAATAACCAGAACGGAATTGTTTGAAAAAATAGGTACATTAGCGATAACCCAATTATTACTTGCATAAACCAATATCTTAGTTTACAAAATGTAGTTATTTTGCTATTTGATATAATGGACCAACGTTGGCATGGTTATACTGAAAACCTCATTGTAGAAGTTTACATTTATATAGTCGACAAATAACTCGCAGTGAATCGTTGAAACAAACTATTAGTATTAACTTTTACAAACGTGCAAACAATGCTGTAACGTTCTTTAGCGAACCTTAACCAACATCATTAGCCTTCCACAAACGATGCTTTAACGTTTATTAAACGGTTTTTCAACCAACCTCGCTAACCTCCCCTAAGCGTTGCTTTAACGTTCTTAAGCGAACCATTATTCAACCATTCTCACTTACGTTATGAAAACGATGTTACAACGTTATAGTAAACTATTCTTAAACCAACCTTGCATACCGAATTTAAACGTGTTTTTGTTACGTTGAAAGTATGACGGAAAACGAATCGTTGGTACTAACCTAATAACAACGTTAGAATAACGTTCATAAATTAACTTCTCAATTCGCCCAAATTGATAACTTTAACAAACGACTTGTACTATCTGGGCAAGCTCTGGTTTCCTGTCCGGACCCGCAAGTGGTACCTCTATCGGATTGACCAATCCGCGGTGAGGCTCTGTTCATAACTAAAGTTTCACCACATCATCCAGCATCCCGCGATACAATCGCTCACTGGGTTGTGGCGGCCATACGCATTTTATCGCCTGACTGGCCTGTCCTGACCAGAGTATACACGCCCATGAAGTACTTAGCGTGGGTCTCTTTCAAAGGAGTGTCCCTTGCAGATAGCATTCAAGCAGCATGTTGGAAGTTCTCTAACACCATCACCTCCTGTTATCTCAAACATGTGCTGCAAACCGACAGTAGAACCTGTCGTGCAGCCCTCTCTACTGCCCCAGCACATCTGGTAATGTATACTTACAGAAATGACAATCGCTATGAAACTTTACTTTTGGGTCGATAGTGAAGTTCATGTTGCATAGTGCATACGCCATCTTAGCGCCCATTTTATAATCCACGTTGGATTATTTGTTTGAATAACAAATATTTAATGGAAATGTTGTAAATGAACCCACTAATTACCAACACGTATATTTACGCGCAAGATTACCAATCAAAGTTGTTTTATGGGCTTGTTTTGGATCTCTATATATATTTATATATAGTGGCGGCCATCTTGAATATCTCTACTTCACCAAGGATGCCGAGGTGAAATCATCCAAATTTAGAATCAGCAGGTCTCAAATGCCTAGAAACCGTCAAGAAACATTGTGTGAACGGTAAAACCGGGTTAGTCACTGGACTAAATGACAGCTACTGCTCCTATATTTTTATTTTTATTTTTCGGGAGACCAAAAATTGTACCCCAAAATTCAGTCACGGGATAATTATCTTTAGGGCCCGTTCCTATGTGAACTAAACCGAATTCTGACGTGTCGTGCGATAGTTTTGTAAACAACCCGATGATTTACACAAGGGGTAAAAATGCATGCGCAGCAGATAATTGCATGGGTTAGATTAGTACTCATAGACGTTTATCACATGAATAACGGGGCAAAAGGGGGGTGGGGGGGGGGGGGGGGGGGGGGTGGCGGAGGGGTTAGGGGCGCTCGCCTGCACGCAGGTCACGTAAACCTAGCAAAATATCCAAGATTTGCAAGATCTAATCATTTCCCCATTTCTATTGGTAAGCCCACAGTTGCTATCAACGCATGCGCCCAATGTGCACAGCGCGCGACCGTTTTTTTCTTCATTTTAATCAGTTGGCACAAAACGGCGACAAAAAACATTAATGTACCTTACTTCATTTTTGAAGCCAAATGTTGAAATGCATTTAAGATTTACGCTAACATTCCAATTTAAATAAACATTGTGTTATCTTGGCGAATTCGTCAAATTCTAATGTCAATTTACCGCCCAATTTTAACCATTAATCGATTTTCTTATTCACTAAAACGATCATTAATTTAGACCCGTGCAAATCAGCACTTTTGTTTTTTACCTTTCAACTAAAGGGTCAATGAAATTTCAAATACGCCTTTTTTTATGCGCTATGTAAATTTTAACTGCTTAAGTTGTCTACAATACTTTTTATGTTCTCAGAGATTAAATATCTGGATTGGTTCGACCTCACAAAATTCACAAATAAAAACAACCATGCTTTAACCATTAATTGAAAGAAACATTACCAATTGGAAGCTATTCAGACTTAAATAGAAGCTTTTTTTTTTTTTTAACTAATCTTTGGTTTTTATTATTAATTCAAAACCAAAGTACTGTGCTACTCCAAATAAATGTGATATTTGTAACTTTTGCATAGATAACCTTTTTGGTTCCATTTTAACTGCTAGTCAATATAATTTGTTTTGGGAAAATCTTAATTCTGCAAGTCAAAATTAGCGAGTTTTGTCCTTGAGTAAGAAGGGTCTTTGTTATTGTTTCCATCATCAAAGAACAGCTAGACACTCAATGAGTGAAGTGTTATGATTGATTGATTGATTGATTGATTGATTGATTGATTGATTGATTGATTGATTGATTGATTGATTGGTTGATTGATTGATTGATTGATTGATTGATTGATTGAGCGCTTAAAACCAGCTAGTCTCAACAGGATATTGGCCTGAGCCAAAGGCGAGAGTCATAATCATCAGCGAGCAGGCACCTAGCCGCTTTTAAACGTACTTGTTTAATACGGGTCAAGCACATATTTATTCCCATTCAGAAATACCTTTTGGCCAAACAGTTAAAATAAGCCTAACATTCACCATTTCCAAACGATTTTATTCAACACTTTTAGGCTAATGTAAACACTGTTCTGGCAATGTTTGTGGCATGTGCGTCGCGGGCATAGTGATACTAACTGTTTATAGACATTGATGCCTGCGGCGCGTACTTCGCAACAGGTGCAGGAATAAAGTGTTTAAAACCAACTGGTGTTTTATCAGGGTTTAAAACCACCCACGTCATGAGCTTTCGACCAATAGCAATGGGTAAACTGTCTTGGGTATGAATTTTAATTAATTAACTAAACAAACAAAATAACACCCCAACAAACGAATTTCTAATAAAAACTGAAAAACCGTAAAATACAATAAGGCGATGATTTATATACACATATTAATGCAATCGTATTCAAGTACAATATAAAAAAGCCGAATATAAAAGTTCACGTTCTTAAATAAAACGATATATGGCATTTTCTCTTCAACAAAATGCATCATTAACAGACAAACAAAATAATATATAAATAATAACACACGCCAAAGGGAAGAGTAACGCCGACGTTTTGGCCTTAACAACCATACACTGATTCAACAAGTATCATGACGGTTAGTGCTGAAATGGATGGCATTATCATCTGATTTTCTCGATTTCCGTAACACCTGAAACATTATTCAATTCATGCATGCCAACATTACAGAGCTTGTCGAATGATTGTATAAATGTGCTGTGCCGCTACCCCGAAAGTAAAAACGCATTGTTTGGTGTCACAATAATGGTTGTTTGTGATGCCACGATGTCAGACATGTTTTTGTTATGAGGGCATTTTAAGTTTTAGAGAAATGTTAAATCTCTGAAGGCATATAATCACAATGGGTAATGTCAATTGAAAAGAAAAAACCTTGGAATGTTCTTTACTTAATTTCGATGAACTATGTAATATATATCCGATTTACTTCACCAAACGGGTGTGATTTTAAAACTTAAATATAGATTTATGGTGTTTCAATTCTCACGGTCGTTCCGGACAACTATCACCATTTAACCAAAGTACAGGTTTACCGGTTATTTTAAAACGCTTATCACCAATTATTAAATACAAAGTCGATCTGCAAAATCAATTTCTTCATACACATTTAGTGTTTGTTTCTTGTTAATTTTATCTCTTTAAATGTACGTTAGACTCAATTGTTGTGTACACCTAGACTTAAGGGTCATTGTAGTATCTTCTTTTAACACTTATTTGGTTTCTAAATTCAAAACTAATTTATGGTGTTTTTTATTTTTGGTAATCTATACTTCTCTCAGTTCAGGACACCAAATTGGTCTGTTAACATTATGTGAACTGATGTCATGAATTGTGCTTTAGGACACAAGGGAAATGCTGAGGCAAAAACAAGTATCAAAATATTTGATATAGGACGAATTAGATCTCTGAATGCTGAAGTGAGTTCAATCTCTATTGACGCTTATGTCCTATATCAAACACTATGGTTTCCAAAACTGTGAAATAGAACGATAAACGACTAAATTGATTTTTCTCAAGCATGTGAAAGAGTGAGTGTCTTCTCGCATGAATTTAAATAGGAATTGGCGAATTGGAATGAACGTTTTAAAATAGGCGCGAAAACATATAATAATGTTTTCAATGAATTATCGCATAACGATAGTCATTATGATGTTGTACATTACATCATAGGTATTATAACTAGTATATGCCTTCCTTGTCCATTTAATATTGAAATTTTCGACACTTATTATTTCCCATTGGGCACACGACGTATTTAGGACGTCTAGTTGATGTGTTATATTGACGTCTTATAAATGTCTTATTTTGGTAATACGTGCAAAACAAAACAACGTCTTTTTCGTGACGACTAAAATATGTCTTTTTCCGACGACTGAAAGACGTCAGAAAATGACATTTTTAGGAGTACGGATGTGAAAGAAGGGTTAAAGGGATCGTATACGTTTGGTAATTACTCCAAAAAGTAATGGCAATAACAACTTACTTGGTAAGAAGTACAGCAGCTTTGGTTAGTATAATGCATTTTTTTAAACTTTTTACTTCGAAGTACTGCGGTTATAGAAAAGGATATCACTTTTTATCGCCAAAAATTTGATTCTGAGAAGCGTTACTGCAGTGGCGTTTATCAGATCGCGTATTCCAATGCAGATTATTCTTCCTGCGTGGATATAACCGCTCCAGATTTTCGGCAATATCTCAAAACTCGCTACCACCTTTTGAAGGATTGAAACAAACAGTGGTTTCCAAATACCAAACGTGTACGATCCCTTTAAGTTAACCTTCAGTGGTGGGTGACCCTCTTTTCCCTTTCAACCCGAAGAGGTTGTTGTTCTTTGTCCTCTCTTCTGCTCTTCGTAGATATAGATAGCTAGATAGATCGATACAATGAATAATCAGTTGGCTAATAAACATATATTTGTCTCATCTACTCGGCCACGATCGGTTGTTATTGGAAAGGGTTGATTTGATTATTAAGGTACACACTGAATTAAGGCTAGGTCAACAGTGGTCTTGATGAATATCAATTATTCATATTTAATTTAAATATTCCTTACGCGGCATTGTCTATGTTTATTTCAAAATCGATACAAGCGTAAATAGAACACCCCACCAGATGTTTGTACTGATCACTCTGTTCTTGTAATCTCCTAAATTCTTGAGATATGTGTATCGTTGGGATTATATATTAGGGAATATCCAAATTAGAAAACAATTATTCCGACCTCGACCTAATTCAGTGTGTACCTTAAATATATTAAATTAACCCTTTCTCTTAACAACCGGTCGTGGCCGAGTTGATAAGAGCGTGAAGTGTTTGGTTTTCTTCTCTTCAGGACTACCCAAGTTTGAAACCCGGTAAGACACAATGCATGTATATTTATTAGGCAACTGATTATTCATTGTATCTATCTATATCTACGGAGAGTAGAAGAGAGGACAGAGGTTGGAAAAGGAAGAGGTCACTAGCCTTCTAAGGTTTACTGAACACTTTTTTAACATCCCTATCTCTCCAAAAATCTTCTTTTTCTGACGTTGTTTAGTAGTCAGGAAAAAAACGTCGTTCTGTTTTTCTTCCATACGATCAAAATAATACATTTATATGACGTCAATATAAGGGCGTCTTAAGGACGAAGCGTGCCCAATGGGATGTATTGTTGCACACGTTTTACACAGCATTGCATCGCAGGTATACACGGTAGTGTACATTACTTTAACAACCCTTGCTCCCTAGGGTGTGTGCACAATCACATTGATTTTGGAGGATTTGGGAGGGTTAGGGTTTTAAATAAGGTTCGTAAAACTTAATGAAGTCTTTCAAGTGAGACTTGAGAAAGGTAAATTGAGATAAATCAATATCAGAAAGTAGGAGCTACAAGCTTTCTTCTGACACCTACATCGCAGGCCTATGGTCACTGGTAACTGAGTACCATTGTCTTGAAAACCATAGGCAGATTTCAGAAATGTCCAAATAGGTGTGCGTGTTGTTATCTTCGTGTAGGCAAATAAGGTCGCCTGGAAAAGAACAAGAACAGAATTCCCTTTGTTATAACCTGTTTATTTGAAACAATAACAATGAAAACACTTATTTGGCTTTCATAAGCATCTTTCTCAGTCCTTAAGGTCCGATTCCTTCAACATGGCCGCCACCTCTCTCAACGCAAATTTCACATCGTCTTTGCATATCCTGCACTGCTCTCCTCACCATCCCCGGATCTTGTCGTAAAATATCAACTTCTTGCTGAATCCTCTCCCGTAATTGGTTCCGTGGGGGACTAGCGTAGACCTTATTTTTAAGGTATCCCCAAAGGAAAAAGTCACATGGAGTCTAGGATTAGGATTACATAATTCAATGTCGATCATTGAACCTGGGCCACATAAAGACGCGGTTGGATGCACACCACTGACCGCGAAGAGGGATGGTTCATTTCCATGTGGCTTACAAAATTATTGATTTGGACATTTCTGAAATCTGCCTATGGTTTTCAAGACAATGGTACTCAGTTACCAGTGACCGTAGGCCTGCGATGTAGGTGTCAGAAGAAAGCTTGTAGCTCCTACTTTCTGATATTGACTTCAGTTTTTCCATGAAATGTATACTTTCAGGATTATGGCCATTTTCCGGTGGGTTTTGTTTTTTTAGGTTCACCCTGTATAATATAATTCTAGCTTCTGACCCGCTTGCCTACAAGTTTGCACTGTTTACTTGATTTAGAAAGTCTATGACATAATGATATTGTCATCACTGAGTAAAAGCTCTTTGATGTTATATACCGAATCCCAACCGAAACCGACCTGACTCCGACCCGACCCAACAACAATTCAGGGGAAAACTATACCCTAACCGACCAAAACCAATCGGAACCCGAATTTACTGAGGCAAATTGTCCAATATGTCACAAACGTTCTATTATTATGCAAACAAATCAAAGGGGGAACTTTTCCCCAGATTTTCCTACGCCAACAGAAGTGCCCCTCTCGCGGTCATAAATATAACCCCCCGTACTTTGAGAAAGTAGACGCATACAAAAATACAAAACCAATCATAATCTATTTTATAAAAAGGCATTACAAGAAAAAGCAAAAATGCTTTGCATTAAAATCGTTGTGTAATATAAACGACGAAAAAATAATAAAGCACCAAATTATATTTGCAACTACACATGGGCGACAGGTCCTGCCATGCTTCGTCCGGCGCTACCTCCTCTTGCAGCAAAGATAGTGGATGACTGGGCGTGTCGTCCAGACTCGATAGGTACCGCTGCCCGGGCGTTGACGGCCTGATTCCCACCACCGCAGTATAGGGCAACAAAGATTATGGTGAAGATAATGGCCCCAGACATCAAAATACCAAATGCCTCCGTTAGTTCACTCCGTTTTTTTGCGTCATCTAATCCGAAAAAAACAACATGTTGGCTAAATATTTAACAGCTTGTACAATTTGAAAACCAACAATTTATATACCGAATCCCAACCGAAACCGACCTGACTCCGACCCGACCCAACAACAATTCAGGGGAAAACTATACCCTAACCGACCAAAACCAATCCGAACCCGAATTTGCTGAGGCAAATTGTCCAATATGTCACAAACGCTCTATTATTATGCAAACAAATCAAAGGGGGAACAGAAGTGCCCCTCTCGCGGTCATAAATATGACCCCCTAGATATGAAAACAAAACTGCATGCCCCTTAAATTAAACGCACACATGAAAACATAATGATTGCGTTACAAATAAAAATGGTCTACTTTTTGCAATGCAAAAACTGCCCATTAAGAACACAAGTACCCCCTCACGCATTAACAAGATTGTGAACCTTTTCGAGATGGAAGACTATCTCTCGAAAGTAGAAAGCATAGTTTCCTCTCACATACATTTGTCTTCATGTAGTTAAGAAAACATTGGCTAAATACACATTTTTCTCGCTTGTAGGAATATTTTTAAAACCAAACATTTTAATTCTGGGCTTCCTATTTGTTCCCCTTATTTGTGTAATATATATAACCCTAACCCCTTTTAACCTTAAGCTCGTTTTCAGAAAGGGTAAAACTGACTGTGGACATGTGCAAGTCCACAATCAGTAACCTCTTCCCGCATCCTGTAGACGTCAGTTGTCCGTAGGTCCACAGTACGTATGAAATGTTCGTGCACCCCCACATATCAACAAACAAACACATCAACACCCCCACACACCCAGTCATGTATGGACCGGCAATCGTGGACGGGGCATTGTCCGACCGTCTTACCTCTTTTGTTTGTACTCGGATGATCGCCAGAGGTTTTGTACACGAGTTGAGATCGTGGACGTTGGGTCAATCGTGGACCCGTTTATTGCCTTCCAATTCTTTTGTCCTACGACCACGATTGCCGGTCAATACAAACGCACACACATACGCAAATGTCTATCATTGTGGAGACATCTCTTTGTTTTCGTGTATAAAATGGTTAGAAAGTCGAGCACGTTTTTCAAAAGGCTCCTATTTCAACCACAATTAAATTCCTGGGTTGAAGTTTCGACCCAATATACATTATACCCTAACCCAAACACTAACCCTAACACCTATCCTAACCCTAGTTTTTAGGTAATTTGAGTAAAATCTAAAAATCTATTTTGTGAAATTGCTAGTGAAGACCTATTGATCCATAAAAACTACTCTTTGGAGACCGTTTGGCTCCCATTGTCCCCATTGGGTTTAGGTCTTCATGGGTACAAAATTTAGAAAAACCTTCCATTGAGGTCCCTCTTTTGTTTGTACCATAAACTTTTGGGGAAGGCCTCCTACAGATTGTATACACGGTTTTTATTTGTGGACTTTCTGTCAATCGTGGATCATATTGTCCTCTATTGTTCTACGTCCACTGTTTAAATGCGGACACATATCGTCACCGTTTTCACGAAGAGGCAAATTGAGCCTTTCACGGTCTGAACAAACTTTCGAGATAATCGCTTGTAAAGTTTGTCCTTTTTTCGTTTGGCAGTTTGAAACATAAATATCTATAGAATATACAAGATTAAGGTATCATGGGAAAGAAGAGATTTCAATCTTCTTAAATATAGCAAACGTTAAGAAAAATAGGTGATTAGTTTTGCAGAATTAATCAATTAATAGAATTGCCTCTTCGTGAAAACGAAAAAAACGATACATTAGCAAATTCGCCCGTGGCTGTGAGAGTCAGAATGTATACATTTCCCCATTGCGCCCTCCAATTTGCCTCTTCGTGAAAACGCTAAAAGCCCTTTCGCGACCAATTCGCCCAATTCGCCTCTTCGTGAAAACGCTAAAGTGACTAAGCGCACCAAAGTGCCCTTCATAAACACGTTGAAGTCAACGCTATTTCGAATTTGCCTCTTCGTGAAAACGCTAAAAGCCACTTCGCGACCAATTCGCCCAATTCGCCTCTTCGTGAAAACGCTAAAGTGACTACGCGCACCAAAGTGCCCTTCATAAACACGTTGAAGTCAACGCTATTTCGAATTTGCCTCTTCGTGAAAACGCAAAAGGGCACTTGAGGACCAATTCGCCCATTAGTTAATTAGGTTAATTGTGATTTTAATGATTTTGTGGATGTATAACTTCACCAGGTTGTAGAAATTGCAATATTTAATCGTTTTCATCAAAAAAAATAATTTCGATAAATAGACGATTTTTCATGAAATTCGCCTCTTCGTGAAAACGGTGACGATATGTACACCCACACATGCACTTTTGAGAAGCGATTGGACCCCTTAAAATTACAACGAAAACTTGCTGACGTGATTTTGTGAAATGTTGTTTTTACACACCTACGGGGAAACACAACGTATGCGTAAGAAGATAGAGAGTGGCGTGCCGGGCTGCATTCGGTTAAGGAGAAATGACGAAAAAGTGGACATTCTTTGAATGTCCACCTTTTGAGTCGTTTCTCCGACTTAAACTACGTCTCTTTTACACCCATTGTCAATATTTAAAAGGAACAACAAGTGTCAATTCTTACTAATGCTTTAGAGTATGAGATGAATTAAGTCCATTGTTCAGTGGTAGAAGCTACTAAGGTATGTGAAAGCTTTGTCTTGTCTGGTCTCCGTGTTGCGTAACCAAACAATTGAATAAAGGTTGGGTAAAACGAGGGTGTTTAAAATGCTTAGTACATTCGACATCGAAGTCATTTGATGCCATACATTGTTGTGCGTCGGGTGTGTCTATGCTAACTCCGCTAAAACGTCTTCCAGTGATGATCCGTACATATTTTTGAGTAGGAATACGTTGGAAGATATGTTGTGTCACCTCAAGAACTGACTCGCCAATTTATTTTGATGGTGATTTAAACCAGTATTTTGGGACATATTTAATGAGGATTTATACTCCAATGAGGATTTATACTAAAGCGGCCGATTCAGAGGTGAAGAAACTTCCTACACTCGTGGCCGATTTGGACTCCTTGTAACGGATCAGGTAATGATGGAAAATAAGCAAGAAATGAAAACAAGAACTTTTTATTCCCAACATTTGGCTTAGCTCTCATCAGCAGCTCATTTTTGCTTATTATTTTTAGCCCCATTTTATGGTGTAACTTAGCGTCAGTAGTCATTATTCCGTGTCAAAAGTATACCAGCCTTTTGTTAAACCCTGAACGTTTTCATTATCATATGTCAAACCAGACTCGGAACAAAACAACTTTCTGTTGGTTTTTCTGCCGTTTTTGCTACACGGGTATACAACAGGACAGCATGGGCGAGTTAGCGAATGTAAAGTAAATGTACGTGTTGTACGTACATGTATATCGGCCCTTTTAAAGTTGTGCTTTAGTAGTACTTTTTATAGGACCTTTGAACGTATGACATAACTATGGCCTCCTCTATGATCTCCGTCGAAAATTATTCCCATTTACAAGAAATCAATTCCTACTACATGTACATATTTTAAATTGCGAACCATCGCTTCGACCTTGCTAATAAAATGGTTTATCCTCCCCATTTTCTTTTCTCAAAGTTCTTGGGCCATTTTCATTTTCGAATGTTTTAGACAAACCTTGATGCAATTTGTTACAATGCGGGTTGGCGCATCCATTTTATTTGATTTTTGTTATTGTTGTGGCAAATCTGCGCAACAAGGCTTTTGGACGAACCACTCCATACGGTCGAGCATGACAATGGCTTCGGTGGCCAGAACCAGTGAGCATCATAGAAGAGCAGTCAGCCGGGCCGAAACCGCAAAAGTGCGCCGACACAGCAAAGAGACCTCCAAAACAAACTGTCAACATAGCTCTTACTAAAGTTGTAATAAATATAACAATAGCAATTTCTGTGTCCATTGAGTCGTTCTTTTTCTGTTAATTCTTAAAAGAATGTACAGTTAAGTGTACATTCTTTAAAATAATCGACACTTTTCTGAATAGAGTGACGTCACAAGAGTAGTTTAATGTAAACTAATGGCGAGGAAAAACAACAGGGTGACGTCACAAGAGGGTGTTAACAAACCCAAAGTGACAAATCAAGGACAAGTTGAGAGAAAATTACCGTTTACGTGTGTACGTTTGAGGCCCTGTACATTGCCAATGGTGCACTTTCGTTGTTGGTCACCAGGGCCATGTGCACCACTGGATGCGTCCATAATTATGAATTTATGATTACAAATGTACATTATGTGCCATTATGTGTTTTCGATAGGGCTTGAATCACACAAAAATGTGAATGAGGCGAACCGACGAATTAAAAATAACAAGAGACATCGACGGTCAAAAGACTGGATAAAAAGAAAGCTTGAACGAGGTGAAATGACGGATTAAAAAGAACAATAGACCACAACGGTCAGAAGACTGAATTAAAGCTTGAATGTGGGCGAACCGACGGGTGACGTATTCCCATTGTTCCTGCAAGACAATACTAGACGGTAATAGCTTGTTAGACTGAAACTCATCATTACCAGCACAATAACTCAACAAAGTAACTCATCATTACCAATATAATAACTCATCATTATCAACATAATAACTCGTCATTACCAACACAATGATATTGAACACAATTGCTGTCCATTATTAAGTAAACAAATGGAATATATACTAAAACGCAAAAGAAACTTACCACCCTTTAAACCTTTAAATAGCAACAATAACACTGCGTGTAGTAATGTGTGAACTTATTTGTGGACAATTGGTGTCCTCACTGTCAGACCAAACGGTGTTTGAAGGTCACTTGAACCTTGTAGCCTGTAATGCTACAGATCGTCGCTTTCTTGTTGTCAATAAAAACTCAGCGTATGAGACGCACTAATGAACGTGTTTAAATGTTATTTAATGAAACGTACAAACAAACAATCTGAATGACGTGACTTAAACAACGAATTTGATGAAAGAGTTCCGACTGTGATACTTGACAGATGACTTGACGATAGGTTAATTGACAGAGTACTGAGAGTAGGGGTGACGATTACTGAGTCGTGTGACGAAAAGTTGTGGCAAAGTTAGGTGGCAATTATGGTGTCAAAACTGGTGGTAAATTCACAATGGTGTGTCGCAATGGTGTCTCTATCTTGTGTCACTTTGGTGGTATCACTTGGTGTCACTTTGGTGGTTCGACTAAATATAAAGGAAAATATAAAACTTCTAAATACATGCACTGACATGTACCTAATGTCACACTAATCATATCAAACTACATGTATACTTATGCAAGAATAATACATTCTTAACAATAACTCAACAATACTTGCACATTCCTAAAAAGCCCTAGCACGTAAAGATCTTGATGAGCAAGTTACAATGATAATGGCATAGATTGTGAACATACATGTAAACGTTAATATGTGGCTTACAACTTATTACAAGCAAACTTTCACTCAGAAAATCCACGATTTATGGCTTCAAATCACTACTACTAATATGCAGTATACAAATCTAAACAAACAATAATCACTCACTTTGCTGAGCTAACCAAGGGTTTGTCGGAGCTAAAGGCTAAATTTTGAGCTTTAAAATGGAACAATTTCGTAATAAAACGTGGCGTGTCAACATGTACACGTAACATGTAAAAAATGCTGGAAAATAGCAGTAACGCGAACAGCGCCCTCTGTTGACAGAGAAAAAAGCGGGTCACTGCACTCGCATGAATAAAATAATATTCTGTCGGCAACATCCCGGCCCCTAATGACTGTATCCGGGAGGCAGCATTACCTAAATAAACAAGACAGAATATTAAACCAACAATGTTCATTGTCCAAATGTTATTGGTGAATCAGTCCACTCCCATCTAGGATGTCAGCATCTCATGACCTTCTAGGAGGCACAGCTTGTTCGGTTGTTTACTCCTGTTTGAGTTTTCACCATCACGGAGCTGACCTTGCCGTCCTTGCCTTGGTAGGTTTCTGTTACCAATCCCAGAGGCCATCGGGACCGATGGGTGTTTTCATGCATGACAAGCACCAGGTTACCTTTGCGAGTGTCACGTTGAGGGTTTAGCCACTTTTGCCTTTCCTGCAGCAGTGGAAGATACTCCTTGAGCCATCTCTGCCAGAATATGTCGGACAGGTACTGTACCTGGCGCCACTGCTTCTTGTACATGTCTTGCTTTACAAAGTTTCCTGGCCGTAGCTGCGGTCCTGAACGAAGGAGTAGCAAGTGGTTTGGGGTAAGTGGCATAGGGTCACGCAAATCATCCGACAGCTTTGGGATGGGTCGACCGTTGACTATGCTCTCAACGATGCACATCAGTGTCTGGAGCCCTTCGTCGTCGAGCGTCTGCTGATTTAGCAAACTGTTCAGACCTGCACGAACGGACCATATTTGTCTTTCCCACACGCCTCCGAAGTGGCTGGCTGCAGGAGGATTAAAGATCCACTGAATCTCCTTTTGACGCAGAAAGCTGCTAATCTTGTATTGGTTCCACTCTCGAATAGCCTGGCGTAGCTCCCGCATTCCTCCTACCAAGTTAGTACCATTGTCTGACCGAATCTCCGTGGGCTTTCCTCGGCGACTGATGAAGCGCTGCACTGCGTTGATAAAAGAGTCAGTCTCTAAGCTATGGCATACTTCCAAGTGGATTGCCCTGGAAGTAAGGCATGTAAAGAGACATCCATACCTCTTCTGCACACTTCTGGCTCGCTTAACTGTGAAAGGGCCGAAGAAGTCTACGCCTATCATGCTGAAGGGTGGCAAGCCTGGAGTCACCCTGTCCTTTGGCAGGTCTGCCATTTGCTGTGTCATCAGAGGCGCCCTCTGCTTGCGACATGGGATGCATGAGTGGATGACACTCTTTACAGCTACACGTCCTTTGACGATCCAGAACTTCTGGCGGATGTCAGCAAGAGTACGCTCACTTCCGGAGTGACCTGCGGCAGCATGGTAGTGCCTTATTATCAGGGTTGTCACTGGATGTCTTGTCGGCAATATCCAGGGGTGCTTGATGTTTTCAGCGAGAGAAGAATTAGAGAAACGTCCGCCAACTTGAACGATGCCATCAACAGAGTTGGTTGGGATGAGCTTGCGATAGCCACCATACTTCAACAGTGTGTCATCGAAGCTAGCCTTTTGAACATGCCTGATGATCTCCTTTTCAGCAGCTTGTATCTCCTTTACAGTCAACTGTTGCGATGGCTTGAGGTCTACGTCAGTCTTCCTAACTCTGGTAAGCAGAATGGCCTTTGAACGGAGAATCCATGCGACTGATCGTTTCAGGCGGTACCATGAAGAAGATTCCTTCAGAAGGGTGTCTAATATTGCAGCTTTATCTTCACTGGTCTCGGTACTGTACACCTGGGTGTCGCTTTTCACTTCTGCATCACTGGGCAGAGTGGTCTTGTCAAAGTCGGGTTGTTGAGGCCAGGCATGTACATCCTTCCACAGAAATTGTGGACCGGGAATCCAACGATCACTCTGGATAAGCTCTTCAGCTGTCAGACCTCGAGAAACGTCATCTCCTGGATTGGCTCTGGTTTCCACGTACCTCCACTGTGAAGGGGTAGAATGTTCCAGTATTTTAGCAACACGATTGGCGACGAAAGTTTGGTACCGTTTGTCTTCATTCCGAAGTTACTGGAGGACAATCATGCTGTCACTCCAATATACCGTCTCTTGGAAGGGCAATGATAGCTGTTGCCGCATCACCTTGTCAAGCTTGACTGAAACGGTGGCTGCTGAAAGCTCCAAACGTGGAATAGTGGTGGTTTTGAGGGGTGCCAGCTTGGCCTTGGCCATAACTAATCCACAATGTGTCTGTCCACCGGAGTCCTGTAGTCGTAGATATATGACGGCGCCATATCCCTTCTCCGAGGCGTCAGAGAAATGATGCAGCTGTGCCGAAGTAACTTCTCCAAACCCAGACGGCTTCACACAGCGGGGTATTGTCAAGTTCTGAAGGCTCGGTAAGTCCTTTATCCACCTTTCCCACTGCTGAGCGACGTCATCAGGCATCGGACTGTCCCACAGAGTCTTCATCCTGCACAGTTGCTAGAACAGCATCTTGGCAGTCAGCACAAAGGGGCTGGCAAATCCCAGTGGGTCGTACACCGAACTAACTGTGCTTAACAGACCACGGCGTGTCAGGGGTTTGTCCTTCACATGGACGTCGAATGTGAATGTGTCTGCTTCAATATTCCACAGTACGCCCAAGGCGCGTTCTGCAGGTAGCATCTCGTTATCCAGATTTAATGATGGCACTCGTTTCGCTCTTTCAGACTCAGGGACTGATCGGAGAACATCACGTGGGTTGCTTATCCACTTCGTGAGACGAAAGCCCCCAAGAGCCAATGCCTCACGAAGTTGTCTGACAAGATTGATAGCAACCTGCTCTGTAGCAACAGACTTCAGACAGTCGTCGACGTAGAAGTTGTTGTCGATAGTGTTGATGGTCTCGGGGTCAAAACGGTCCATGTTGTCTCGGGCTGTACACTTCAAGGCGAAGCTGGCGCAGCTAGGTGACCACACCCCGCCAAAAAGGTGGAATGTCATGCGGTATGTCTTTGGTACTTCAGCGATGTCATCATTGGCCCACCAGCGGAAACGCAACACATCGCGGTCAGGCTTGTTCACATGCACCTGATGAAACATTCCTTCCACGTCTGCCATCAGTGCGATGGTCTCTTGCCGAAAGCGAAGTAGAACACCAACTAGCTTGTTGGTTAAGTCGGAGCCTTGATGCACTTTGTCGTTTAGGGATACACCCTGGTAGCGTGCAGCACAGTCAAAGACTATGCGCATCTTTTCTGGCTTGCGTGGATTAATAACTGGGTGGTGTGGCAAATACCACACTGCTCCGTCTGCTCTATTAAGCTTATCTTGGGGTACCTCCTCAGCAGATTTCTTTGTCATCAAGTCCAGGATGCCGGTAGTGTACTTCTCCTTCATGTCAGAGTCTCGGGCCAATCGTTTCCCCAGCAGACGCAGCCTGTGCTCAGCGACTGCTTTGTTGTCAGGTAAGTAGGGTGGCCGCATCTTAAAGGGAATGTTCATGCTGTAGTGGTTCCCATCTCGACGTAGTGACTGCTCCCAAGTAGAGATCACTTTCTTGTCACTGATTGACATACTTATTTCGTCAGATCCGATGCCGTCCAGCTTCCAGAACTGTTCTACTTGTTGCTGAAGACTGGTGTCAGTATCAATGAAGAAAGAAGCCGTGTGGCTTAAGGGTCCTGCCTCAACTGGCCCATTAAGAGTCCATCCCAAAATGGTTCGTGTGGCATAGGGTGCTCCTGCGTCTCCTTCCCGGACTTCCTTGGGAATTAAGGCAGAGGGGTTGTCCTGGCCGATGAGAAGGTGTACCTTTTCGACATCCACATCAGGCAAGATGATATTGCTTAAGTGGGGCCATTTGTCAATCTCCTTCCTCTCTACCAAAGTTTTAGCGCTGATCTGCAGTTTTGGCCTTGTCAGAACGTGTGCCATGACGACCAGGTTTTTATCATACATGTCAGTAACCTCGAGATCTACAATCTGGGTGTCTGTAAGAATATCGTGGTTATCTAGAGTTGTCAGCCTCATAGTGTCTGGTTTTCCACACACTCCAAGTTTGTTGATCAGTTCTTCTGAACAGAACGTCTGTGTGGAACCGCTGTCGAGTAGGGCGTATGTCGTCACATAATTGGTAGCACTTTTGTGGCCTCTTACTTTTACTGGAACGATGGGTAGGGCTACCGTTCCAACCCGGCCCCAGTAGAACTGCAAGTGGCATTGGCTGAGGCACCTGTTGTCTGCATGGCATTGATCACGACAGGGGGGTGTTGTTCGCCACCTGGTGTGCCTGCCCCCCAGGGTTGGCAATCGTTGGGGTTGACACGTTGCCGGTGCGGGTTAGATGCAGGAACTTGGTGTGCTTAAGCCCACAATCAGGAACAGTACACATTGTGTTCCTGGTACACTCTATGGCTCGGTGTCCTAGCTGCAGGCAATTGACGCAAAGTCGTTTGCTCTGCACAAAATTCAGTCTGTCAGGAACTTTCATCGCTTTCCAGTTGACGCAACCAAACAGAGTGTGTCCTTGTCCACAATACCAACACGGGCGTGGAGGTTTGTTGCTTCTGAAGCTCACTCCAGCTGATGCTGATGCTGGCCTAACTGCATTCTCGTTTGTCCCTGCAGAGGGTCGAGGAACGGATGGCGCCCCTACCTGTGTCACAAAATTAGAGCGCTGCTTTAACTTTGGGGTGTCTATGCGCTTGACTTCTCTAGATGACCTGTCAATTGGATCTCTGTTCATAAGCTTGCTAAAGACAGGGTCGTTGGCCGTTTCTGCTGAAGCCGTTACAAATTTCACGACATCATCAATAGTGGGAGACCTGTACTCTACTGTTTTTTGTTATGATAAACTCTTTTCAGCCATGTCTTGCGAATATCCCACGGCAACTTCTCCACCATTTGAGACAATTCAATTCAATTCAATTCAATAGAACATTTATTTCCACATTCTTACTCTTAATTACATTGAATAATACATGTACATTAAAAACAAGTGTGGAGGCATCATCCTAGAAAGCAAAAGCTTGTGGCGGATGTGCCCTACAGAACAGGACAAGATAAGACAAAAACACTGATTACAATATTTAGTCGTGATCACATAATTAAATAATACATGGATCGGTTAAACATATTAAGTATGGACTTGATATTAAGCAAAACGGATTATTATTGGCTAAAATAACTTAACAGATGACAATAAATTAAGTACTCTGGGAGTTGAGTAGGAATGATTTCAATTTACATTTGAACGTATTGATTGAAGGGCAATTAGTTACAGACGATGATAGATAATTCCAATTTTTGGGTCCAGAGAAAAAAATAGTATGTTGAGAAAGAGTTGTTCTAGCAAGAGGTATGTGTATTTTGGATGCAGTCCTAGTATTATAATTATGTATAGATCTGTTACGTTGAAACAGGTTATGTAGCGATTCAGGAAGTTGGTTATTTATAAATTTATACATAAAAACGTCTTGTTGAAAGACATTGATATTGTTAAGAGACAAAAGGTTATATTTCTTAAATAAAGGAGTGGTGTGTTCGTTAAAGTGGACCTTAGATACAATACGAATTGCCCTTTTCTGCAGTTTAATCAATCTATCAAGATTTGACTTGTACGTGTTAGCCCAAATAACGTTACAATAAGAAAGGTAAGAAAGAATTAATGAACAGTACAAAGTACGCAAAATGCTTGATGGAAGAGTGTACTTTAATCTACTCATGATGCCTATATTTTTGGAAATTTTGTTTTCTAATTCCTTTATATGGAATTTCCAAGAAAGACATTTATCAATATAGACACCAAGGAATTTAGTATGTGACACTTGCAGTATAGGCTCGTTATTAATTTTAACTTGACAATTGGATGTACTCAACTTCTTTTTTCTATTTCGAAAGACCATAAATGTACATTTTTTTGAATTAAGTGACAGCCTATTAGACTGAAGCCAAATTGACACCTTGGCTAATTCAATATTAACAAGACTAACAATAGTTTCTAAGTCAGTGTTATTACTCGAGTAAAATATGTTAGTGTCATCAGCAAAAAGAATAAAAGAGAATAATTTTGAAGCTTGGCAAATATCATTTATATATAATGAGAAGAGCAATGGGCCAAGAAGAGATCCCTGCGGTACTCCACATGTAATTGTATTCATAGAAGAGAAACACGAGTCTAGTTTAGTATATTGATTCCTGTTGGAGAGATAACTACAAAACCAGTTTAATGGAGTCCCTCTTATACCATAGAAATTAAGCTTATGTAGTAAAATATCATGATTAATAGTATCAAATGCCTTAGATAAATCTAAAAAGACACCAATAGATATACATTTATTCTCAAAACCTTTAGTTATCTTATGGATCATGTCCATTACGGCCATGTCAGTAGAATAATTACTCCTAAATCCATACTGACCGTTATACAGGATGTCAAATTTAGATACAAAAGAAGATGTTCTAATATAAACTAGTTTTTCAAGTAATTTTGAAAAGCACGATAAAACAGATATAGGCCTGTAGTTGCCTGTTTCACAGCGATCTCCAGTTTTAAATATAGGAGTCACTTTTGCCGTTTTAAGTTTATCGGGAAAAATACCCTTAGATAGGGACAAATTAAAAACATGACATAATGGGCGACTAACTTGGGAAATAACGGATTTAAGAACATCTGGACTTGCATCGTCATATCCTGCACTCTTACCGTTCTTAAACGATTTAGCAATATCACAGATCTCATTTTGATTGGTAGGATAAAAATAGAGTGATTCGGGATAGTTACCTTTCAAAAATTCTCTGTATGAAATTTCAGTTTGGGGAATTTTATTATTTAATGAGGGGCCAATGTTTGTAAAATAATCATTAAATATGTTAACTATCTCATTAGGATCGTTTACTTGTCTACCCTCGTGGTTGAGCTTCATTTCAGGTTTACGATTACCAGTTTTATTATTAAGAATGAGTTTAATAATCTTCCATGTCTTTTTTACATCATTTTTAGCATTGTCAAATTTATCTTGATAATATTTCGCCTTGGCTTGTTTTATTAGTGTGTTTAGTTTATTACGGTAAGTTGTATACTTTTGTTTATTTAATGCAGTTGGTTTGCTAATATATTTTTTATACAATCTATGTTTAAATTTCACAGATTTAATTAAACCAGTGGTCATCCAACTTTTGAGCTTCGAGATCTTTTTGGGTTTAACTTTTTGCTTTGGAAAATATTTGTCATACAACAAAGTATACTTAGAATGAAACATATTAAAAGCCTGGTTCGGATCCTCGTTAGATAAAATATCACCCCAATCAGTATCAGCTAAATCATTCGAAAAATTGGCAATATTCCCGGCATTAATAACCCTTCTGAATTGGTCAGTACACCGTCGAGTCTGGTGAGCATCTATTAAGGATGAGACCTGGAAGATAGGAAGATGATCTGTAATTTTAGTAAATAAAATTCCACTAAAAACGTCACCATCGATTTTGTTGGAAATTATGTTGTCAATAACAGTTGCAGTCGTGTCCGTGATACGAGTAGGTCTGTTAATTAATGGCCTATGATAATTACTGAAAATGCTATTGACAAAGTTTTGAGTGGTTCGATGGGAATCGTATTGCAAAAGATCTATATTAAAGTCGCCCATAATAAAAGTTAGTTTGTTTTCTTGGTTAATTTTTTGGAGAACAACATCAAATACATCAACAAAAGCAGCAGGATTAACCTTAGGTGGCTTATATAATACACCGACAATAATATTTGTTTGCCCTGAACGCGGTATTTCAATAAAAAGTGACTCACAACATTCCTTGTCTATAGTTAGATCATTTCTGAGGTTGAATACCAGGGAATCATGTACATATAGTGCAACGCCTCCACCAGCTTTATCTTTTCTATTATTTGATAAGAAACTGTATCCATTTATTTCAAATGGAGGACTATTTTCATGGAGCCAGGTTTCGGTAAAACCAAGAATAGAAAACTGAAAATTCAGGAGGTCGAGATAATCGCAGATACTGTCAAAATTTTTATAGAAACTTCTTGCATTCAGATGAAATGTGGAAAAGGTGTTATTAGTGGATTTGTTTTTAAACTTTTCATGAAATTGATCACAAAAAAGATAATCTGAGGATTGACTTATGTTGCCAAAAAAATTACTGTCAGGATCATTATCAGAGTTCCCTGGAAACTGGTTATTAAAAATAAGAGGATTGAGTCGGAGATTTGAGAGTCTATCAGTATTAAATTTGTGGTTAGTTTGAAGTTCTGCAAGGGCGACATGGAAATCCAAGTCATCCTCTAAATGATTAAAGGGTAAGGCGTGCTGGTGGCACGGTCGTTGACTACTGCATAGTTCACAGGTACTAGCCATTGTTAACCATAATAAAGAAGTACAAGTGAACAATAACCCTAGTAAGAGATAAATAACATTCCTCAGCTGTCATGTTTTTGTGCAAGCTAATGGTGGTGGTAGCCATAGTGATGTAACAAACAGTAGGTCCTAACAAGATGCATTTATAAACACAAGCCATGAACGAATAATGAAAAAAACACATGTGGCAATACTTGCTCCGAGAGAATCGTAATAAAAAATAATCACATTGCGTCGATTTACAGAAAATAATTTAAGATTACCGGTAAACCCTTGGATTGGGATATGATCTTATGTAGAAGATTGCTTTCCTTCGGGCTTGATGTACTTCTGGCCGTTTATGTACAGATCCCCGTTACGAAATACGGGCCTGCCACCGGATTCGTAGGCTTTCTTCATGACATCCCGCAGGTCTCGCTTTTTGACAACATCGACGGCAGGAAGATCTTGCAGGAGAAACAAGGGCGAGTTGGCAAGGGCTCGTTTGGCGTTCCTCAGGACCTGTAGTCGCTCCGTCCGGTACAGGAATTTGACAAGGATATGACAAGGTTTGTCTGTCAGATCTGATGCAAATCTTACTGAGCGACCAGTCCGATGTGCATTCTCGATTGCAATGTTTGGCATGTCGAATTTGGTTGTAAAGATGTCACTTGCCGTTTCGTAGGGTACTGCTGGATTCTCATTAAGGGTCTCCGGCACTCCACCAATTCTCAGATTAAAGCCCCTAGAGTAGCGTTCTTGTTGTAGACTAGCCTCCTGAAGCTTATTAACTTTGGTCAGGGCCTCTTCCACTTGCTCCGCCATCTTGGAAGCCCGTTCGGCAAATAATATATTTTCTGCTTGAAGATCTTCCACAGATTTGTTAGTGAATGTGATAGATTTCTCCATCTCTTCATGATTTTCCTCCATCTTTCCCATCCTGGTGAGTAGATCCCGTTGATTATTAATAACTTGGTCTAGCTTACCATGAATATCAGCTGCCATGTTCTTGATTTCCCGCCGCAGGCAAGAGATCTCATTGTCCGATGGGGGGCATTGTGATCTTGTGGTCGGCCCTTGGTCATCTGACGTGCTTGGCGCGGGAAGATCAGTACTCGGGACATCGGTTGACACATTTGAGCCCTTATTTTTATCTTTTTTCGGCGGCATGGTGGCGATATTAGAGTCTGCTTGCTGGTATAGAGCAGTGACGGTGAAAAATCGAGGTTTAATGAAGAGATGGAGTAGATATTGGCAGACTCTCACGGAGCAAGGAAAAAACACGTCCGTTCAGTTCGAGTCCATTATTAAAATGCTCTTGCTGTTGTTCAGCTCGTCGAGCTTGCCCATGGCATCTAGCGTCTCCCGGCAGGTTCTCAATTCGTCAGAGAAATCTAGAAGTGTCTTGCTGTCATGGATGTGGGGGTGGTTTGTGATCTTGTTGATCCATGCTTCAGCTATGTCGTATTCGTTTCCAAACCTGTCCCTGAGAAGCTTTCTAGCAAGAGTGTAGCCCTTAGATGGTGACTACACAGCACTGTATCAGTTTCCTAGCAGCACCAGTACAGTACTGCTGAAGACGAGCTAACTTTGCAGCGTCGCTAACGGTGTCTTTGTCTACAGCATTTTCAAATGCACGGATGAACATCCAGTAACTTGATGGATCTCCATCAAATGTCATTAGCTCGGTCTTCGGCAATTGCAGAGTCTCCACCAGAGACTGCTGTTGTAGCTGCATGGCTTTGATGAGATGAGGCAAGGTGCTAGACGTGTCTCCAACAGGGGGGTAACATGATGGCGTACTGGTATCAACCGTTGAAAAAGGGTTGAAATTAGCGTTGTTAAGTTCAGTGCCTTGGCTGGGTGCAGTGTGGGGCGTGGTGACTCTCTGAACCAATGGACTGGAAAACTGGACGTGGTGTGTTTCATTTTCGACCTCGATATATGTTTTCTCTATTGCAGCAGCTCTTGCTAGCTTTGTCTCAAACTCCATTTGCCGCCGTCGTTGCTGAACATGATGATGCATGTGACGCAACGCTGGCTGCCCTTGAACTTCTGGTTCCAACTTGGCTAATTGAGTCCGTGCCCTTGTATTCTGTAGTTGTCTCCATTTGATCCTTTTCACTAGGCGTTGCGGAAGTAATGGATTTGCCGTCTGTACTCATGGCAGTTGACGAATGGGTAAAAAACTTTAAAGTGTCCTTGACGCAAAATTGAGATTGTCCAAGTAGCTGAAATCGAACTGATGTAGCCTGTAATGCTACAGATCGTCGCTTTCTTGTTGTCAATAAAAACTCAGCGTATGAGACGCACCAATAAACATGTTTAAATGTTATTTAATGAAACGTATAAACAAACAATCTGAATGACGTGACTTAAACAACGAATTTGATGAAAGAGTTCCGACTGTGATACTTGACAGATGACTTGACGATAGGTTAATAGACAGAGTACTGAGAGTAGGGGTGACGATTACTGAGTCGTGTGACGAAAAGTTGTGGCAAAGTTAGGTGGCAATTATGGTGTCAAAACTGGTGGTGAATTCTAGTGGTGAATTCACAATGGTGTGTCGCAATGGTGTCTCTATCTTGTGTCACTTTGGTGGTATCACTTGGTGTCACTTTGGTGGTTCGACTAAATATAAAGGAAAATATAAAACTTCTAAATACATGCACTGACATGTACCTAATGTCACACTAATCATATCAAACTACATGTATACTTATGCAAGATACATTCTTAACAATAACTCAACAATACTTGCACATTCCTAAAAAGCCCTAGCACGTAAAGATCTTGATGAGCAAGTTAAAATGATAATGGCATAGATTGTGAACATACATGTAAACGTTAATATGTGGCTTACAACTTATTACAAGCAAACTTTCACTCAGAAAATCCACGATTTATGGCTTCAAATCACTACTACTAATATGCAGTATACAAATCTAAACAAACAATAATCACTCACTTTGCTGAGCTGACCAAGGGTTTGTCGCAGCTAAAGGCTAAATTTTGAGCTTTAAAATGGAACAATTTCGTAATAAAACGTGGCGTGTCAACATGTAACATGTAAAAAATGCTGGAAAATAGCGGTAATGCGAACAGCGCCCTCTGTTGACAGAGAAAAAGCGGGTCACTGCACTCGCATGAATAAAATAATATTCTGTCGGCAACAAACCTTAAACGGTCACTTCATGACACAGCTGTTGAACAGCTGTTTTAACTGTCAGTGATTAGCCAAGGGGTATGGGACGATTGTAATGAGCTGCACGTGATGTCTTGATGTTGGCTTTAAAAAGGCCAGTGCAAAATGGGCATTTCAAGCAACATGCCACGATTGTCGGGGGATCAACGGCAGCGTGCCCTGGGCATGCTGCAAGGAGGAATAAGCTTCCGTGAGGTGGCACGTTGTCTTGGCTGTTCACACCAGACAATATCGGCCCTGGTGGACAGAGAAACCCTCCACAACTTTAGCATCCCGCACTGCAGCAGAAACTCCGGAGCGTGCAAACCTACGAATCTCCAACGAAGACGACTGCATGACTATAGTCCGACTGCCAGAAGACCATACAGAGGCGCCGTGTTGACGGCTGTCCATCGCCGCAACCGACAGAGATGGTGCCAGCAGCATCAGCGGTGGACCGTGGCGTACTGGAACAAGGTCGCTTTCAGCGATGAGTCAAGGTTCTGGGTGGATCATCCTGATGGGCGTGAGCGAGTCTGGAGAAGAACTGGCAAGCGATATGTCGATTGTTGCGTACGGCAAATCAACAGGTGGGGTGGACCGGTACAGGACGCCACTGATGCTTGTGGACGGGAATCTTAACGCCCAGTGGTATGTGAATAACATCCTTGGACCTAATCTGCTGCCATTTCTGCTACACCACCCAGAACTGAGAACATTTCAGCATGACAACGCTCGTCCCCATGCTGCTCGCTTTAGCACTGCATTTCTCCAAGGCGAGAACATCAACATCATGCAGTGGCCTTCGCTTTCCCCTGACCTGGATCCCATAGAGCACATAATTATGGGATGAGCTTGTAAGACTCGTAGTTGGCAGGGCCAGGACCCGGGCAGAGCTGCTTTAGACATTTAGAACTGATGAGTAGGGCATAATCCAGCAGCAATCCACCCGAAGACTAGTAGGCAGTATGCGACGACGATGCACTGTCTGTATCCAAATCAATGGTGGCCACACACGCTATGAAAAGGGGACTGACATTGCACCCTCTTCTGTTCTTTACTGTAGAACAAACTGATGAGATGGTGTATCTTGGTCAAATAATTGACATGTCATCAATAAAATTCCAATGTTTCAATTAGCAATTGTTGGTTTGTTTTATTTTGAACTGTTACAGTTTCATTACATTTTTTAAAAGTGGTAAGTTTCTTTTGCGTTTCAGTATATTTCGTGTCAAAGAATGGATACTCTATATCAGTTCACGCTACGGCATTATGCGATGCCACCAATAAGTCACACTGCAGTGCACTTACATTGTAGCCTCATTGTACTCGGTCTATTTTGTTCACATTCATATTAACAGTGGAAGCCTGGATTTTACACAGGTTAACTTCGGAACACGCCAATACCAGCGATAATAATTCCTAAAGCATTAACCTTTATTTCCACAGCTGATTAGGCTTTACATAACATAAATAACAAGGATAACAAAGAATTACATAAATAAGTTATTACATCACATACGCCCCTTCTTTTTCAATTGGCTTTTGGCCAATTCTTAAAGGGCAATCATTAAAAATAGTTGTATAAAAATCATTATTAAAATTAATTACAAAATGTTTACAAATAATTAAAAAAATTACAAATGTTCATAATTAAATGTCATCACCGTATCGTCATCTGAAGCATCATGGTAAACACAACGTGCACATAAAGGGTTTTCCAGCGGTGCTACTCCGGCCCGAGGCTTCCGTAGCTACATGCCCATATACCCCATAATAGCGGAAGGCCACATTTTTACCAATTAGACGAGGGTGGGTATAAGGACTCTTGAATATCTACCTACATATTTATCGCGAAATATTGTCATTGGTGTCCCTCAGCCACCCCCGCCCCAATTAAAATTGGGTTTTGTAAGATCTGTGATAATGTTTTATTCCCGATGAAATTCACTCAGGGGCGGATCCAGACTGCCGGGGGGGGGGGGGGGGGGGGTGCTATACAGGTGACCGTAAAGGTGAGTGTTATTCATTCGATCGCCGCGGCATAAACACAATCAAATTGCCGGGGGGAGGGGGAAGGGGGGGGGGGGTGCGCCCCATGTGCCCCGCTGGATCCGCCAGTAGCACATGTATTATCGTCACGTATCAGCTTAGTTAAACCGAAAAATGTATGCATAAATATTCGAAATGTATGCCTGAATATTCTTTCCCATATTTTGATGGCAATGAAACCCATGACAATTAGGAGCCCAATACAGGACATATGAAGATATGGTTTGCTCCTCGGATCGATACTAACTCAAATATTACGCTGATGTATTATTGAGGTATCTTTATTTTGTTTGCATGGGTGATAAACATTTTTGTTTTAGCTTGGTACAAAAATGGGAGGGGGGGGGGGGGGGTCTGACCGTAAATATGGCGCCCCAACGCTAAATTCGATTCAGGACGGAAGACAACGAGGACCATAAGCCGAGCTACTTTTTTTTAGATTTGCTAAACTATACATTTAGGATATACTCAACATGAAAACCAATGCTTACATTTGTTTTTAGGTTCTTTTGAAAAAAATAAACCTTTAATGTGACGTGACACATGAAAAGTCATTGGGTGTCACATTAAAGGTCTATTTTTTTTCAATGCCCTATATCTCTGGAAGTATAAGTCCGATTGGGTTCAAACTTGGTATGCAGGTATGGCGGGATGTGTTATAAATATACATTGAAGTTACATCATGATGACGTCATCGTGTGATTTGTTATGATGTTGTTTCAATTTTGGACCTTTAAGCCATATCTCATCAACAGAACATAAAACAAAAAAATTGTAATATGTTTATTGGGTCATAGACATATGGCCGCCATAAAGAACCAGAAAACCAATGTAAACATTGGTTTTCATGTTAAGTATATCCTAACGTTTCCAAAAATGTATAGTTTAGCAAATCTACACAAAAAGTGAACGAAAATACATAAGAAACCTGACTATTAGTACGGTGGTACTCTGTTGCCAAAATAATCTCCGTTGTGGTGTGCACTGTGGACGAACCATGTTGTACTCAATTCAGTGCAGACATGTAGGACTGTACAAAGATGACCGTCAGTTTTATGCCATAGTATGACGCTATGTTATGTCACATCATTGAACATTTGTGAGCAACAAAGCTCATGCCTAACATTCCCTACCACGGTGTTTCATTGTGTGTGAGCCTTTTCACTTGTGTGCGCAAGCCAATTTAGATCTGGTAAAAGTAAATAGCTAGTGTTCACTCATGCGGAACAGCTGAATATTGACATTGTTGAAATTAAAGCGTATGGACTTGGTCTATCAATACTTAGTGCCAGATTTGTTTAAACTTATAAAACATCATTTCCGGGACATTTCTCTAATTGTAGGCCTATACTTCTTGTTTAAACACCCTGTAGTTTTATCTCTGGCTTTATAAATATATGTAATCTCCTTCCCTACCACCAGTGACCTTGTGCACTGTACATGTGCATGTAAATACCCTGTGTGGGTACAAGTGCCACATTATTTTGTATTGCCACTAAAAACAAAGAGAAGCCATCTTCACCCCCCATGTGTTTTTATAGACATGCAGAATCATACATGTCATAACGTCAGTTACAACAATTTAGCTCCCCAAGTTCATCAATTTTTACCAGTTTATTCACGCTTTATGAACCTCCAAAGACCACATTTTGGTAAGAAATATTTTCCTGGATTTTATGAACTACTGCTAATAAGTTTTGAGAGACAGAATTTAGTGGAATTTGGGGAAATTTACAATTGATTATTCATTAAGTGAAGATAAAAAATCAAACTGCAATCTAGTTATTGTATTTGACAAATTATACATTATTTCGTATTCAACTTGCCAAGTTTAATAGATAATATTTTTCCAATGTTGTACTTTTCCTATTAGTGTTTTTTGTGCGTTTTATTAACTTGCAGATTGTTATCTCAATCTACTCATACTCAGTTGTTAGTTACAACTTCAGTCAGCGATCACTACAACTTGTCAAGTGACTTCATGTGTATTGTGTGTAATACAGATTAAACGATTGCAAATACCAGCTATTTGGGTGTATTTCTGCATCTCATGTGTTTGAGAACTAGAGCTTAAAACTCCTCATGGCACAAGTGCGCCTGAGGCAGCCACAATTATTAAGAAATGTATGAAGGTGCTATATTGATATGAGGAACGTTTTCCTACTAGAAAACAGCTTTTTGATTTTAATTTACTAATTAGTACAAATTGATGTTCGTAGAACCTACATGCCGAGTTTGAAGCAGAATGATTTCCATGAAAAAGGAAAACAATCAATAACGCATTGAGAGCAGTATGGCTCATATCACAGTGGCTGTACTCTATAGACGTGTAGGCCTAAGTCTTGCTTGTCCACGTTTACTTTTTGTGCGAGTATCTCGATACCAAACACTGACTAGTCTAGTCACAGCTAGACTCCCGTGTTTGACTTAATTTCCAAACTGTTATGTGTGTGATCGTTGAACGAAAGTTGAGGTCAGCCAATGTCATAATAGTCATAAATTCGCAGTATTTTCAATATGTTGAAAGTCGGAATCCTTTTTTTGTTTTAAGTTTACAATACCCAATTATTTATGTTGATTGGATGGGCCCATCTCATGATGCTTACGAAATGCAAATAATATGATTTTTGACACGTTGTACAGATCGTCATGGTGCTCGGATGTGGTGTATTCTCGTCAAATTACGCTAGATTTGTAAGCCAACTTACACGCTATATTGCGGGACCATAATAGCTCGTGCACCGATGTCTCGGTCAGTGTGTAAATCAAAATAAACTTGTGCGCATGTGCCACTTGTACATCCAGGTCAAACAATATGCATAATATATAAGGGGTGACCCGCAACAAACGGGCGAATTACGTAGGACAAGCGCTAAATTCAAACTCAAATACAGACGCTCCGTTTCGTTAGTCATTATGGAAAGGATGGCTTTCAGGACAAATTTGACAGTGAAGATGAATTTTTCCAAACTTAAAAAAATAGTTTGTATAGAAAAAACGGGTTTTGATCTTACGAAAACACATGAATCGGACAAATCACAACCTGATTTTGTATTCACTGTCAAAATTTGAGGTCAGGGAACCAGAGCTAACATTGTGGGCCATGGGGGCCGGAAGGGAAACGTCCATAATGTACATCCTAAACATGCGTCTCCTTTGACTGACTAAACCCGTACTGACTATCCAAACATCATCGGTAACAACCCTCTACACCAGGGAGGTGAAATAACCCTGTCATTAATATTCAGTCTGCGGCAATGCAACCGCACACAAATAAGGAACTTGTCTGTCTTAGATTTACACACTTTACTAACATGCCTTTAGGTTGCATTTCGTATCCAACACCCCTTAAGCAGATTTTTAGTAATTAGCGAGTTGTTTTTAGCAGCATACCTTAAGGCATTTGATTACGCAAACTACACGAGCCGGAGGTGTGACTCGCTAATTGTTATTGCAATTTATGACCACCTACCTTCATTTTTAAGTCTGGCTCGAAATGCCCCACACTCCTCACTATCCCGACAATAATGAAATCTACACTGAATCCCATCAATACCGGTGACGAAAGTAGACGTGGAATCACAGTCTGGGCCACATATTTCACGACGCGATTTGTTTTGTAAATGCCAGCACGGTGTGCGTCATAATGAGTTTTGTCGCCGCCGGCAAATAGGGTGAATTCGAATACATGTGCGAATTAGTCGCTTTGGTTTCCAACATTTTGACATACTGAATAACAAGCGCTGAAATGAAGCCCATAAAAACAGCCCAAAAATACAAAAAGAGTGCTTATAAAAAAACGACTAGTCCCAAATAAAATTAGTTGCCCAGCGTGGCAACTTAAAAGCACATCTTCTTTCCTTGCAGAAACCCGTTTTAGGCCTCTTACGCATGCTCGATTATGGGCGACTAGCTGGACACAAACAAGCTAAAATCAATACAGACAAGATCAAGCCTAGTCGCGTCCGTATAGCGATGTCCTGTATGCATAATGCAGACTATACATGCAGCTCACTGGTTGAATTTCTATGTGCAAGTTATTTGACTGCGTAGAAATTGAACATATTACTATTTGTAGGTGTAGTGGTTTTTATTTTGAGATGTTGGTGAATAGCGTAAATTTTAAAGTGTGAATTTGTTGGTGGTGGTGGTGGTGGTGGTGGTGATGTTGACGTGATGTGACGTGTTAAATATTGGCTGGCAACCGCTTATGATCTACTTATATGTTTATATAGTCAGTATTATTATTACTTTGAATATGCACGGCAATCGTCGATCTAAAAGATCAGCTTCAACCAGAAGAAATCAGAGTTTCAAGAAGGAGTCGCCAATACCGTCATCACCTAACCAGAGCAACAACGAACAAGCTTAAGATGGCGTCAGTACTACATGTTGTTGTGACGCTTAAGTAATCAGATGTGAGCTAGACACGATCTTAGCGTCTCTTAGCACTGTGGAATCCCGGCTCAACTCCCTGGAACTAAAGCTATAGAAGACATCAAACAGCCAGGTTTCTTCTGATACAGCTGACATCACTTATCTGGGAAAAAACCTGTGACATTTGCTCAAGACAAAATTCCACGAACTCACAGATCAACCAAAAGGTCGACTACAACCTCAATTTAATCAGACGCATTGAAGATCACATTGATGATATCAACTACAGAAGTCGTCTTAACAATATAGTTATTCAGGGCATACCAAAGCTGGCCAGACTTGTAAGGAATTTGTCTACGATTTCCTCACCAACCACCCCACAACATAGATTTGGACCGTGCACACCGTACTGGTCAACCACCGGACACGACTGCAACGACTCCCGTCGACTTAAGCCGCGTTCGCATTGGACTTTTTTTTGTAAAACCTACGGAGACTGTTGTCAACTTTAACCAAATTAAATCCAATGCGGACAGGCGGTAACATTGTCAAATTGTCCATTTTACCCTCCGCAACAGTAGGATCTACAGGCCCAAGCTTCTAGCGAAGGATTTAACACCGTGAACTTTGACAATCACGTACGGTAACTTTTGACAATTATTAAGTCCAATGCGAACGCGGCTCAAGGCTCATCCACTGTAGACTACGCTGCTATGGCGATCGACAACACATCTTGAAAAATGACGCTAAGCTTCTGAAAAACAACAAATACAAGTATCACAACATTTTCTTACCCGACGATGTCACTCCAAAAATCAGGGCACAGCGAAAGGGGCTGAGAAAGATGCACCTCCGGCGCATCAAGACAAACGATCGGGTTCATTTCACCTACATATACCATGGCCATTCCCATAAATGATCAGATACAAGGTTAGAGATGGCCCCTTCAAGTCATACCGTCTGGGAAAAACATAATGAATTGCCACCTCACTTCATAGATAATTGCATTTATGATTCAACTATTGTCTTGTATGTCTGTGAGGTTTGTGTCCGCATTCAAATAGAGGGCAATAGGGTCCACGATTGACAGAAAGTCCACGATTGAAAATGACAAATGCTCTTGTCACTTATATCAGGTATGGAGTTGTCATTTTTGTTCATCATTGTTACTTATGAACCAAACAAACGATGACACTGCTATAAATCCCAACATAGATTCTGATATTTACTCTGATCATAACGATCAAGATAAATTCTTTAAAAAAACATGAATAGAATAACTAATGTTAAATTGTTACATGTTACAAAGAACATATCACTATTATTGAGTTGATTAATATCTTAGAAAACAGGTTTTCTGTTGTTGGTATATCTGAATAATGTTTAAAGGCTACCAATATTCTACCTATTCAAATTGAAAATTACTCAATATTGAAGGTTCATGTATCCTTAACAAGAACGTTGGTGGGGCCGTAGAACATTACATTAAGCAGGGTCTTTATTTATTAAATTCGAAATGACCTATATATTAATAATTCTGAAATAGAGTCATGTTTTGATGAGCTTGTTAATACACATAATAGTAATGTAATAATTGGAGTTGTGTATAAACCGCCCAGTGCTTCGTGTGATAATTTCTCAGTGCCTTAATATTCTGCCTTAATATTTGCCGATGACACAAGTTTAGTGTACAGCTATAACATTGTGGATACAGCTATTCGGATTTTTAATTTAAAACATATAATTGGTTTTTAGCAAACACATTGTGTATTCATCTGCTAAAATCTACATGATATTTTGTTCAAGGCAACATAAATATTCTCAATCCGTCCCATTAGTTTTGAATGATGTGAATTTAAATCCTGTCACGACTACCAAATTGTTATGTGTGAAACACATTAGTGATATCTCATGCAAGATATCAACAAAACTATTGGTACAATAAATCGCTTACAATTTTTCATTTCAAGTAATATTTTTGTTATTCTTTATAATTCTTTATTTCTCCCAAATTATTCAGTTCTAAACTGGGGTAGTTCCTCGGTAAATTTTGACAAACCTTTGTTGATACATCCGGAGAATGCAGCAGCGTGGATTGAGTGCAGGATGGCTTAACAGACTATAAATAATAGTCTGTTCAGCCATCCTGTTCAGTATTATCCCTCGATCGGGACTATAATAAATACATTGCAAATGTTAAAGTAATGTAACTTTTTTAAACCAGCTTGTTTCATTTACTTTTTTCGCTATTGTCTTTGTCTTATCACAATATTTAATTTGATGTATATATTAGTACATTTGTATACCTTCTAAGTTTTACAAACGTTGAAGCTTAGCCTTAGAATTCTAGAAATGCGCACCAGAACCTATTCGTGCACAAAATCAAAATCACAAAATCGCGTCAAAATGTATGACCAGTTGTGAAACATGACTTCAACATTGACGTCAATATTCACGACTTTGGGGGAAAGTCGTGGAATTTGACGCGAAAACTGACGTCAATATTAACGACTTTATAGGGGCAAGTCGTGACATTTGTCATGAATATTGACGTCAATATACGTCAATGTTCACGACTTTGGGGGAAAGTCGTGAAATTTGACGTTAATATTGTCGTCAATATTCACGACTTTGAGGCAAGTCGTAAAATTTGTCGTGCCTATTGACGTAAGTATTTACGATCTGCGTAGTCCACTCCAGGGCCACAATAGAAAAGGGGTTATAGTTTTCTCTTTCACATCTTATTTTCACATCACACCGGTTACATACTCTACGGAGTCCGGACTTATTGGTAGTATTGCGCGTGTCTAAGTGAGGATAAGTAATAGAGTGACTGTTCACGTGAGAGGGACAGGGGGTTTAACCAATACTAGGGAAAAGGGGTCCGAAAAAGATTTCGATTGTCCATATAACACCGGACTCATTGGTAGTATTGCGCATGTCTAAAATCTTATTGAAAACAAATCGAAACCCACTGACCATGACCAATTATTATTTGCAAATCAAGTACGTCCTTGAAAGTGCCCAATTTGGCAACAAAACGCATTTTAAACACAATGATATCAACTGTTTAAAAGCAGGATAACATTATTAACCATCCTATTGAGCGAGAACGAAGTGCAGGGCTAAAGTTTGTTTGACTCTCGAACATCGAGCTGTTTGGGAGGCTAATCGTGACTCAGTCGCGCGTATGCGTCGCATTTTTGCGAAGCTGAGAGAAACAGCATGAAATATAGGATAAGAGTATAAACAATCCGAAACATGACATCTTCCGGGATTTCAGGAAGAAACTGTAAACTTTTGGGTTTTGTGGTTATGTTGAACTGCTTGACCCATGAGTATTGTTGTGCAAAACCGAAAACAAAACCGACCCGACCTGAAACCGACTTTGGGTCGGTTCGGTTCGGTTTTTCCATTATTTCAGTCGGGTCGGTTACAAAGCTATGTTGTGGGGAAACAAATAAAAAAATTAAAAAAATAACCGAAAAATTCACGTGGTCTATTCACTTGTTGTACAGCTTCAGATAACAGCCAAGTAATTTACGTGTTGGTAGCGGCATATAACCCCCCCCCCCCCCCCCCACCCCCCCCAAAAAAAAAAAATTAAAACAATAAAGAAATATAGGCCTACACCAGTAGACCGGAAACGCGCGCAAAAAAAGATACATTGTTATTCTGTACATACCACAGGACAGGCGGACGTACGTTGCTTGATCGATCGATATTCATGAGATACTGGTATACGTTTAGGCACACAAACGCGCATAATTTTCATGACATTTAGGATGATTTCCCCGAGCCACACATTCGGGGTTTTGTCGGGTTCAGTTACGTTTTTGTCAATTTGGGTCGGTTTTCCCCTGTTCAGATCGGTTTGTATTTGTAATGTTTCGGCTTGGATTGGTCAACCCGATCCAATGCACATCATTACAATATAGTGCATTGTTTAGAAACACGACATAGGTCGCGTCGTGCGTATATAGATCGGCATTTGGTCGCCACTCCAACAATCTTTCACCAGTGACGCGATTGGTCGTTAAGAAAATTTACGACGGATTCTCGACGTAAAGTAAAGAAAAACGCATACCCTTCAACCCAAGTAAGTTGTTCGCTCTTGAAGTCTCCTTTTAGCCCCGTTGGCCCTTCACGCACGGAGCCTCATCATACGTAACAGAGAAATCCAATAACAACGTGAATGGGCATTTACTGTCTAACTACTTACCGTCAGAAGCAAGGCATGAGCCTTTGATGACTTGGGCAATACCCGTACAGTTGGGCAATAGGCCCTCACACACATCCATACCCAATTCACTCGTCTTGTTTTCATGGCACAAATGGCAAATATCTGTGGAGAGAAGATTTTGAAAGTTGACGAATTTAACCAAGGGAATAAATATTTATGTGGTTGGCCTGTTTTAAACATGTACGTGTACGTTTAGAACCGGTCCGAGGGTCTGGACGTGTTTATGCCCGAGCCGAATTATAAAAAAGTGTACAATCTAACGTTTTTGTTTAACATGTTTACCTCGTGTTTTGACGAACACCCCCTCCAGCTATACGTTAATGGTATGCGCCTTACGCACTTGTCCTTTAATGGAGTTGACACAGCCGTTCGTAGTATTGCGCATGCCTTGTGAAGTATCAACAATCAATACAAGTTTCATTTACCAGTCTCCATAGGAGTCCAAATTAAATGCGACATCGGAAAAGCGTTTAAAACTGGCTAATGGGACATGTTTTACAGGCTGCTCGACAGAAGGATAAACTGTCTCAGGCAATTGTGATTTTTTGTTTAATTCACGTCCACATATTTGAGCACATTCTAAAATATTTCCAAATTAACACATGTACAGAAAGTATTGAATATGGATGAGAATTCAAGGTTAATTTGCTAAACTTTTAGCAAAACTTTCAGGTTTTTCTTTTTACTTAAACAAACAAAAAACATACAACGGTTTGTATTTTTGTTAAAACGGTTTAAACTTAATATCGTCATAAAACATCTTCATTCTTCCTTTTACCAACTCCAGAGCTTTCAATCATCACTAAATATATTTTGTCTTTGTCAGGTGAGCTGTCAGAATATTTACTGCCTGTTTTGTGGCCTTTCAGGGGTATTTTTGTTCTTTAAAAGTAATTCGAAGTTCAGAAACCGAAGCGAACCTCGCGCAGCTAGAAGCAGCCATTTTGTGTTGACTGCGGCTCCGTTCGCTGGTTAACAACCGTGAATATTACGTTCGATTGCTCTTGACTGTGTGGCAACCAACAATACTTGTTAAAATGCCCATAAAAGGACAGTATCTAAGGTAATAGACCTTTATTAGGATACCCCATCTTTAAAATCAAAGCGCGGCAAATACGACAAACAAATATGGTGGCCTAAATGGTATGTGCGGTAAACGAGTGGCTCTCGCAAAGTTACAGCAAATTAAAACATAAGAATAGCTTAAATTCCCACGAAACGTCAATCTATATTCTACGTAGGCCACGTCTCGTTCATTTTGAAGAATAAGCGTACAAAATAAATCCTAAAACCAGTGGCCGAAATAAAGTTTCATTCAATGATCAATACACTTTATGTGTTTACCATGAATTACACACAGCATCAATGCACAATTGTGGTTTCTTACACGTCCGCAAAAGGCGAACACTTCGAGGCACCAGTATTCACTACAACAGGCTGGTGTCTCGTAGAATACTGGTGTCTCGTAGGTTTCGTATTTTGCACGTAATCGAGTCGAGGTACAATGCACCACGAACAAGTTTTCACCGCGTTGCTGCCTCGCGCATCGGGCTCAAAATGTTTCTTTTATTTCACGGAAATGGCAGGTCCCGTGCTAATGACACTTCACAGACAGCCTATAATGTACGTACATCCTACAAAACAGAGGTAATATCAGCTGGGAAAAAATACACGGATGATAAAGTTAAAATAGAATGCTGCGTAACGTTAAATGTTTTAGTGAAGTTGTTAACAAGTGTATTACTCGTTAACCACTTTATTAATACAATTATACAAATTATTACTGCGTATACTAATAAATCATAGGCCGTCGCACAGGCCCTTTAGAAATTGCGGCATTTAAATGATCGGCTAGTAAAATCACAATACGATAATCGGGAAGGATGTTTTGAAATTTGTATAGCTTTTCGAGACCGCACTGGCCTTCTTTAACGTTGGTCTTAGTGTGCAAATCTTTGGTATTCTCGGTCATTGGGACATTGCTTTATATTTCTAAATTTTGGATGGTTTTCTATAATAGGTATCTCGGTGACTGTTGCCCTTGTGAAACGCAATTCCGTCTTGTTATCTTTGATCTGAATGACGGACGTCTTATCTCGGTAGCAAGTCGTGAATTTTACTACGCCGTGATTTTTCAGGTGTCCCCCCCCCCTTCTCTCTCTCTTAGATGCGGCAAGCCGTGCTATTCTATTTTTGTCTGTGACTGTCACACATAAATCTCTCTACCGTGTATTCATCTACTTGTAAAAATGACAGAGCGATTGGATAATTCAAATAACTGGATTGAAACACCAATCTGACTCTGTCTTCACCCGAGAGACCACCCATTAACCCTTCTAAAATGCCCCCGAAAAAAATCCAGGCGTGGTTAAAACTCCCTTTCATCCATGCCCGTCGAAGCGTTTCAATGCGCCATTCTCCGACCGTATGTCGTGAGCAACGCTACCATTTTACTACATGTAGCCTACTACAAAAGTGCCTTTCTTTGCGCATTGAGTAAAGTGAACTGTGTACCTACTCCAATATGGCTGAAACTCTCTGAACTCAGTATACAATATTTCCCAACTAGGCGAGGTCACCGTGCCGGCAGTCATAAAAAGAAGCGCAAAATCTCACCGATCATCAGGGAAAGACATGCAGTGTATCACACTGTTCGCCACGGTGGTGTGGATCACTCCAATTTGGCTGAAATTCCCATTATTCACAACCAGCATAAAAGTCTGATAACTCAACGAGTGACCCCAAGGACCCCATTTGTTTCCTGGAACGCCTGTTCAATAAACAACAAGGTATAACTTCAGTTTGTAAACTTGTGTTTAATAATGACATCGACATTTTAGCATTGCAAGAAACCTGGCTAACTGGCACTGATCGTGACAACTTCACTATAGCTGACATCAAACAATATCTTCCCAATTATGACGTAGTCCACAATCCCAGGCGATCTCGGCGTGGGGGTGGAGTTTGCTTCATTCCGAAATGTGGCTTTAGCACTACCATCAACAAGTCTACCGCCTTCAAATCATTTGAAAACATGAATGTGACCGTATCTAGAAAGTCCTCAAGCCTTAGGATGGTTAACATCTACCGTCCTCCTATTTCCACCAACAATAAGATGTCTCCTGCCATATTTTTTTAGGATTTCTTAACACTACTGGAAACCATGCACAGTTCCTTTTCCTGGCCAGATCATACCGTTCGGCGACTTCAACTTTCATATGAATGTGCCTGAAGATCGTCATGCCGCAAACCTTCTCCATCTAACAGAGAATGCTGGATTTCAACAGCATGTAACGGAACCTACCCATCGATCCGGTCATACGCTGGATCTAGTCTTTTCACGCAAAGACCCCTTCGTGATCACTGATCCAGGCATCATTCGTGGTCTCTCCCATCTGACCATCATGCTCTGAAGTGTCATCTCAGTATGCAGCGCCCACCTGCTCTAAAGAGAACACTGCGGTACCGGAAAGTACGTAAAATCGACTAAGACAACTTTAAGTTTGATATCGAGTCGTCTTTACGGTCTACTGATCCTGCTCTTGATCCCATTGATAAGTTGACAGACCAATTTGATTCCACCTTGCGCGATCTTCTTGACAAACATGCTCCGGTGGTAAGTAAAACCATCACTATCGGGCCAAACTGTCCATGGTTCTTAGACGAGCTTTGGTGCCTGAAACAACGTAAGCGGAGTGCTGAGCGTCGATATAAGAGCTCTGGCCTGGAGGTTTATGGACAGATCTACCGTGAGCACTGCAAAGTCTACAATAAAAACCTTGAAGCATCTAAACGCGACTATCACAATCCCGGATTACTAGCACTAGCAGTGGCACCAGGGAACTATTTCACATTGTTGACTCCTTGAGCAATCCCGATACACAGCGACGGCTACCAACACATGACTGCTCACAGACACTTGCTGATGAGTTTGCAAACTTTTTTGAGCACAAGGTTGGCAATATTCGAAACACCTTGGATGCAACAGCCAATCGATGAACACCGGTGTGAGATGTGCACCATTTCATGTTCACGGTATCAGACGACGAGGCACGGAAGTTGATAATGGATTCACCATCAAAGAGCTGTCAACTCGACCCGATCCCAACCACACTACTCAAGAAGTGCCTTGACAGTCTGCTTCCGGTCATCACTGGGATAATTAACTCATCACTCATCTCTGGGATTGTGCCGCGAAACTTCAAATCTACAAGAGTTGTACCACTTCTTAAGAAACGTAAGCTAGATCAGAACACCCTGATGAACTACCGACCTGCGTCGCTCCTTAGTTTCATGTATAAGCTACTGGAGAGGTGCTGTATGCAACAGACAAAAGGCTACTTTGCGTCTAACGATCTGTACGTAAGTGCTCAATCTGCGTATCGGTCTCATCACTCTACTTTCGAGTCCAAAACAATGTTCTTAGAGCCATCGATGATCATCAGGAAGCAGCACTTATCTTACTGGACTTCAGCTCAGCCTTCGATACGATCGACCATGCAATTCTACTCGGTCAACTAGAACAACGCTACGGTTTGACTGGGACAGCCTTACAATGGTTCCGGTCATATCTTTGTTACCGCTCTCAGTCCGTGATTATTGGGGAAGCTGCATCTGCTGTTTACCAGATACAATGGGGCGTTCCTCAAGGATCCGTGTGCGGAGCACCACTGTTCAATTTCTACCCAGCCCCACTCAGCAACATCATGACTCAGCAATGAGATGACATCCTGTGCAGGTGTACTTGCTCTTTAAACAAGTTTCAATTTAATGATAAGAAAACTGAAATCATCCACCTTAGCTCTCGTTTCGTTAAATATGTGAGCTTTCAACCAGTACTGATTAGAGGTCTATTGGTCGACGTATGCAATGAGGCTCGTAACCTCAGAGTGATTTTCGACAGGGGGCTGTACATGAAATCTCGCATAGACAGTCTTCCAACCAAAGAGATACAACGACTACAGCGCCTTCAACATGCCGCTGCCAGATCGGCTTTTCGCTGTAAGAGAAATGAACACATATTAACCCCAATCCTACAATCTCTTCACTGGCTACCCGTCTCACATCGAATAATCTTCAAAACGCTCGTGCTTAATTTCAAATCAGTTTTCGGGCTAGCACCGTCATACTTCCAGGAGCTCGTTCAACTACATAGGCCTACCTGACACCTGCGGTCTTCATCCCTCAATTTTCTGCATCAACCTTCCCCTCCTCCACGGACTTGTTCGTATGGTGGTAGAGCATTCAGCGTTGTAACTCCATCACTTTGAAACAGCCTGCCACCGATCATCAGGGAATCAACGACCATCGAGCTGTTCAAGTCTCGCCTTAAGACTCATCTTTTTAAACAGTATTTTTGTAACGTTGTAACTTATTGAAAGTTGTTATCTATTATTCAATTTCTACAACTATTTTTAACTATTTCATCTTTTTAGCTTACTGTGTATTTGGCTGGCCCAGATGTATTTGTTGTAACATTTTCAATTATCGTTGTTTTTTATTTATTGTGTTTAATTCATTTGCTTGTATTTAGCGCATTGAGGCGGAGCCGATCTGCAACTGTTTGCGCTTTATAAATGTCTCTTTATTATTTTTATTAGTATTATTATTAATGATAAGTTCTCGAAGGCCCTGAACTGAACTTTATAATCAAACATCGTACATAATTGTTGTTCATTTACAATTTGTGTATTGACTTCTACAATATCGTAATAATGTTGTGCTCTCTACTCAAATCCTCTCCCTCTGCGGCTGATTCTCCCGTCCTCCTCGTTAACGTTCAGTAGTTTGTCATCTTCATCACCCATCCGATCCCCTTGAGAATCTTCCTCAAATTCTGCCCACGGATCATCGTCGGAGTCGTCGTCGTTACTATGCCAGTGTTGGTACGGCACCTCTTCTTCTTCATCTTGGCTGTTCTGTAATGTTACCCATCGAATGCTTCCGGGCCTCACGGGAGCCTTTCATACCACACTCTCGTGGCACCATCCACAATCCATTGTAGAAGGATTTCGCACCAGCCAGTACCAAGAGACACACTGTTGCACCATCACTAACAATACATTAATAACTAAGGTCAAATTGTACCAGAAATTATATAATATTTGTCAATACATACAACAGGTCAAACTGTTCTAAAAATGTTTAACCCTGTAGCCCCATTCTAAATTTATTTCCATACAAACAAGGTCAAACTGTGCTCGATTTTGTTAACCCTATACCCTACTTCATATTCATATCATAATTATACTCTACATATTCATTTGACCTGTATCGAATTTCCTTTGAAAAAGTCACCCTGCACTACTGATCTCGGGGGCCATTCTGTTTCTGCCAACCTACTTGTTAATTTCAGCATGGTTACAATGTATGTTACACAGTTCTGATTAATTCACCCTTGCATACAATTGTTCACTGTTCAGTCAACCAAACATATGAAGGCATGATCAAGGTGTCATATGAAAGGAACTATCTCTTATGTTACTATGCCCACATTTAGTTATTATCATCAATAATATTTGTGCCCGAATCCCTCGAAGTCTTCAGGACAAGTGTTGAGGTACAAATTGTTCACATGCAGTAGAAAGCGCATCATTTGCTCTTCGTTTTGATTATCACTCAGATTGACACCTTATAATGTACAGTTGTTTTTCGGGTCAAAGGATTGACTGTTTCAAATATGTTGTGGTTGACACTGTTACAGGTGTATTACACAAAAGTAGTTCTGGCGACTTGCGACTCATATCGTTGGGTTGGGTCACATTTGGGTTGTTTTTTTCTTTTTCTTTTTCTGATCCACCCTGTATAATCGCATTGGATAAAGCTTTACATGTGAGCTTGGTGAACGTGGTACACGCCCTGCGTCTTTAGAATAAAATCTTTCCAAGACAATTGGTTCTTCATTGACCCAAAGGGGTCGGGACTTTAATTAAAGAGTGTATTATATGTTGAGAAAACATTTTATTAATGAGTCAACTTCAAACGGAGTTGAGGTGTAACAGTGGGGGTTTGTTTCTGTTGTTCCAATCTCCGATATTTATTCTGAATCATCCGTTAATTGACACAATTACAATGTTGCGATCAGAGCAAGTCTGTGTGGATGGTTTCTCCGTTGCTTAAAGGAAGTTAACACCATTGGTAATTTCTTGAATTATCATGAATGAGTGGATTTGGGGGTTGTATTTTATAGTAAATATCGTTTAACCGATTCGCACCGGGTTTATTTTCAAGTTACCGAGACCACTGGCGGGAATATTTTAAATCGGAAAACATATTCCAGTAAAATATTCCTGTTTTGATAATGCAACTACTACAAGATGCCAACACTTTGTTTAATATCAGGGTCATTCCACGTCATTCCACACACTTTTTTGCTCGACCCCCTCCGATTTCGATGAAATTTGGTGTGTGGCTAGGTACTCATGAGAAACTCTGATACGCAAAATATTAGCGAAATTGACATATTGGTGGATAGAGAATTGTGTGCTCTTTCCAACGATACCTCACTTGCTGAGATCGAACCATTCTGTTTGGGGTATTTAGCCATTTTTAGGTAGATTGGTGGGTTCTGGCGGAAAACCCCCTAAAACTTCAAACTGCTCCAGCTCCTACACAAATGACAGAATTTCGCTAATATTTTGCGTATCAGAGTTTCTCATGAGTACCCATCCACACACCAAATTTCATCGAAATCGGAGGGGGTCGAGCAAAGAAGTGTGTGGAATGACGTGGAATGACCCATCACCGTTATTTACATGTTTTTATCACCGTTATTTACATGTAAATACACGTCAACCGCAACAACCAAGGACACTTTTGTAGTGTATATACACGTCCTCCGCAGAATTAAATTGCTGTGCCTGACGGATTAACGCGTCATCCGTGGATAGTAAACAATTTTGTTCGGGCCTTTCAATTGCTTAGGACGTGTTTATTTGTCATCCGTTTTAAATCTCGGGAAAATTAAGCGGATATATACGTCCTCGGGCGCGAACTGGTTAACTGACCTGTCCGAAGTTTTACAATCATGGATGCTGAGAAAGCAAAAAAAAAAGCGTTTATTTTCAACCGGCGTCAGGCAGTGGTTCTTATGTTGTTCTTGGGTTTGTTTTCGCGATCGCGATATTTTATAATAATTCGGTAGTCTATTTTTCGATATCTGCAAATGGTGTATTCTACCTTTAAGGCAATTTCACCGAACAGATTTAACAACAACAAAGAAACTTGCAACCGCGGCGGCGCGGTGTGTGAAGCACGCTGAAGGTCAGTCGCGGCGGTACAGCGTTTCCGCGCGGCAACCGGTTAATGTCGAGCTCAAGTAATTTGCGTTCCATACAGCCCGGAATCAATGCAGATTACATTAGATAATCAGCTGGAATCAACCAGGCTGAAATTCATTCTATTTATCGTTGTTGTGCGGCATGAAATCCAATTTGGGTTGTCAGAATGATGGCGTGATTCACGCGTGGACCGGACGGACTGTGAATTTCAGATTCTACACAAACATTAAATTATGCTTGGAATGTATAGGGGGAAACGGACATTCTTCAAATAATAAACACAATTGCAATACAGGAAGATATTTCTTAATTTTTCTTACAAAGGAATATATCGTTAAAGCTGGTGTGTCCGTGCTTTAAAAAAAAAAAAAAAATTCTTTTTCGAACGAATTTTGAAGGAATATATTGTACTCTAGCGAATACATTTGCTTGTTTGCATTGGAAGGCTTTCCTATATCTTAACAAAGGTGTTTTTGTCATTTCTCAAATTGCGTGCTCCGTGTTCAGTGAGTTTTGAGCGAAATGACATAAATATTCATATAGTGACGTATCAGTCTATTTATGCTATAAATTAGGTCTTCGACGGGTAAGCATAGCGAGTCCGCGCCGCGATGACGGTGTATAGGCCTATATACGTAATGTACTATTCCTTACACAAAACTAGCTGCACACAGTACACGAATTCACCCACGTCTGTTTATGGTGTAAATCGAGGAGTTTCTTTTGTTCCTCTCGATAATTTCCTTTGTTTGTACTCTTTTACCGACGGCTCTCATTGGTTTTGTACACGAATCTCAATCGAGGTCGTCCTCGATTCTAACCCTAACCCCAATTCACATTCGTTGTCGCCAGGCATGTGTCCTCCATTTACACCATAAACAAACGGACACGTACGTACAGTGTACATACATGTACCCACATGTATGTCTTTACTCACAGCGTTGTAAATACCTCCAACTGTGGACCCCCTATTGTCCTATTTTGTTTGTATTTTATTTTGGGAGGAAGACCTATATGTTTTGTACACGAATCTCAATAGTCAATAGTAATGCGAGTCAAGACTCTGTTAAAATAATTGTACCATTATCGAGTTATTGCGAATATAATTGTTCAAGAAAGAACGACTCATATGTCAGCATTTGTGTACGTCCAGCTATGGAGGAATACAAAATATGTACATGTACATACCTTTGTTTATATGTATACGACATGCACACGTACGTGTACACGCACTCGTGATCCGAGCTACACAAATAATGTATCTAATAAAAGGAAACATATTCGCAATAACTCGCAACAACATTTCCTTTAAAACTTCGAATTTAAATCACACACAATGACACATAAAATTTGAATATATGTATTATATTTCATCCAGTAGCACATGATTCTTTTAATCTATGACAATAAAGTTGATGTTTTCAGATGTAAATGACGAGTCCGTTTCAGTGCTATTGTTCGACGGCATTAGCATGCGCAGTAGAATGCGCACAAATAAAGCGGGAAGGGCGAACATACGTGCAAAAAGCACAAACACACCAACTTTAATAAAGCGAAATAACCGTAGGCCCCAAATTTTGACCAACTTTTTTTTGTACGCTGTACTCCTATACAACAATCTGTCTAAGTTTAATAAAGCCTTTTTAAACGAAAAAGAAATTGGCGTTGCATTTTGACTGACAAACCTTGAACTAAGATGTTTTCCTGGACGAAGGCCCTGTAGTACATCGTAAATGACACCCTACTACTCCAGTTTGCCACGCCCATCTTCCTTTCCAGAACAATACTGAACTCACGTCCACTTGTCATGAAAGACCGGTACATGAACTTTGGACTGGAGTCACTGTCGTTGGTACATATGCCGCCAACACTAAGTTCTGTTTTGGTGGCATATTTCCTACCGTCATAGACATGCAGAATAAAGCCACGACACTCCAATGGGTCGGGAACCAGACTGAGGAAGACGTGATCTCGGTAGTGAGCAGCGGCAAACACTAAAGCACATTTTTGAAAAGAGGTGAGCTGAGTGAAGGTAATTTGAAGTTCTCCCGATTGCTCCTCAAGGATGGTACACGTAGACTGGGGGCAGTAATCCTCAAACGAAACTGCAACAAATCAAAAACAAAATCGCATCATAACTTTGCAGTACACAGCGATATTTTGTTTAGAGGTTACCGCCATGGATAGATATGTGCAAAGTTGTGAACTCAATCGAGTTGAACTCAAGTGTACAGGTCCTGCGGCCTGGTCTAATTGTCGCATTATTTCTAAATTTACTCCGAAGAAATGTATACTCATTAAGTATGTTGATGAAGTAAAGTAAAGTATATAAAAACAAATAAAAAAACGTTTTAAAATAGGGATTTAAGATATTCAGTAAAAAAGTATCGATCCTATCATGACCACGGTCACAATGCGCCTATTGGTATATTCTGTCTACAATATCGCCAGAACTCTTTGGCGCTATTATAGGTATCCTTTATTATTATTATTTTAATTATTGTCATTAATATTATTTTTATTGTTTAAGTTCTCCAAAAAAGAAAAGTCAAAGTTGGTATTGTCAAGTTGTACGTGGGAAAATCACAGTGAGGCCGATGTCATAGTATGTTTGCTTGTTTCAAAAAATCATGTCCCATATGCAATTTCGGGTACATTTTTTGAACATCATTACAAAACCGAGCCCAATCTAATGTATATATTTGTTTGTTTAACCCCAGGTATCAATTACACTAATGGGCTTACCACAATTGCAGTCACTTCACCACATCTATTGTTATGCCATTGTGTCCTGAGAAGCTACAGTTACGTAATGCATTGGAGTTAAGCGGACCCCTCCCCAGATCGAACCTCAGAAACTGAAGTTCCAGAAAATGCATTAGATTAGGCTCGGTTCTGTAATAATTTCAGCGATTGTTAATAAAACACTACTGTCCAACCTAAATCAATTTTTTTTTAGGATTTTGAAAAAATTGAGAAATTTAAACATTTGAAAAATGGTAATATAAACACAAAAACAAAGTTATTTATCAAGACTTTTTGCAATTAATTGACAAATGTGAAGTTTGAATTACATGAAAAAACACACATTTTAAACAAACTCAATGTTTTGGGGGCGGGGACACTATTCATAATTAGGGGCTGGGTAAATTAGAAATTACAAAATAATACATTATTTCAAACTTATGTCATTTTGTTTTCTGATTTTGGCTATAGCAATATAAGCAATAAATACAAAAGCAAAAAGAGTACCTTGTGAAAGAAATGTGTTTTGATAAAAACGTGCAAATTTGTCCTTGAAATTCATTTTGTTTCAATTTGACAAATTGACTGTCTATTCTTTTAATCAAATTCGGCACTAAAACTAACCAATTTGAAAGATTGAAGAACAGACGTTCAAATGATTTAAGGAAAGGAACAAAAACACGGGTATATTTGATGTAATATTCAAATTGTATGTACATTTCAGTTGTCAAATGACTTTGAGATACGCGTACAGGTATACATTTCTAGTAGAAACGTTCACTGATTTCAGAGAATAAATGACTTAAAACTGGTCTTTAATAATAAATCCCTTTTTATAAGGCGTATTTTCCTCCCTAAAATGAAAGGAATATCATCTTAAATTGAACAGAAACATTAAAGAGCTTGATATGTGTGTTTCTTTAATACTTTCAAAATCAAATTAGGGGTAGATTGTTGTTTTTGTTCATATGCAAAACATAAAGAAAATAAATTAAGAAAAACGTTGTGACACGCCCCCAAATGCAAACAAATACGCTCAATTTGACATTTATTCTGTCCTTCCACGTTCAATATATTGGATAAAAAAAATGAACCGAATTGTTCGTTTCAAGTAAATATTCCGTTTTTGCTTTTTGACCCCTACTTTTGTAAAATGTGGCCCCACCCCCAAAAGAGGCAACATTCTGAATTGTTTTTTTCTCTAATGGTGCAGCCCATAGAAGGGTCAGCAACAAATTGCATTAAGTGGTTTTGAACTTGTTAATGTATCAATTTGTGACCCTGACAAGTTTAAAAGAGTGTACCCAAAATCAGTCCCCCATTAATCCAGTCTTTGTCCAAAGCCGCGTTCGCATTGGACTTAATATTGTCAAAAGTTACCGTTCGTGATTGTCAAAGTTCACGGTGTTAAATCCTCCGCTAGAAGCTTGGGCCTGTAGACCTTACTGTTGCGGAGGGTAAAATGGACAATTCGACAATGTTACCGCCTGTCCGCATTGGATTTAATTTGGTTAAATCCAACAAAAGTCCAATGCGAACGCGGCTCAAGACTATACCATCCATCAAAAATGTATGGTTTATGTAAAACAGTCTATCATGAAAACACCATATCAAAGGTCTTGTCCATAAACATTGGTGTTCCATAGGGGCAATATACACTGTACAATAAAGCCGTATTTTAGGGAAAGTCCTGGCAGTTGGGACGCTAGGACGGTGACCGACTTTCGAATGCTGTCGCTTTTACATTGTTATTCCTTTAAAAAGACGGCGCATAAAACAATTAGTATGTTGCTGGAATTAGGCTATAGGTTGCAAGAAAGTAACTGCAAATTTACATAAATTAATTAAGTAGGAACCAGACTAAATAGAAGAGTAGAGTAGAGTGTACAAATGCTACGATAAGCTGATAGATATACATGATGAAGTCACGGTTTCTCATAAATAATTTCAATATTTGAATATGAAACGAGATCCAATGCGATTATTAACATAATATGTTTGCAAAAAAATCTAAATTTGATTGTGGAATTGTTTTAATAATAACACAGTATGGTTTTGGACTCAAATCACAATTTAACATTCATTTGTGAGCTACAAATTTCCTCAGTTTTGATTCGTCAGTTCTGATAGGATAACAGTAGATTATCTGCACTCTAAAAACTCCCGGGTCATTTGTTTGACCATTTGTCCGGGTCAAATAAAAACGACCATTTTCCGGGTCAGATTTCCTAGCTAAATGACGTTACTGCACGGCACGCTCTTGTGATTGGATAAAAAATGGTCACATGATTAGATATGACACAGTGTCCCCTAGCCCTCGCGGGGGGCGACCGGTCCATGCCGCAGCGCGGCCATTTTGTTTGTCAGCTGCATGCACGCACAGCGCGCGGTACGTCAACGATATGGATTTCGTAAAACAAAAACTTGCAGAGTGGAATCTGAGTGATTACGAGGACGTGTTTCAAGGTATGTTAACTGTATTCTTCTTGTGACATTTTATGATACCGGCAGAGATGCCAAGATTACACAAAAGCTGGGCGTAGAGCGGAAAACTTTAGCTGAAATTCAAAAACTGAAAAAGGTGCCGTCCGAAAATTGGGCTATGTGGCTACAAGCAATGTACATGATGTACTTCATCATGTATGATGTACATTGTATGTACATGTACATGTACATATGCATAGAAATCATGTGCATAGAAATCTCTTGGAAATATCTTTTATACTAGGCACCTATATTGGTTGGCATGAGTAGTTGATGAAGGAAAGAAGTTGGTCAAGTGAGATTTACACCATGTTTCTATGAGTATGAAAGTATCAAACGAATTTACCAGAGCAGAGGGCTTTTTTCCTTTCAGATGATCAAAAAAGGATCCTGGCCCTGTGATGGTTCTTCCGTGCATTTTTCACAGTGGTGTGAAACGTGTGAAGAGCAAATAAAGCAGCCGTGCAAGTGTGGATGAGGCCGTCAGGTACGCGTCCTTCATTGATGTTCATCCAGTAAGAAAGACATTGTTTAGGAAGTGCATTTGTAGTTACTTTATGCTGATTTTAAACTTGAAAAGCAAACTCATCTAAAAATGCTTGGTTGGTATTTTGCCTGTCAGCAATCAACATGATTCAGGTAAATGGGCATGACATCACTAGACACACCATCTATAGCCACATGTGTGCAGATTTCTGTCTCTCTCTTTTAAGAATAAGTGTAGGTAGTCAGTTTAGCTGGTCAGTCAATGTTTACTGAATTTTTCTACATGTATCAAGTGGAACCCATTTTTGGGTAGTTAAACAGCCAAGTTGTCCATCTCAACGATGATAGAAAACAAAACACAACACCGCATTTCAGAGCTATAAGCAATGCTGGTTAGTACGTTGTTTACATGAATTATTTTCTGTTTTTCCCAGATGCAGATTAAATCAAACATCCCTTCCTACCTGAAGAAGGTGAGACAAATTGAGCCGTTCCTTCAGTTCTGGTGCTTGACGAGGAGTTTGGATCCTGAACAAGTATTTGTAGTGGTTGAAAGCAGAGCCATCCAAGCAGGCTCCCTACTCAAGGGAGTGGACCTCTGCTTCAAATTATACTACCTTCTGGATATATCCTTCCCGTGGCATTCCTAAACCACGTGGGAGTTTATCCAGAAGGTGATATATCACCTGGGTGATAGTATACAAATATTGACTGCTTTGAGTGGTATAGTAAAACTAGCCTCCCGAGGTGAGCCATGGAGCATTCTATTTTCCCGAGGCGAAGCCGAGTGAAAATAGAATGCTCCATGGATCACCGAGGGAGGCTAGTTTTACTATACCCCGAAATAAAGCAGTCAATATTTGTTTTATAACACCTCACTCACATATTCTGCACAATTTAAGCTTCCTTAGTAGTACTAGTACTCTCCATTTTGTGAACGGCTACGTGCAAGCAGTGCGTTGTTTACGAAAGAAATGTACGTTAAATTTGCGTTTTGAAAGGGCACCCGACCATTTGTATCTTCGTTCCCTTTTTCTCGATCATACGTGTACTTTGTTGCCTTGATGAACGGGTGCGAGGGTGATAGAGCAATGTTTACGCAATGCACCGAAACACACGTCTGGGTTTCAGTCATGCTTTCGTTGCTATGCGCATAGTTCGTGTGTTGCTATGCGCATAGTCCTTTTTCAGAACGAGGCTGCGTGGTATAGTCTTTTTGGAGCGCAAGTAAAAAATAGTAAAAATAGCAAGTGACACGTGACGCGCTCTCGGCCAATCAAGACACAGAATCTGTGAGTGAGGTGTTATAATCAGGGATACACCTCGGGATGTGTGAGATCCCTGAGAGCTTTCCTCAAAAGTAAACAGTCTGGCTAGTATAATTTATAGTAAAAATCACTGGATTAGGGTAATTCTGTGTCAAATCATCACATCACAGGGTCAATCTCATGGAATTTCTTGAAATTGAGTTGCATAATTTATTGGAAGTTTTAACACAAAAGTTTTTTATCTGATATTATGCTTTTTTGTGAGGCTTTTCATTCTCATTAGTGAAATGTTATTTTGTAGTTGTCTTTTATTTGTTCGTGGTTGTTAAATAGCTTTAATTTGTAAATCTGTAAGACTGACCCCAGAAGGGTGTGATGATTTGACACAAAATGACGCAGTACACCTTCAGTTCTTGCCACGATTGTTTACTTATTCCTTATATTACATGAATGTGGCATAAAAGAGTGTCTACTTTTTGTTATTTCAGCATACTTTTAATTAATCCATATTCCTAAATACATGTACTACCACAGTTTCTTATTGGGCGAGAATCCAACACGTGAGTTTTTTCAAAGGGTTGATAAAACACCAACTGGTTTAAAACACTTTCTGTCGACACCAATGCGTTCTGTGCCACATCATGCAGTATGCTCCACGTGCTTGCCAAACTCTTAAGTGAGGAGATTTTTAGTGCTTGTGCTGGACACATATAAACATTAGTTTAATAGAGAAGTTTAGTATAGAAGAATAGTTTAGTATCAAAACTACATGTACTATGTAATATGAATTTTCCAGACCAATAAAATACATGCGTCCAAGTAATTGTATGCACACTAAAGGATGTTTCCTTGTTTTGTTTTTCAGGTACATGTAGTTTTATGCATGTTAAATTTCCAAAAAGGTAAGCATGTGTTCTTGGCTCATCAAAACTTAATTTCTCATAGAATTGATTAAAAGCATGTTTGACTTCCGTGTGTAATTGAGCTTGTTGTACATGCTTTGCAGCCAATGCCCATTGAACACATGCTTATGTGTTTTATTCTGTATGTATTCTCTTAACTTGACTGGTTGAAATGGGTCAGTGTACAATGTATGTGACTCCACTAGAAACGCAATATTGATGACCTATTTCCGGGTTATTCTGAGCTGGAACCACTAGTTGTGACCCGGAAATGGGTCAGCTATTATGACCCATTTCCGGGTTGACCCAACTTTCCGGGTCATTCTGACCCGGAACCGCTAGTTGTGACCCGGAAATGGGTCAGCTTCTATGACCCGGTTCCGGGTCAATATGGCTCGACCCAACTTTCCGGGTCATTTTGACCCGGAAAGGGTCGTACCAAATAGAACCCGGGATCCGGGTCAGATTTGACCCATTCCGGGTCAAATCTGACCCGGGAGTTTTTAGAGTGTGTAAACACGCAGAACTTCGTTTATGTTGCTATATATTTACACATCTATGCTGTATTTTGACAAAGTGTAAAGTTAGGTCTATATCCTCTTTGTATAAATTTACCTTAAAACACACAAACTACGGACGCTTTATTTTCGAAATGGTTTTAATGTAGGGCAAAGGTCGATCTCATGTCAACTTGTAATCATTAGTTATTCTGGTTATCTTCTATCTTGTATCCCTAATTCTTCCAAATAGGCATGCACTTGGGGAGACAAATTAGCGTAAGTTTTTAGGTAATAAAGAGACAGTGGCACTTAGGGAGACATTTCAGTGTCTCTCTAAGTGTCTAGCTACCCTAAAAAACAATATTTGGGAGTTATTTTTGTCCTAGAACGACAGATTTTGGTCTAAATAGCATAAATCTCGAAGATCTTAGAGAAAAGGGTTAGGGTAAACAAGTTAGGACTGTTTTAAGTTTGTGTGCATCTCTATGGGATTGTTTTCCCAAGTGCCTATTACAGTTTTACTAAAGTAAAATACAGCACTTGTTTCTTACATGTGAACAAAAACGTTATTCTACGAAATGGTTTTAGGGCAAAGGTCGATCTCATGTCAACTTGTGATCATTAGTTATTCTGGTTATCTTCTATATCTTGTATCCCTAAATCTTCCAAATAGGCACTTGGGGAGACAAATTAGCGTAAGTTTTTAGGTAATAAAGAGACAGTGGCACTTAGGGAGACATTTCAGTGTCTTCCTAAGTGTCTAGCTACACTAAAAAAAACAATATTTGGGAGTTATTTTTGTCCTAGAACGACAGATTTTGGTCTAAATAGCATAAATCTCGAAGATCTTAGAGAAAATGGTTAGGGTAAACAAGTTAGGACTGTTTTAAGTTTGTGTGCATCTCTATGGGATTGTCTCCCCAAGTGCCTATTGCAGTTTTTACAACTGGTGTGTAAGAAACAAACTAGCACTAAATGCCATTCATAAAAACCTGAGACAGTTTAGCAATTCATATTCGAGAACCCGACACGTAGGTATGTAAACGGCTGATAAAACATGGCCAAGCCAGTTTTAAATGCTTTCCCGGTGTCACATTAAATTTGGACTCGCGCATTACTACCCACGAGTCTGTATAATAATAATCCTAAACCACTATGCAGTGCACATCACGTCATATCGAGCATCAGGTGGAACGCGCGCGTCAATCTCCATATAAGGGCACGTGCGTTAGGAACATACCATTAAAATAGCTGGCGGGGTACGGTGTTCCTCAACACACAAGGTTAAATGTCAAACAAAAACGTAGAATTTGTTTACACATTTGACTTTTATGAATGATAATTCAAATGTGGTTGGCCGGTATTAAAGGGATCGTATACGTTTGGAAATGACTCCAACAATGAATGGGAATAAAAACTTAGAAACTTTTAGAAACTTTTCACTTCGAAGTACTGCGGTTATGGAAACAGATATCACTTTTTGAATCTGAGAAGCGTTACTACAGTGACGTTTCTCAGATTGTGTATTCCATTGCAAATTATTCTTTCTGAGTGGACATAACCGCTCCAGATTTTCGGCAATATCTCAAAATCGCTACCACCTTTTGAAATGAAATGTTTACAGGTTAGTTTTATGGTATATATCTACAACTATATAGGATTGATACAAACAGTGGGTTCCAATTACCAAACGTATACGATCCCTTTAAACAAGTACCTATATTTAATTAGCCTGAACAGGAGGCGAGGGCATGCATAACGCATCCATGCCGTGAGCCGGTTTTAAACATGCATGCATAAAACCGACCAACCCTTAACAAAATCAAATTTTGCAAGAAGATATTCAACGTTGACGTAATCGTGTGCATTGCTGATAGTCGTATTGAAAACGTTAAGTCTTGTAAATGATTGGACGTAGTTATTGATGAAGTATTAGGTTGGGGCCCAAACTGTCGAATACCTATAGGAAAACCGTTTCGTCCATTAAACTTGGACATGTTAAACACAATTCGTGATTTAATATGTTCCACGACAATACGCTCAACAAAATTAATGTCTAAAAAGAGCCAAACGGATAATCTTAAATATACCTCCACCGTCCATTCATCGGATTTGTTTGTTCGTCTTAATTTGGCTTCTTTTAATGAAAGAGTTAACTCCAAAAAGGCTATTTTTGTTTTAAAAGTCTTAACAAAATGGCTCCTCGAAACAAGGCAAGCAACTCCCATGACGCTGCAAGTCCCTTTCGCAAAAAAGAATGCTACGTACGTCACAGTTTTTGCTGTGAGTGGTGCCAGTATATGAATAATATACTGAACAATTTATTATTGCAAACCATGAACTCCCTAGGTACGTTTAAATTGGAGCCACGGTAAAGCCATCCGTTAGTGATAATGTTACTATTTGCGCGGATCTATATGCGGAGTTATAAAACTTGGTTGCCACAGTAATTTGAGGACGGGTGAAAATTTTCCCTTGTTTTTTCCCCCACAAAAACAAGTTTTTGTTCGCGGGTTTTCACCCATCATGTAAACCATATCCATATGCTGGAATGTTTAAAACTCAACTGTATACATATTGAACTTGTTAGCGTGAAAGTGCCTCTGTGCTGGTAATTTGATGTCATTTAAAGGTAAACACTTACACATTTTTCGACCGAAACTCCGACACAAATTTGGTGTCATCAGAACTTTGTAACATCGAGCGGGTTTCGTCATCACTAAGGAAGTCAAGAAAGCTTTACATAAACCAATCACTTCAGAAATATGGGTATCTCAAGTGGACGTTCAAGTGGGTTTAATACTAACCCAACGAATGTCAAAAACAAAGAACATTCCACAACCTGGTCGCCCACAAAAGAAGAAACAACTGGAGGTCATCTTATACATCAAAGAGACATCGGAGTCCCTTTGCATCACATCTACACGTATTTCCAACCCACGGACACCCTTATATTATAGTATCGCCAAAGGACAAAACAGTAAAGAAGGACCATACTGGAGTGATCTACCAGTTTCCTTGTCAAGAAAAGACCTGGAAAGGCCAGTGCACCGAATCGTGCATTGGAGAGACCACGAGAGGTCCCTCGAGACCAGGTTTTTGGAGCAAACTCGTCCCAGTTCGTCCACTTCGGAGGTTTCTCAACACATCCACATCACCAGGCCCAAAAATAGACATATCCGAAGTAAATATCTTGGACAGAGACGCACGATACTTTGAAAGGGGGGTCAAGGCCAAGGAGGCAGCTAACATCGGAACCTGGAAACCTTCTCTAAACCGGGACGAGGAGATACAAACTCCCAGGAGTCTATGGCGCGGTGTTGGGATCACGTGTCCGCAAAGTCAAGGATTCAACACCTGGGTCAACCTGCTGATGAACACCGGAGTTTCGTTCGAAAATTACAGGTACCATTTTTTTTTTTGGGGGGGCGGGTTATGATCTAAAGTTTACCTTTAAATTACATATTTGTTGTGTGTAAATATTCTTGTACTTGTATAAATATTCTTGTACTTGTATTGTTATATGAAATCAAATAAGTTAAGATGGCCTAATATTTCGATCTTAACAAGAAATTATTTCGAGACTAAATGGCTGTGTACATATGGAATAGGCTTCCCCCTAATATCATCGGGCAGCCTTTAGAGGAGGGGGACCAGTGTTTTATGGAGGCTGTGCATAATGTGTGTATAGGCCATATTAAAGTTCCGAGTAAGCCAATCACGTTTATCTGTTTGTTTTCTTTAAAGCCTATAATGTTGTTGTGCGTGCTTCCAGTCTGTTGATTTTTTTCATGAGATTATTTGATTGCCCACCGGCGTTTTTTGTCATGTTTAGCCATAGCTGGCGGGATTGGGTTGTGTATTAAAAAAATTCGTTAGTCTTGGGTTAACTGAGACTAAAAATAGTTCCCTGTCAAGCCACATAATTGTTGCAAGTACACTTGCTCGAAGGCATCCCCCCCTCCCCCCTGGCACACACAAACACACGCACACATAAACAACTACATTGTGGAACCCTATTGTTCTTTTTTTGAAAGACAGGTTAATTAGGTTTATGAGAATATGAGAGCCATTAAGTAGCACCTCTGTTAGGGTTGTTTACAAGAAGCTGCGGCCCATTTTGCAACCCATTTTAACCATAATTATTTTCCTGGGTTAAAATTTCGACCCAATATAACCTATATTATACCCTAACCCAAACACTAACCCTAACCCACATCTTAATCCTAGTTTTTGAGTAATTTAAGTAAAATCAAAAAATCTAATTCGTGAAATTTCCAATGGAGACCTATTCATCTTTAGAAATTTACCCTCCGGAGACGTTTTGTCTCCATTGTACACATTGTGTTCATGTCTCCAGAGGGTACCGTATTTCGGAACGTACACTCTAAAAACAGATTGGTTAAAAGACCAACCAATCTAATTGGTTGACCCAATATTGGTTGTTTTTAACCAATGTGTTGGTTAAAGCGTAACCAATGCGTTGGTTGTCCGTCAACCAGTCATATTGGTTGAAGGTATCAACCAATCTATTGGTCATTTATAACCAATTTATTGGTTGTCCGTCAACCAGTCATATTGGTTGAGCTTGCAACCAAGGTACCAACCAATATATTGGTCATTCATAACCAATATATTGGTTGTCCTTCAACCAGTCATATTGGTTGAGCTTGTAACCAAGGTATTAACCAATCCATTGGTCATTCATAACCAATATGTTGGTTGGCCTTCAACCAGTCATATTGGTTGAGTTTGTAACCAAGGTATCAACCAATATATTGGTCATTCATAACCAATATGATGTTGACCCCAAGTAGACGTGGTAACACTTGGTGAAACAATTTTGTCACTTTTTTTAACATGAACGTTATGTTTCGCGTAATAGCGACATGTTTTAGGGTGTTTTCATAGAGATAATTGTGTAATATTTAATTACTCCAAGTCTCGAAGGAAACAAATGCCGAAAAAGGAAAACAAAACAATTACAAACACAAGTTAATTGCAAACTGTGATTACAGACGGCGGCGATACTGGGTACATATATACCATTTACGTACCGCTTATATTGTAGGAGTGGCAAGCTCATAAGAGTAGTATTGTAGTGTTGTAGTATGTATTAGTAGTAATAAGTAGTAATAATAATGTATTAAATAAATGCATATAATTAATTGAGCAGTATTTCTAACATAATATCGCTACACTAATTGCATAAACGATTACCCACTAAATTTAGGAAACGCTGTTTTTAACATTTTAAAAATATGTCTAATAACCAATATGAATTGGTTGCAGCCCTACCATTATGTATTGGTTAGTGCTATAACCAATATGGATTGGTTACGTTGTAACCAATACAAATTGGTTGGAGTCCTACCATTGTGGATTGGTTAAATTAACCAACATTGCATTGGTTGGTGTTATAACCAATGTGGATGGGTTAAAAAGGTAACCAATATCAGATTGGTTATTTTAACCAATATTTTGGTTATCCACATATCTACCAACTGGATTGGTTGAAATCGACCAATATATTGGTTATTTTCAACCAATCTGTTTTTAGAGTGTACGTGGCCACGCGAACCCGTCTCGTACCTAGACGTTGCGTACCGACTATCGAAAATTTGTCCGGGTCCTGTCTCGGTTTAAGTCACTCCTTTTTAGTGGCCGCGAAATTTTAAAAGGGGGGGTCAATTTTGGACGGCAAATTACCACACTAAACGTACACTAGAACCAGTTTTGCTTTTTATTCACATTTAATACACATAAATCTATTAATTTAAAACAAAAATTGCGTAATGAAAATGTTAGACTACATGTTTCCTTTAATGTTGGCATATTCATAACTTATAGATAACTACATTTATTAATGCAAGGAAAGAGTTGTAGATATTTATTAATGCAAGGAAAGAGGTGTAGATTTATAATTTTACCATAGCGCGCAATGGACCTGTCAACCAAACAGTGTAGACTGACCAACAGTATTATGACCTTTGGTCAGGATTCAATGTGATATGAGATAATGATCCGGCACATCACATTATTTTGGTTCATCTACTCGACGAAGTCTAACGAAAGAAACTGACGTCCCGTACTAACCTCACACCTCTGCCCTGATTACTGCAACTGATTTCAGCAAAGCCTTTGACAGAGTTGATAATCAAAATTGTAGACATAAATTCATCGAATTCTGAGTGCGCCTACCTGGATGGGGTTTTCCTGACAAACTGATCCCAAGCAGTGCGCTACAATAACACTCTGTTGGACTGGTATATAACCCATGCTAAGGTTCCGCAGGGTCAGAACCAGTAGTAATAATAATAATAATAATAGTCCAGATGTCGCTCATTTGCATAATAAAGATGTGGACGGTGTGACATTTTTCTTAGATCATCTCCAGCCGCGTGTTAGATTATTCAACATGGACTTCTTTTCATCAGTACAAGTAAAACAGTGTAACACAGCGGAACGTCACTGTACTTAAAGACGACTTTGAACAGGTGCCGACCATTGAATCGTGTACATGTAATTACATGTACATAGTTTGTAAGCTTATTAATCACACACAACGAATGTTAAAGCAACGGTTGGCTTTTCCGTCTATTCATCGGGTACAAATTGCTATCCGTCACTCTTTAACATAATGCACCAGCCGTTTGACGGCCTAAATAAGGTTTAATATAGGGCCTACTCAGTGGATTGTTATAAATTTATTGACATATTTTTTAACAACAATGTTCGGTATTTTTGTACACACAAATTGGGAGCCAAGGATGGTGTTCGGTATAGCGGTGTTCGGAATGAAACTTAATCTATCAAAGTGTAATTCCTTGTTTATTAGTTTTGAACGTAATCAACCTATGTCGCCCTCCCTTTAAATTGCCTCCCATATCTATACTGTGGAAATTCCTTTGTGTTAAAAAAGTAAATACTTTTAGGCTTTAGTAAATACTTTCCAGTAAAAGCATTTTCTTAATTTGTATTCATGCAGATCCTTTTAAATGCTTAACAATTGGTAGTAAAAGCAATTGCCAGTTTTTACTTATACGATAAAAAATAACTAGCATTTGCTGTTACTACCAATTTGTATTCCCAAAACTGTTGTCTAGCCCCCCAGCCCCCTCCCCCCCCCCCCCCCCCCCCCCTCCAACAAAAATGCAATAACAAGTATATTCTGGAAAATAGGTATACTGGATCTGCGAAAGTTAAAAGTTGACGTCACGTGCGAAGGGTCTAGCCCAAAAAAATATTGGCTAGAGAACCGCGCCTGCACACAATAGAGACTGTGTTGTTATAAATCATTCGGATGTGCAATCAACTGCAGCTAAGAAGCATTAACTATTTCAGCCAATATTTCAGCCATTAACTATTTCAGCCAGCTTGTATTCATACAACCCAATGTCACAGCTTGCAGCCCATATTCAGAGATGGCTGCATCCCAAATAGACCGGGAGCTTAAACTGTCCGACGCCGCTTGAAAACAAACGCTGTTTTTCGTGCTTTTCTCAGCATCCATGATTGTAAAACTTCGAACAGGTCAGTTAAACGATATTTACTGTAATGCTATAGGTTCCCACTGTCGTGCGATCCGTAACGAACGCCACAATTGGCCATTCGTAGCTGATCGTGGAATTTTTGTTTTCTTTTCTGAAATTTCACGTTTGGATACGAGTTGATGCGATTCGATACGTTCTGGTATGATTTGGTGCGCTTGGATGTGATATAGTCACGATAGGACACGATCTGTCACGACCTGGTCTCCCGATTAGATACGATCAGATACGTTCAGATAGGATTGTCTCGATTGAGTCCACGATTGGGTCCCGATCTGACACGATCAGCACGATGGGGGTCCCGATTTGGGACGATCTGGTACGTGCAGATACGTTCTGATACGTTCCGATACGTTCTGATACGATCATCACAAACCGATGCGCTCTGTTGCGATCGGATACGATTGTGGTCGCGATGTCTTTTTACGATTGGGATCGAGAGTGATCACGATTTGAGCCACGATTGGACCCCGACGGGTATTTATACAGCCCGACTGACCATGGACTTCATTGTTTCTGGAACTTCTACAGAGTGAAGACTACAACCAACAATCAGGTCGCAGCGCATCTCAGTGTGGTGTTTTTCTTGTCCAAGGTTGATCCCGATCAACACGATTTGAAAGCACGATTAGATGCGATCTGTCGCGCTTTGTTACGATCCATTACGATCTGATGCGATGATCACGATTGAAAATTAATCGTGTTGATCGTAGAAATTTGTTGAACCGTTCAAACATTTTCTACGATCAACACGATTGCCACGACTGACCTCAAGATCTGATAAGATCTGATAGGATCACCACGATTACTATACGATTAAGACAAAGATTTTAATCGTGGCGCGAATCGTGATAGTGGGAACCTAGCATAAATTACAACCCCAAAAATCCACCCATTTCTAGTAATTCAAGCAATTACCAATGGTGTATCCCACCTTTAAGTTTCACTAGATCAAATGTTAGAAACAAATAAGTTTAATTAACATGTCGAGCACAAGTGCCGTTTTTTGATTAAAGTCTTGAGATTGAACCTCTGATACCCAAAAATTAAGAATGTAAAAAGGTCAGAATAAGTTACTTAAGAATTTAACTAAGAAAGTTACTTATTCAGTAATTAGCGCTTTAATTAAAATTTTGAGCACAAACATGATTTTTGTCACAAATAACTCTAATAAGTGACCTGAACCAGTATTTATAACTTAGGAAGCAAACAAGTTTGGATAAAGCTACGCATGACCGATTTGTTTATTTGGTTTTTTTATATATTTTTATAATAATTCAACAAAATTTTATTAACATGTCGCGCACAAGTGCCGTTTTTATTGTGTTGAGATTGACCACCTGATACCAAAAAATGCTACTTAAGAGTGCAAACAAGTCGAATAAAATGGTACTAATAAAATAAAATGGTACTAAGAATGGTACTAATTAGTCAGTTATTAGCACTTTAATTAACATTTCAGGCACCAACATGATTTTTGTAACAAATAACTCTCATAATTAACTAGCTTTATGATCTGCTTCTTGTCTGTGTCAACTCATCCAGCTTCCGATGGCGGGATACATTTTTCGAACAGTCGGCTAGAACCTCCTGGGATCTCTTATAGAAGAGTTTGAGCAGACCACCTTTGTCACTGCAGATTACAAACCTACATGTACATGTATAGGGTTTGTATCGGATACGTAGGTGATACCTTTGTCATATGGCAGCACAGACAAGATAACATATGGCTATAAGCCTTGGAACACGTCGGATGCTTCACAGCAGCAGGACCCCTGGATTCTGGTTACTTTTATTTTCACTCAATTCTTAAACAATGTTTCTCTTATGCAGACTGGAAGGAGTTTCTGGGGATTCTTACAACCCGATCGATTCGCTCATGTCCTGGATTGGCGCCCTCTTTCTCTTCCAGATTGCATATTGACATTTATTAATAATAAATATATAAATCTAGAGCAGTAGCGTGAACAGCTTTGAGTGCGAGAGGAGACAAATAACGTCTTCAAATCCGTCTTAAAATACTTTTGTTTGTTTTGTTTTTTACACTTGTGCCGCCGTGGATGGGCAAGTTGCCTCACCCACCCCCACTAAATGCGCCACTGATCCAGAGACTGGGCACATTTTCTAATCTTAATATTTCAGATTACCAGAAATGAAATGTACAACATTGAACCCCCCCCCCCCCCCCCCCAACAAAAAACAATAACCGAATTTGCTTTTTTTCACATGAGATTGCCACATAAGATTAATTTCACAAATTTAGAACGAATCAGAATGCTACAAAATTTAATTATGTACAACATTGTGCTTTTTCAGAAATGGGTAGATTTAGGGGGTTAGTATTGTATAGCAAATATTGTTACACTTACTTGTTTGTAGGTTTGTGTTTGGAGATGCTAGAAAAAAGGTTCCCTGACCCCACTTAAGATAATACGGAGCAATTTATAAACGTCGGGGAATTGTACGGTCAGGGAACCAGTAAATCTGGCTTGTATACCCGTTCGTATCGATGGCTAACAAAATGCGGACTAACTAACTATTATGGTAAGATGGGGGCAGTATTTGGTATTTTTTTTATTTTTTTATGTTTGCAATTATTGTATATTCCCTTTAAATAAACTCCAGTGATGGCTTTTTGAAATTCAAATTGAGCTCGACGATGTTTGGAGACAAAATTAAAATATCGATATAGGGAATGTTTGTATTTGTGTAACTATATTATTTGTGTGAATAGGCCTATTAGGCCTATTAGGCCTAATAGGCCTGTAAGTATAATGTTCGTTATCCGTTAGACAGTTTTACGTTTTGCTTGTGATTGTAACTTTGCCCAATATTAATTAATAATGTGCAGGGCCCCAATTTAAACAAGTTTACACCTTGGATAGAAATAATTAAATAAACAGCTTTCATCAAAACCGCAAGTATTAGAGAAAATATGGCTCCTGTCGTGCCTGTAAGAGGTAGCGATATATAATTCCGCTCGGTTTCAAACACCTTATCAACAATAGTCAACTGTGCTCGTTATACGCATCTCCAAATTTAAAGCAAGATTCGCGTTACTCGGGTAAGTGATTAGTAATTTTGACTTTAAAGAAAATCTACTCTTTCTAACAATACTATTCTGCATATGCATATACATGTTGTTTGTACCTATAAACAAAATATATCATAACTGCTGTATATACGAATACTGCTGATTTATGTATCCACAGAAGCGATAAATCATTACGACTATAATCTAGCGCGTCTCCATTATAGCGTAGAACATGATGTCTCCATCTTGCCATACATTGCACGCGCACATTGTTTATTCAAAATCCCACACTAAGTTAATACATTTCGGATTGCTCTTGCTCGTGGCCACGAAATGTCTGATACAAATAATAAATGAATGCTTTTAAAAGTCTGAAAACAGCCATAAACGAAAAAGAAATATCTCCCGTGTGCTGGACCCGGAAGGCATTTATTATAAATGGCAAGCCTGTAACTAAATCGCAGAGTGCTTCAATTATTAATGGTTAGATTGTATACGTCAACCAGCGTCAAGGATGAGTAACCAGAATTGCCTGCGGAAATAGAGTTTCTATTGAAGGGGTACGTCATTCTGCTGCTGAAGACAAAATAATATCCTAACAAAGCATAACCCCCAAAAAACACACAAACACACTAAAGATAGTGATTGTTACCTAATAACAACAACAGAGCTGTTTCCGAAATGCTTTTGATTGTCATTAGACAGTAGAGAATAGTTTAATGAATTATACCAACTAATCCAGATATTGGTCTTTTAATGTGACGTTACACAACACTTTATGGCATTACCACGACATAACATCAATTACACATCCTGATAACTGTTCCTACCAACTTTAAATCAAATCAGACTCATAGTTCAATAGTTTACGGTATTAGAAAAATACACCTTTAACGATGACGTCATATGGCACATGATGATGTCATTCTAACAATAATTGTCAATACACATCTCCTCTAGGTGATATTTATCTATGACAGGTTTAAGATTGATCTAATTTTATAATATAAGATAACATAAAAACGTTAAAGGTAGGATACACCATTTGCTTATATCGAAACATTTTACTACTGAATTAAGAGGAAATATCTTACTTATTTGAAAGTAAATATGGATTGTAGGCATCCAGCAAAAGAAATGCGGTAGATTTCCTGTAATTGTTCAGAATTTTTTTTTTTTTTCCGGACGGGAGAACAACATAAGAACCATTGCTTTTCTCAGCATCCGTGATTGTAAAACTTCGGGCAGGTCAGTTAAACGATATTTACTATTTAATACAACCCCCAAATCCACCCATTCATGATAATTCAAGCAAATGCCAATGGTGTATCCTATACCTTTAAACATTCATTAAAACAAAATTGATTACGTCATCATGACGTAATGTCATAATTTGCATAAACAATTATTGTCTAAGTACCCGCCAAGTTTATGATGATCAAATCAATATATATTTCAAAATATATTTCAAGCAACACACCACTGTTTTCTGTTTTCAAAATATCACTCTTTACACAAAACAACAGTTACATAAACAAATGAGGTTGAGGCTGCGTTATTCATTTCAGACTTAAAAAAGGTAATAACTTATGTCAAACTAAATGCAAAGTAAATGAACTTGATCGAGAAAACCTATATAAACCTATAGTTTGAACTGCAGAAAACATGCTGTTGTCCTTTTATGTGGTGTGGTGATGAAACTGAACGCTTATTTGCCTAAATTGACCGAGAAAACTTATATTATATTGGTTTACTCCATCGCAATTGCTAATGATTATCTCGATAGTCTCGAACACATTGTTTACAGCAAATCTACAATGCCACAGTGCAATGTGTACTGTTGTTCAGGTGTACGTTGATAATATAGATCACGTGACTGTAAATCGTTCCTCATGTTCATGACGTGGGTTGGATTGAGTCTAAGCAGCCCAGCCACTGTCGTCTGATATCCCCTTGCCCTGTAACATACTAGACCCGGATTGCTTTCTAATTCTGAAATTGTCTCGTCTGTACGCTACTGTCATTCCGAGAGCACACCCATCCAGATTGATCCCAACAATGACATCTGATTGATCCACCTGATACACCCTGCCCGGGAGTCCGTAAATCATATGATACACAACAAATGTGTTCTATAAGTAGCGCTAGTGAGTTCGTGTCCTAAATCGATTTCTCGAAATCTTTTCAGTTTGTTCTTTTATTACCAAAAAAAACATTGCGTTTAGCGAGGACTTTTATCACAAACCTAAATAATTGACTTTCCAAAATGTTATGACCGTGGAGCTTCTTCGGGCGTTTTCTTGATATTTAAGTACATTACGTCCTTTACAAGAAGTAGGAGCAATGTTGAATATTTCCCTTGCGTTAACACCCAATGGAAAATTCATTACGTAGTAATGAAATACAGTCATGTATGGCAATTTGTTTCGACATGCAAGAAACGTTGCGAGAAACGAATACAAAAAATGTTGTTATTTAATAATGGATTGTTAATGGTGCACCGCTCTGATGCAACGGGGTCTGCTATAATAAGACTCAGGAAGATTTCGAGTGTAAAGCTTGTCGTAAGCTCTTAATATTGAGTAAACAGTCAGCAATAACATAAGCAGGAAAGAACACGCTGTAGAGTAAGCTGAATTACACATGACTACGACGCGTCTCATTTGATCAGGTTCAATGTATAATACGTGGCGGTCTTGTCGTGATGTAGTCGCTTCAAATGCAACAAATTTACCTGGATCGATAATATGGCTGCCGAGTTTCCTGTCGTTAACTGTTGCCTTCGTGAACAGGGCCTTTTAATGGACAGTGATGGCACCAAATGCAAGATGTCTCCGAAAAAAAGCAACATCTGCATTTTATCTGTTGCTCAATTCTACTGGGGCGCAAGAGACCGCGGCACAGCCGACACATGTATGCAAATTAGAAATATGGCACTGTATGTGAATACTCCCACCTGAAATCAGTCCCTTGTATGCATACACATAAGCAAATCACGTAGCTTGGCTTTTCTACGCCCTTAAGCCAATCTTGATACGAAAGGTCTGAGTCATTCTTGTTTTATAGAAGAAACAAAAGCTGACGACGGGCAGAAAATAAGGTTTACCAATTAAAAATCCAAAAACTAAGGTTCTGTCGAGACATTTTTTCTTTATGGTATTTCATGAAAAACGACTCTAAATCACGCCAAATGAAAATATTCGTTTTCGTATAGCAATTGATTTCTATATGTTTTATGTCATTTTTTTTTCATTTTTTTTTATTTCATTATATTTTATTTATTGTTTATCTTCAAGAGAATAAAGATAATCAATTATAGAGTTTAACTTAATTTATAGCATTTTGGAAAAATACAATGGTGTATGACTGCTTGGTTTTGGGTTTTTTTTCTTTTAAAATTCGTAAAAAAAATACTGGGGGGAAGAAAGTCTATATTATATCCCCAATTTGCCCCAATCGTGAACACGGTAAAGTCCGTGTATTCCAAATTCGCACCTTCGTGAAAATGCAAAACGGCACTTAAAATTGCCCCTGCGCCGGACATTTGCCTATTCGTGTAAACGGTAAAGTCCATGTATACAAATTTTGCCCCTTCGTAAAGTTAATTTATTCGAAATTTGCCCCTTCGTGAAAACGCAAAACAGCACTTGAGAATAAATTCGCCCCTGCGCCTAAAATTCGCCTCTTCGTGAATACGGTAAAGTCCATGTATTTAAAATTCGCCTCTTCGAAACAACGGTAAAGTCCATGTATTTAAATTCGCCCCTTCGTGAAAACGCAAAACTCACTTGAGGAGAAATTTGCTAATCGTTAATTAGGATTTTAATGAATTTTTGATAGTATAACTTCACCAGGTTTAATCGTTTTTACCACAACAAATATCGCTAAAGGGACAATTTCTTATGAAATTCGCCCCTTCGTTATAACGGTGACGATAAGGGCCAACGCGCATGCCCTTCATCGTTAACACCAAATGGCAAATTCATTTTTTAAAGAAAATTATATTTTATTTATGTTACATCTAAAAAAGTTTATTCTACAAGGAATCTCACAAATGAAAATTTCACAAAACTCAAAGTAATCGTCCTAAACAAGTTCTATCTAATATTCAATGTGTATGAACCTTTAAAACTAACATGTGAACTGTAATTCAAAGCTCAATAGACATTCTTGTGTTTCCCCAATATACAAATGAATAAACACAAACAATCCACAACACACGCCTGACCTGCATAGACACAGGAACGTATTAATGAATATAGATAGCAAATTTCGTGTATCACTTGATGCACTCGTTGTGCATATTTTATACTCAAGACATCGATCCACAGTAAAACAATTGTTTAAAGCAACGATCAAGCCTTCCTTGATTTGTTTTATGATAAACATTATAGATTGCATTCCCATATTATGAGCTGTAATAAGATGCATGTCCAAGACAGAACCCCCCTTCTAGGCCTCCCATGAAACCTCGTATGCTGATGATGATGATGCAGTGCGGGGAAATCACATTCACTTGTGCATCTGATGATGTATGCCACAGGAAAACAAAATCTCATGTTTGCCAAGGGGCCCATGAAATTTAATGCGAAATGTTCGGTTTCCCTTCATGCATGGAGCGCACAAACACGTGGCGACACGTCACTATGAAATGATGAAAATCCGATTGGAATTATTGAATTATATGAATTAGCGAGGCCTTCCAGGGAGATTATGACTCCACCTGATTATTCCAATTGAACAAGATAATTAATGTATTATTCGAAACACAAGAATGGATATAAACAGGGTGTTGTTAACACTCAGATAATAATCAGAAACAGAGAACCACTTCTTGATTTGTACATGTACGAAATCATCTTGGAATCCTACAATGTTACATGTTTTTCTGACCAATTTTGCAAAAATAGCGTTTCAATTCGTCTTGATAATGACCAACTTGAAGCGAATTAGCTCGTTGTTGCCGTTCCCGTGGTTCGTATTAGATTTCAGACGTTATTCGTTTTCATACCTGACATATTCATGATTTACTTATCCTACGTTAAAGATTTGTCATTCCGTTTAAGTGGTCATTTTGTTTTCATTATCGCTCATACTATTTAGCACTTTCTGTATTTAAAATAAAGAAAAACGACTTTGTTTAATTTGTGTTAACTGTTCACAAGCTATTTTTTATTAATTTGATTCTAGTCTTGTTTGAAATTTTTTAGGTATTTGTCTTTAGCATAAAGGACAAAATATAGCGATACTGGAAAAATAAACATTATGTATGAAAGTCGAGGTATAATAGACTTCGGCAACATTTAATTGTCCCTCTTTTATTCTCGTATACACATCGTTTGTGTATTTTTGCGTTTGTTTATGGTGTAAATGGAGGACACATATCTGGCGACACGAAGGTTAATTGGGGTTAGGGTTAGAATCGAGGACGTCCTCGATTGAGATTCGTGTACAAAACCAATGGGAGCCGACGGAAAAAGTAAAATTATCGAGAGGAACAAAAGAAACTCCTCGATTTACACCATAAACAAACGTACATGTACATGTATCTTCTGCTCTTGTATTTGTATTAAATTGATATCTTGGTGTTGTTATATCTCTGTTTTTCATGCCTTTTTTCATTAACTTATTTTTCTTTTTGATGTGCAAAAACCGGGGAAAGTGATACATTTTGTTATTTTGTCGCTGCTTCTTTGTTGCAGATATTTGTGGGAAAAGTTCTCATGCACTATAGTCAAATTGGAAAAAGACACAATTCGTCACCGTTTTCACGAAGGGGCGAATTTCATGAAAAATCGTCTATTTATCGAATTTAATTTTTTTTATGAAAACGATTAAATATTGCAATTTCTACAACCTGGTGAAGTTATACATCAAAAAAATCATGAAAATCCTAATTAACCTAATTAACGAATGGGCGAATTGGTCCTCAAGTGCCCTTTTGCGTTTTCACGAAGAGGCGAATTCGAAATAGCGTTGACTTCAACGTGTTTATGAATGGGCGAATTGGTCCTCAAGTGCCCTTTTGCGTTTTCACGAAGAGGCGAATTGGGCGCGTAATGGCTTTTAGCGTTTTCACGAAGAGGCGAATTTGGGGTACAATGGGAAAATGTATACATTCTGACTCTCACAGCCACGGGCGAATTTGCTAATGTATCGTCTTTTCGTTTTCACAAAGAGGAAATTCTATTAATTGATTAATTCTGCAAAACTAATAACCTATTTTTCCTAACGTTTGCTAAATTTAAGAAGATTGAAATCTCTTCTTTCCCATAATACCTTAATCTTGTATATTCTATGGATATTTATGTTTCAAACTGCTAAACGAAAAAAGGACGAACTTTACAAGCGATTTTCTCGAAAGTTTGTTCAGACCATGAAAGGCTCAATTCGCCTCTTCGTGAAAATGGCGACGATATGTCTAGATGCAAACTATTTTTAACCGATGCAGTTAAAATGTGTACGACTGGTTGATCTTAGTCCTTCAAACATGAATTATTTTATTTTCCGACTCGAATTTATTCTTACATGACGAAAAACATGGTTCAGAACAGGAACACCGGTTTGTTCGTGTGAACGTTTGTAACTTATTTGTGCCATGTTTCTGTTGGTTGTCATTAAAAAGGTATAAAACGCGTAAAAGGAACGCCATGGTGGCCTCCAAAATGTTCGTTTTACACAACTATTTGTTTTAAACTTCTTAATTCTATACATTTTATAAGCTAATAAATGACACTTTTTATTCCATATAATTCAGATATTTTTAGATGGATATATTACACAAAATAGTTTTTCCATATTTAGATGTCGGTGTCCACGTTACATGTAAAAACCATGTAATATGCGTACCATAATCTTAAAGTATTTAATTTAAAATGTCTGGATATATTTTAATATGTATTCATACCAAATACGTTATGAAATAAATAAATTTCAAACTTGTTTCATTGTAATCATGCAGATGTTTATGACAACAAGACAGTGATTCCAATTATAACTATATAGGACACCAAATTTGGTGTCCCTGTTACACGTTAAACATTGTTTTTAATCGTGTATGGATAAGATAATTTTGATTGGTACAACTCATGTTTTGAGAGACAAGGAAAAACCATTACCACGTACTGAAACTGCAAAGAGTGCAAAAAAAATACTTTTTGTACAAAGTTGTGCATATAAATATGCATTGGAACCCTTATTTATGGAAATACCCATTATATTTGTTCCCTTTGACGTTTTTTGTAGATGTGCTATTTTATCTTGTATGTTTGATGTCATGTTTTGTTAATTTTGTTTTACTGTATTTGTACGGGGGGCCTCCAAAGAAAACACGTTAATGTGCACTGATCGGAGTTTACCCTCATTCAAGTTGACGTTAACAATAATTTTTAAAAATCGTTAAGTTGTGTATAGCGATTGAATACTGCGTAAACCGATCGCTATTTCGTCAATTGATAGCTGGTTATAATTTGTTTCTTCAAAAATGTATCTAAACTTGTTTTTCAATATGAGAATATTCCCGTATTTGTTATTCATAATCAGTAACCAAACAGAACACTGTTACTGTATTCCCCAATGAATGCTCGATGGTTCCCCAAAACTAAATCTATTCTTGTACTCTCTTTCGTCGTTTCAGACAACTCTCGTCTGTCTAATGTCAAGTATGCTAGCAGAGTTTATTTATGCATGTCAAATCTCTTCTGAAATACTCGACTATACACCAACCGCGCACGTTGATGTGAACAGGTGTTATTTGGTTATTAATTTACTGAAAATGCAATTATTAGAACCATTATAGTTAGTTTCAAATTCGAATCGTTAATCGGTATAGCTTCAAGGTTCATTCATTGTTCATTGTTCATTTTATTTCTACAGCGTCACACATTTTAATTATGGCAATTAAACAAAAAGGGTCCTTGATATACAGAAAGTTAAACTGTAGAAGCAAAGCTTGTAATCGTAGGCCCCTTTTACAAGTTTGAATTACTTTATATACGTAAAACACAAAAACAAAACAAACAATAGACAAAGATAGTATACGTAAATTACATTACATGCCAGCAAACAAGTTAGATGTGTATCATAATTATGGAACCTTGAAATTAATAAGTTACAAGGTGTGCCTTTTTCGATTTTATCTCAACAATATTTGCACCGTTCTTCTGCGAAATAGTATGAATGTTCACAATCCCGGTTTATATTTATCAATCAATGATAATAGTTCCATAAAGGTGTAGTCAGTCGTAAAACAACGTCAGCATACGATTTACCGAATGTGAAGTTAATTTATATATTGATAATTCATTTTAGCGCGAATTTAAAGGTCGGATACACCATTTGCATATATAGTAATATTTTACTACTGAATTATTAGGTAATATATTAATTATTTGAAAGTAAATAATGAATAGGCATCCAGCAAAATTATTGCGCTAAATCCTGTCATTGTTCCAGGGAAACAAATATATAAACAAAATTCACGATCGCCAGACGGTAATCGCGAAAAAAACAAGAACAAGAACAACTGCCCAACGCCGGTTGAAAATGAACGCCGTTTTTCTTGCTTTTTCCTCGGCATTCATAATTGAAAAACTTCGAACACGTCAGTTAAACGATATTTACTATAAACTACAACCCCTCAAATCTACCCATTCCTGATAAATCCAAAAATTACCAATGGTGTGTCCTTCCTTTAAAGGCACATTCGCAATGTGCTCCTTTTTATTTGCCATCAATAAATTTTGCTAAGTGTGCAGCCGATTTCCCGCGCAGTTTTTGTTTTGTTAATATGTGCCTGGTCAAGCATTGGCATTCATTTATGATTTATGTGTTAACAAAAGTAACATAATTATGGGGAACTAATCCAGGTGTTTCGATATTTGAAACGTACATAAAGATCACAAAGAACAAACTAATTAATGATCAATTACGCCTATAATACATTGATTAATTATTGAATTAATATAAGTTATATCGTGGATCGTATTTGCCTATACATGTTTAGCCTACTTTATTGGAATTAAATGTAGAATATGCTAATTTATATTTTAGAAAATGCAAAAAGAATATTCAATCCAGGCCGTGTCACGATGGCAAATTGATTGGCTGCTAAATAGATTGCACATTCTTAACAATCGGCCACGCATACGTCCAATACGCACGTAATTGTAGTCGTTTAAATGAAACGTTATTACGCATATTCATTTTTGAATGTACTAAATGAAATAGAATGCTCGAATACATCGTTCTCAAAAAATTACATAATAAAATGCAAACAATTATAGTAAAATGGTGCCAAAAATTATGCCTAAAATGTATTCTGAAATTGCGTTGGAATAAAAGGGAAAGTATCGTATAGATTCTTTGTCGTTGTTGCAGTTGGTTATGTGCATTGTGTATATGTAGTGGAAAGGTTCTTGTATATAGTTTTAAAGCTTTTGAGGGATTCTGCTGTCTTGCATTATTAAAGTGCAATTTGTTATTTCTTTTTTGGGGGTCTAACCATAATCACCGCCTGTGAGGTTCGTCCTGTGGTTTGACTTGTAAGATTATTGCATATAATGAAGATTATAATTCTATAAATGATTTTGAGAAATACTAGTTTTTTCGTTTGTCCTGTTTGCTGATGATAGCACCATCCCTGACCCTGTCGGGCTCTAGGAATATCCATGAATGGATTCAGGCCAATAAATTGGCCAAGAAAACCCACTTCATGTTATTCAGCAATGGGCAAAATATTTATTTACACATTACACCTGTTTAAAGCACTGATTTTGTTATTTGTTTAGGACTTTTATATGTTTAAAATATATTTATATATTTCTCTGTCCTGAAAAAACAAAAATTAGTATTGTATTTTTAGACTAAACCTAAAGGTTAACCAAACGTTCAAATTGAATAATGTTGGTTTGTAAAAGCGTGTGAAGGTTTTTTCTCGGACGAAATTAAATGTTAGAGTTGGTGTACATTTTTTTTAAAGGTATAATAGCCGAAAAATCTATAAAATATGTACTTGCTAGGTTATTTCTAGAAATGTTGGTGTTTTCCACAAACTTCACGGGCCGAATTCATAAACGGTGATTTTCCCTTGATCACGATTAACTAGGCTAAACTATGTAAAAACAGGTGATAATCGAGTGTACAAATCTAGGCCCGAATTCATAAAGAGTGCTTAGATCAGCAGCTGTTTATCAAACGTACATGGTTAGTGACATGTGTCTAAGTAACAACATAAATTGTAATCGTCCCAAGGGGCTTGTTTATCTCGTGTACATGTTACAATTTTTCTGTTGGCTTGCTTGTGGGACGGACGTATGGCAATGGATCTGCTGCGTATCAGTGAAATAGCACAGGAAGAACTGTTTTTCTACTTTTTACACACTCAATAAGATGTTGGTCATGAGTAAAATTATCAGCGCGTTGTTTTTTTGACATGGCGACACTCCCATTAGTGTCAACTGAGCTGATCAGCAGAGCACAGCGATATGCGTGTTTTCGAAGATAGATATGCCCTTTTATTCAACAATTTATGTAATCCGCTGTGAATAGAATGATGTACGGCTAAACCTCTAAACATCGGCTAAATAAGCAGGAACTTGTACACGGCTGGATAAACAGCCGATTATTTTCTTACTGAATTGCGATGATCTCAGGAGTTTATCCACACGCGCACTTCTCTGTTTTAGCCACCGTACAGTAGTTGTACGTGACTAAAATAACCCGGTGATCATCACCGTTTATGAATTTGGCCCAAACCTTTTCCCCCGAACGTATATTATTCACTCCCAATGTCTTAATTTTACTTGATAGGCCTACATGTGTTTAAACAAAGGCAAACAAAATATAACGGAATACTACAAGTAGAATGTGTACAAAACATAGATAATATACATAGGCGTGGTTTAAAAAATACATGAGACATCAAACCTCTAATTCTGATAATTGTTGACAGAGTTGCAGTATTTTCCCAAGAAAGGTAAATTTTTGTTCGGATGTGCAAGTGCTGCAATGTGGATGGGCTGTTGGTGATTAGCAGCTAAACACACTTGTCAAATTCTTAAACATCGATGTTTAATGGATAAACACTATTCATCCTCATGCTCATGTAAAACATGTTTACAAACATAAATTTTGAAGGCATTTCCTTGCAGTGTAGGCCAGGCATTTATCCACACATTATGGGTGCACTACCCTAATTGAAGGGAGAATTTCTCCGCGATCTCATTAGCATGAAATGTGCCCCCACAATATCTTTTGAAAAAGGAGGCCGTTTGGTAAAATAAACGGTGGGATTGTGTAAATATAGCATGGGATCAACTCCCTGGTTTCTGAGCTTCAATCTGAGGGCAGACTTGACAACATTACGGTTGAAAATGGGTCCTAATTGCCCTAGAACGTGGAGGGATGCCATTTGTAAAATGGCTGCGTGCAGGCTGGGAAAGTATCACTTTTCGGGAGGTGAGTTTCTTTTGGTGTGAATATTAAAAAATGTAATTGGCTAACCCACCCAAAATTGAAAAGAAATGGAAGGTATAAAGGCCAAGACAATAATCTGATTGTTGTTTGATAAACCCCAGTGATGTTGGTTTGCATGAAACTTGGCCCTAAACTTGGTTGATTTTACACTGTTTTCAATGGGGCTTGAATTAGGATAGTGCACCCTTAAGCAAGTAGGCTATATCGTTGTCCCAATGTCTAAAATTGAAAACTTGGTCCCGTGGTCAATTTGACTTCCCTTGGGAAATTACTCAGCACTCTGTCAAATATTATCAGATTGGGACGTTTGATATCTCATTTTAAAGTGGAAAGGTGTATCAAACGATACCTATATTATCTATGTTGGCTACACGTTCCACGTGTGGTATTCAGTTATATTTTGTTTGCATTCTTGTTAGACACACTGTATTAGCTATGGACTTTCAGCACGGCAGAATTGAAGATTAAGTAATATTAATAGAATTGTAACTTGAAGAATAACTGTTATTCTTCAAGAAACAACCTCTGATAATAATTAACCATGCTTGGTTTCGGGCTAACAACAATCAATTATTTTATCAATAAAAAACATACAAGTTCGGTGATATTTGCCTTCTACAGCATGGGACCTTCATGCACCAGTTTCCAACATTAACCTGTCTAACTCTATCTGTTCAATGTTTTGTAAACAATCAGGATATTCACCCTTACTTTTTATAGACGTTGTCACGACAGTCATTAAAGGTAGTATACACCATTTGCAGATATCGACAATATTTACTGCCGAATTATTAAGAAAAATCTTACTCATCTAAAAGTAAATAATGATTCTAGGCATCCAGCAAAATGATTGCGCTAGATATCCTGTAATTATTTTGACGGCGATCGCGAAAAAAACACAAATAACATAAGAGTAACTGCTCGACGCCAGTTGAAAACAAACGCTGTTTTTCGTGCTTTTCTCGGCATCCATGATTGTAAAACTTCTGACAGGTCAGTTAAACGATATTTACTATAAAATACAACCCTCCAAATCTACCCATTCGTGATAATTCAAGCAATTACCAATGGTGTATACTACATTTAAACCATGGGCTCGAACCACTTTAGCTAAATACACCTGTCAAACATAAAGGGCCCAAACTGTGGAATTATCGCAGTAACTTTTCTGAACTATCAAATATATTATTATTTAAATGTACTTATTATGTTATTATTTATTTATTTGTCTCTGAAGAAGATCTTGTTAAGATCGAAATATTAGGCCCTTTTAACTTATTTGATTATTTAAAGTAAAATGCAATACCCAATTAATAACAAATATTAGCAGGCTGATTAATATTCCGTATTACTAGTTCTGTATCAACGTCTATGTTTTGTTAAACCATTTCTATGACGTCACTCCATTGTTAAAAGTGTGGATTTGTATCTATACGAATCTATAGTAAAGTGTGGATTTTAAACTGCCTTGTAAACAACTTATTGCAAAATAAGTGCAGGTTTGAACAAAGGAAATGTAGCACAATTGTTTTAACATTTTAACACTGACATTGAGAACACAATTTAAGAAATGTATACTACAGTTCAAGTCAACAACTTTTGAACTATCCATGTTGACGCTAAGGCATTGTCTCGCACAAAGAGGTTGAATTCCTGAATTCGTAATTAAGATTCCACACTTTCTAGTGTATTTCCTTTAACTTCTTACTTAACTTTTGTCGTTGTTCCTGTCTGTTAATTATAGGGTTTCAACTCGACAAGCTCATGCTTTTCGAAAACCTAGATCTACCTATGCATATTGCAAATGTTAGATATAAATTGTATTTGCACGTGTATATGTGTTGGTAAAAAAAAAATTAAAAGAAGAATATTGTATTTTGAAATTGCCATGCATTTTTATGTTGCATTAAATATTGAATAACGAATAACAAATAATGCGTTCCTTCGGCACACGTTTATGGAACCCCTTCTTCCCACCCCGTTACCTGAAAGCTATACACCCCCCTCTCCCTCCCCTGTGTATGACCTCACCAGCGCTTCATCCCCTGATTCAATCGGGCTCTACAATAATTATAGTAAGAAGCCATATACCGTATATACCCGTAAATGCTATTTACCATCGGACCATCAAAATAACGCTGCTGGCAACAATGTTGCCTTAACTGATGGCATTCATGGATCACGTAAAGAATAGGTGTCATTTTTGTAACAGATCATAATCAAAAGAGGAATTGAAAAATAATAAGACTGCTGCAAACTGCTTTGTGACTATAGAATGACTTGAATATATACAAATCAGTTAGATTTAGTGTTCCTGATATTTCGATCTCAACATGATCTTCGTCAAAGGCAAAACAGAAGAGAGAAAATGACTATATTTTCAATGCAAAGGTTAGCAATCTAAAGACGTAAAGTGTAGCGGGTTTGGAACTTGCTACACATTCCGTGAAAGTATATCGACCCTCTGCCAGTTATTTCCAAAGTTTGCAGCATTGAGCAAAGGTTATTCAAATACGAAACATAAAATATGGAACAGTTTTGAGGAAATCATTAACTTTTGTTGTCAGTTGATTACCATTATTAATTGTTGTATGTGGAAGCATTTGTTAGAATTGCGAAATTGTAAGCGTTTCTGTTTCACTCGCGTATAACCATCACCCCTTTAACGAAGAAAAAAATGATGAGGGAAAGGTCAGAGTCAAACTTCATTATTTGTAGTAATTACCTCGACAGACAAGGTTCTCAGTAAATAATTAGTCCTATCTGATATAGATTGTAGAGAACTACTCATGCATCTCAATTCTCAACAATAGACGACTGTGGCTACATTGGTTTGGGTTGTTTTACTTTATAATGAAAATTGATTTCAGAAATTAGATGGTGAGATTCTAGCCTACAAGCCTGTGGCATTCTATGTCGGCTCGCTACTAATATATCTACAGGTTAACAGACACGACGCGCACACGACAATGTACGAGCTCTAATTCGACGAATTACATTAGCGGGAATTGAGTTGAGTGAACAACAACACGAGGGGCTATTAAACGTGGATGGGGCATAATGCAATCCCTAATTGCTAAATATTAGAAGGGATTAAACGGTAAGTAACGGGGGTTCGGGGAAGACTAACAAAATTGTAGAAGTGAAACTTACTGATGCGGTATGCAGAGATAGCTGGCGAACAAAATATGGCAAGGAAAATGTTAAACATCGGCGGAGACAGACGCATAATTCACTGGTCTCCTCCGTGCTGTGTGGTCAGGCTACATCATGCCTCGTCATCTTGAGTCTTTCCGCGTACATTTCACACATGTACCTCACACCATCGTTATGTCTGACTAAGGCATGGTTATATCATTGACATCTCACCAAGAACACGGCTGAGTCTGTTGATGTTGTGTCTGGGCCCCCACTCTTGTATAGTGAAGGTGTCTGTTTGAATCGCTTGGCCTTCGCGATCATGGAAAACTATAAGGATAAAGGAAGAAAGACGAGTGCTAAAGGCGGAGTCGGTTCATTTCACACTGACTCTCTATCCCTCTATCTCTCATGCCGCACGTAATGCGACTTACAGATCAATGGTTAAACTTCTACACAACAGCAGCTGACACTTGGGTATACTCAGTAGTCCTTATGCGCTATGTACACGCACGATAACTGCCTCGTATATTTATTTATAGCCTGTTATTTTTTACTATTCTTCCAAACCCACCTCCGTGAGATATTCTTTCTTCATCCGGTTTGGTCAACACCACAGTTAAAGTATATAGTTTCTTTTCGGCCAATTTTGGCTAATGAGCAGCCAATTTAACCACTGCGCCATTTCGCGCAAAATCGAATGCTGCTAAAAATGATCAACTCGATTTCATTGTATGACTAGGCAAAAGTACTGTTGTGTCATTCGGTTTAACAAAATAACCATTTAGTTTAACAATTCAAAAAACAGCAATCAAATTTGCCGGAGCTTTTTTGAGGCGTGTGTTTAGTCATTCAAATTCATTATTGGGCAGGCATTTATGTCATTTGTGTAATCTAAAAAACGCTCTGTTAACATTCGTTTCCTTTATAACAGGCATATACGGTTCACTTTTGTATTGGTACACGAGTCAACAAATAAACAATAAGAAACCAGTATAAAAAACTAAGAAACGCCCAAACAATAACCACTGTTAATGTTTTACAAACGAAAACACACAAAAATGGGTCTTGGTCAGGTAAGCAACAACCCCCCCCCCTCCCCCCCCCCAAAAAAGCCCACTAGGATCAATGTAAAATATACAAGAAACACCAACAGAAAAAAAAAGTTTGACTGGCTTGAATTAAAGATATGAATCAGTTTATCTGTTTGTTCGCATTTCAGTGCCGTACGTTTTTGAATTCTCATCAAAATTGATTGCCTCTTTACAAAATTGAAAAAATAAATCAGCAAAATCCTCTAGTCGAACCTACTTTGCTAAATTGAATGATGGTCATGCGTCACGAAAAAGGACGACGATATGCTAAATCAAAAACATTCGAATTTCTCAAAACTATGCCCGAATTCTAAATTTGAAACGGGGTAAAACTGGAGTGGCAAAATCTTTTATTTCGAACGCACACAAATTAAATTGGCTGCTCATTTTCTAAAATTGACCAGGAAACACAGACAGCACAAGTTGTTATATTAACGTTGAAAATGATTCGTTTGGTTGATATAAGTTTTTTGTTTAATAGTTACGTTAAATTAACGTTCATTTAAAGTTCTTTTGTTAAAGTTATCAATTCGTTGATTTAAGTAACATGTTGTTATTTGGTTAGTATACCAATGATTCGTCATACTTTCAACGTTAACAAAATGTTTAAATTCGGTATGCAAGGTTGGTTCAAGAATAGTTTACTGTATAACGTTGTAAGCATCGGTTTCATAAGGTCTGTAAGGGAGGTCAGCGAGGTTGGTTGAACCAGGGTTCGCTAATTAAAGCAACGTTTACAGAAGGTCAGCGAGGTTGGTTAAACAACCGTTTAATGTGTTTGTATTTGTATATTAAACGCCATTTTTACAGTGTATTATATAGCCAACATTGCTAACCAGAAACGAGCAATTGTTTAACGTTATATAGTCAACCATGTTCAAATTAACTTTGCAAACCGAATGTAAACGCTTATTTTACGTTGAAAGGATGACGGGAAATTAATCGTTTGTACTGACCTGGTGAAAACATTCAATCAATGTTGACAAATTAAACCCTAAATTCACAGAAGCATGTAACATGAAATATATATAAGTATAGATCAACGAATTGACAACTTGAACAACACTCACTTTAAGTGAACGTTCATTTTAGGCCAACCATTAGGCCAAATCATTATCAACCAAAGGAGCCGCGTTTGTCCACGTTGATAACGAGTGTGTGCTATCTGGGTTGATGGAGTTGATTGAACTGTGATTTACCCGAGAACGTTATAACGTCATTTGCAGTGTGTTAAAAAGATTGGTTGAACAACCGTTTACTAAAGAACGTTAACGCATCTTTTGCAGAAGATATTCAGGAAGCACGGTTTGTTGATTTTGTTGATTGAACGTTATTAACGAATATTTGATTTGAAAATATTCACTATGACCTTTGTATAACCTCGCCTTAATTAAATGAGCCCCTTAATATCAAATTGACTCTCGCCTGCAACAATCGGTCGTATTAGAGCTGATAATACAGGTGTGTCCCATTCCCTTTTTTTTTTACATGATCCAGGTTCGAATCCCACTCCAGCGTAATTCCCACTGCTCGTAAAGTAACTAACTGACTAATCATTTTATCCACAGAGGGAAGTATGGACGACACAAGGGAAATAAGAGAAGATACGAGGAGGGAACTTAGAGAGAAGGGGAACATGTACGAGACAAAATCATTTCAGTTGGCTATTTGTTAGGGGTTCCTTCTTTTTAAAACCTACCCCTCAAGGTACTGAACCCTGGTTCACATCTATCGCTCCCAAAATAAATGTTGACCATTTTTCGAAATAGGCAATTAGTTGTTTAAGTAAATAAGGTTTATTTCAGAATAAGTATTAACCATGCGAACGCGTTAATCAACATAACACTAATGAGCCAAATAATCTAACCGGAACGTTAATTATTAACGTTATTAATGTGCAAATCTTGTAAACGATAATAGTAATAGTATGTTCCAAGGATTCACACGCCTAGTCAGCATCACACGCCTAGTCAGCATCACACGCCTAGTCAGCATCACACGCCTAGTCAGCATCACATGCCTAGTCAGCATTACACGCCTAGTCAGCATCACACGCCTAGTCAGCATCACACGCCTAGTCAGCATCACACGCCTAGTCAGCATCACACGCCTGGTCAGCATCACACGCCTGGTCAGCATCACACGCCTGGTCAGCATCACACGCCTGGTCAGCATCACACGCCTGGTCAGCATCACACGCCTGGTCAGCATCACACGCCTAGTCAGCATTACACGCCTGGTCAGCATCACACGCCTGGTCAGCATCACACGCCTAGTCAGCATCACACGCCTGGTCAGCATCACACGCCTGGTCAGCATCACACGCCTGGTCAGCATCACACGCCTGGTCAGCATCACACGCCTAGTCAGCATCACACGCCTAGTCAGCATCACACGCCTGGTCAGCATCACACGCCTAGTCAGCATCACACGCCTAGTCAGCATCACACGCCTAGTCAGCATCACATGCCTAGCATCACATGCCTAGTCAGCATCAAGCCCTAAGTCAGTTATACGCATTCTGTAAGCTTTCTACAACCCGTACAGCTTTGTATTTGTTACGCATTACCCATGCAAGCTTGGGTCAGCTATGACAACTATCACAGCTTTGTACCACCAACGCATTGACCATGCAAGCTAGCGTAAACAACATACAGCTATACGGATTTCTACTGCTCCACGTAAACATCGCACAAAACACAGCACGAGTTACCTGCGTCGTTTCGGCTGTGCAGCGCTCAACCAACGAACTAAGGACATTACTGGCCAAATTCATAAACGGTGATTTTCCCTTGATCACGATTAACTAGGCTAAACTGTGTAGAAACAGTTGATGGCCGAACGTACAAAAATAGGCCCGGAATCATGCTCAGATCAGCTGCTGTTTATCAAACGTACATGGTTAGTGACATACGTCTAAGTAACAAAAACATATTTTAATCGTCCCAAGAGGCTTGTTTATCTTTTGTACAAGTTACCATTTTCATGTTGGCTTTCTTGTTAGGACGGACGTCTGACCATGGATCTGCTGCATATCATTGAAATAACACAGGAAGAACTGTTTTCCCACCTTTTACACACTCAATGAGACCCATTTTCTGGTCATGAGTAAAATTATCAGTGCGTTCTCGATGGCTATTGCCCTTGGTGATTGGTGGTGGACGGTCACGCTCTGTTTGCTTCACTGCAACGGCGGTCAATCGCTGTCCACACCCTCATTGCACCTTGTTGGCTCCTGGCACCTGGCACCCGGCTCACGGACCTGTGTTGTCTCGTCTGTGTCGGTGTCACTGTTTTGGACTGTATCCAAGCAAATGTGCCGTCTACAACCGATAATTATTAATAAAATACAAAATAATCCCTAGCACGAACTCGTCTCAGATTTCTATGAACACTAACCGCTACTGAACGACTAAATTCTCATTGAGCTTCACGTTTCTTAAAAGATAAAACAAGAAATCTTCACTCCTTATATTACAACGACGACTCAGCATCATAAACAATTCATCTACTTATCCACAATCAAATTTAGCGAATATTAAGTAATAACCAGGGGCCAATTTCATAGAGCTGCTAAGCACAAACATTTGCTTAACATGACATTTGGTCCTTGGCAAAAACAAGGTTACAGACCAAATTTTCACTTGATCTTCATTGTTTTCGATAATCAGCTGGTTTTTGGCTTAGCATGAAAAACCCGTAGAATTTTGGCTGGTAACCTGTTTTTAATGAGCAAGACTTTTTGGTGCTAAGCAAATTGTTGTGCTTAGCAGCTTTATGAAATTGGCCCCAGGCTATAAAATACGAATAACCAATCAAATCCAGGTAATTAGCCTAATGAGACTTTTATTCAACTTTCATTCATCAAAACATTGGCATAGGCCCTATCACACAAATCAAATAGGGTCCAGTCAGCCTGGATTCCAATGTCTCACGATCATTCCTGGTCTAAAAACTTTGCTTTACGCAGCTCAAACATTTCGTGTCGATCGCGATCAACAATCTCTGGTTCTAAATTTCACGGGATCTACATCTCTTCATTGCCTGACTACGGCACAATTCGTAAGCAAACTAGGATCAGTAAATTAACACAATACCAAACGAGAGTTTCCACAGCTTTATTCCAATTTATTTATACATATGCATATACATGTTTGGCCGACTTCTTCATCACGCCAGCTATGGGTATTCTGTTATACGAGCAGGTATTTTTGCATAATCGAACAAGCATAAAAAGACAAACTATGTACAATGGTCTACAGCGGAAATATATAAAACAGAACAAACACAAAATGTATCTAAAGAAACTAAATCAGCCATCATCCGTGACAATGGCTCCCATTTTTGAAAAAAACCCCACATTTTCCAAATGATGCCACAAGATTTTGTTTATGATTTATAGGGGAATTCTGCCGAGATAATCGGCTCCGACGTTGTCTTTACCCTTTATCGATACAAGCCTGTACTGAAACGGTTTCAGGGACAACGCCCAACGCATGATGCGGTTATTCAGATGTTTCGCCTGTTGCAAATACATGAGTGACTGGTGATCCGTCTCAAGCGTAAATTCTCTGACCTCCAAAAAACTTTGGAAATGCCTGATTCTTCACACCACGGCTAAGCATTCTCGCTCTGTGGTCGAGTAGTTGTTTTTCCCGCGAAAAAAGTTCCTTGCTGGCATAATGCGAAAAGGAATTTATCGCCCTCATCGTCCGACTCCTGCATAAGGACAGCACCTATGCCAATGTCAGAAGCATCCGTCCGTAAAATGAAAATACGATTGACATCGGGCAGATGCAGGATCGGTTCTGTTGTTAACTTGCTCTTCAAGATATTAAAAGCAATGTCCTGACTTTCTTCCTAGCTGATCTTATTGGGTTCCTTAGACTTTGTCCTATCGGTTAGTGGGGCGGCGATGGAGGCAAATTTAGAAATAAATGTCCTGTGGTAGCCAGCCAAACCTAAAAAGGAGCCAAGCTGCCGCTTTGTTTCAGGGCGTGGTGCCAACCGAATTTTGCTTAAATTATCAGGGTGTGGCTCCAATCTTACATGTCCTACCATAATCCTAGGCAACTAAACCTTGTCAAACCCGATGAAACATTTCGACGGCTTTGCTGTGAGATTGGCTTCTCTCAGTTGTTTCAGCAGCTTCCTTAACACCACTTTGTGATTTCCCCAAGTCGCGGTAGGCACAAGAATATCATCTATAAAATTGTGCGTAGAATGCGTGCCCAGTAATAGCTTCCGCATGAGTCTACTGAACGTCGCAGGAGCATTGACCAGTAAAAGCGACAGAGCTGCTGCCTCTCCCGCCTCATAGTTAGTAGAAGCTCTCGCTCTAAGAGTTTTCAGCGGATAATTTGTTCCACTGTCACACCCTCCGTTTTTATATCTCTGGTAGGCCCCAGATCCAGCGGAAGTCCTACCTCCCGGCTGAGCATAAGCATGCATGTTTGCCGTGAGTTTTAGTGCTGTCGTGTTGAGAATAACGGCACTCCGTCATCACGTACGGGAGATGTTTATCTTAGTCGTCCTGAATCTCGTCAACGAATAAGCTCAACGTGGTCTTCATCGTGCAGTTGAGACATTCTACCATCAGTCAGACTGTGTGTTAAGCAACTTACGAGCAACTTACAGATACATTGGAACACAAGCCTGCCTCAAACTCACTCTCCTGATCCTTGTGGATCTCTAGGGGAGCCCTGAGCCGTGTGGTGACCTGTTCAGGAATCGGAAACGCCTCTACTCACTTGGTTAGGTAGTTGGCTACCACCCTGATGCTTGTAATCCTGGCCTTCGTCTTCTGGAATCTACCCGCGAGGTCGATCGCTGGAGTGGAACTCTCAGAGGTCGTGGTGGTGACGTGTTTGATTTGCATTTATGGCACTTCCGTCACCGAGTGGCGTCGCATCTCCCTCAAGTACACGGGGGTCGCTGCAGCTGCGTCACGTCCCAGCGATTCCCATGGGCCCGAAGTCCTATTGCCATGGGTCATCCTCAGGACATCCTTGGTCGTGCGATCACAAGCGATTGGAGAAGATTGATCGCAAAATCAGTCGTAGGTAATTGTGCGACTAGTCTTAGGTACCCATGATTGATCGTACGATCAGTCGTGTATACCTACAACCAGTTGCACGAATAATCGTGCGACTGTGGGACACGCGATCATCCACGACTGGTGGCGCGAGCATGCACTACTTGTGGTACGACCATGTAAGACCTGTCTGCAACCTCTTACAATTTAGAATCGCAGGTCAGAAGTTTTGAACGTGACCATGGACCTTGCTGCGACTGATTAGGCTGTGGCGATGACCCACGACCTCTGCGACCAGTCGCACGTTCTTTGTACGATTTGCCCAGGATTGCAACATTTTTCGGTCGCAGCTAGGTCGTAACCTGGTCGCAAGCCCGGTATGACTGGGCCTTTACTCGTAACATCTCATCCTCGGAATCCATATGGCGGTTTGCCTCACCGGCTCCCAGAATTTAAACAACCACCGCAGTGACCCGTGATCCGTTCTGAGCAGGAACCGTTTGCCAAGAAGATAGTGCTTTTATGAAGTAGTGGACAAAATGGACTATGACCAGCAACTCTTTCCGGGTGGTACAGCAGTTGCGTTCGGCAATTAAATTTGTTTGGGAGACACTGCGAGTGCGGAACGCGATGCCATTTACGGCGTGGGTCAGTCTGAGGGCCTCGGGAAATGATGGATTATAGGTGCTCTGTAGTGCAATCTAAGGCCGCGCATTTCCTGGCCACTTTCCCTTGAATTTTTGAGCTGAAAATGCGTGTAAACGTTTCTGACGCTGCGACCACGCCACTATGGTAGTTAATGGGTACTCAAGATGATTGATCACGGCCAACCACAACACTTAATGAACGAGAAGAACAACTTTACTGCAGCGAATACCGCACAAGGTAAAACAAGGTGTACGCGCGTACGTGTGCACATAACAACACTCGCAAGCGGGCGCAAATAACAACACTCGCGAGAGGGCGCTCTAACACAAGTGGCGCTCACTTAGTATTATAGAAACATTGTAATTTAGGTAAACTGGTTATTAACGCGACGAAGTAAAAATGATATTACCAGGGAAATTGGAACCAGTTAAGAATGTCTTCTATCTATCTATCTAGGCATCGTCTATCCACTGCAGGATGTAGCCCTCTGTCAGATTTTTCCAAGCTGTTCTCTGTTTTGCTGTTCTTGTCCAAGTCCTCCCAACTAATTTGGTTATGTCATCCCTCCATCTTTTTTTTGGGTCTGCCCCTTGATAACAACACTTGCAAATAACAACACTCGCGAGAGGGCGCTCTAACACAAGTGGCGCTCACTTAGTATTATAGAAACATTGTAATTTAGGTAAACTGGTTATTAACGCGACGAAGTAAAAATGATATTACCAGGGAAATTGGAACCAGTCAAGAATGTCTTGCGTACGTACAATTATGAATTACGTACGTGTTTTGTATACATTTTTTTTAATATTATAGGTAAATGGATAATTATACATGTATGTTGCAAATTACGTACGTGGGGTCCGATTTTTAGATTAACATTAATGCAATACTGCAGAATATTTATGCTAGCAAACTCTTCATGTTTCACCGAGTGCGGTAAACTTGTTTGTACTTAGATAAACTGTGAATCTGAAGATGTTAGGGGGGAAAACATCTTGGCGACCACCTGCTTCCTCTTGTGGCAGTACTGCTCCGATCGTTCAATGGTTGGCGTCAGTGTCCAGAATGTAACGGCATTCCGTGTTCGAGTAAGCAACACAGGCACTGAGGCTAGGCCAGCGCGTCTTTATAAGATGCTCGAAGCCGACTGATCGACAGGCATCGGACCGGGCGAAAGCCTTCTATTGTGCTTGTTAATATAAGGGTATAGGGGGAACATGCGGTCTCAGCAAAGTTGGCAATGAAGCGCCTATATGACGCAAGGCCCAGATAATTCTGGACCTGAGTCAGGTTCACTAGTTGCGGCCAGTTTCTGATGACGGCGACCTTATTTGGATCCGTTTTCACCCCTTCGGCCGACACTAGGTGACCCAGGGAGGACACTTCTGTCTTCAAAAAGATCGTACTTCTTCCGCAAGAGTTTTAAGCCTGTAGTCTGGAATCACTCTAAGACCCATAGCCAGATTTGGCATTGTCCATCCCCAACACGATTACGTCATCGAAGTAGGCTATATGCAACTAGTCCCCTCATATCAGTACTCGTCCCGTGCGCCATCAAATGTGGTTCATGGGCCGACGAAATTACCAAACGATAGACAATTAAGGTCCGATATTGGTCCGATATATAGACTTGAAAGCCGTGCAAAAAGTGATCACATTGTGTTGAGAGATTCTGACAGGAATTCGGTTGAGAGGTAAATTCCCCAATCCAAGCACCATAGCCAGATCTGAACGGCGAGATGTGATAACTCCGTGCTCCGTGTGCCGCCCTTGTGTTGCAGATACGCTAGAGCCGTAGCTGTTCATCTGGAGCCAGACGTGGACTTCTGTCCTGTGCAGACTAGCTGAGACCAAATAGGACTGCCAGCCATTCTAAGTAATTGATGTGGTGTACTGTGTTGTCCATCGACCCCAATGTGAGACTGTTGCATAATTTTTCACCGAATCTGCTCATATCATTAGACGCTCGTCCAAAAACGAGCGGATGATAGATTATGTTGTTGTCGGATATTAAAATTGACTTCTCGTTTCATCTCTGAAGATATGTGACCCAAGACTTAATGGAGAAGAACAGGAGTTAGCCAAACTAGTGGAAGACTTTAACAAAACTTCGGCAACTCATGACCAATAACACAATTTATCAGCACTGACATCACGGTCAATGGCAAGAAGCTGGACATCGTTCACACTCTTCAAGTACCTGGGAGCAGTGTTGTAAGCGATTAATTGGGTCTTAACCAGAAACATGCTCAAGAGTCGCTCAGACAACAACAGCGGTGATAACATTGAGGCCCATTTGAAATGACAGGAACATCGCGCTCAGATTGATGCGCTCGTTGGTCATCTCTGTCTTACTTTACGCATGTGAGACATGGACTCCAAGAGCTAACTTAGATAAGAGACAGCTATATAGGCCACAGAAATGAGATGCTTCAGAAAGATTATTGGCATCTCCTACAAAGATCACATCACCTACGAGGAGGCACAGGCCAGAATCAGGCAAGTCATGGGCCCTACGAAGTGGTATGGCATTATATTTACGATCATCAGGATCTAGTAATTGCGAAGACGATCCTGCATCATACAGGAAAGAAAAAAGAGAGAGGCAGACAGAGACAATTAAGTGTGGCAGCTAGGATAGCACTGATCCCAGAGTGAACAGCCCTGGCACTCGTGACTCTCTGAGTAAGTCGGAGGATCAAAAGAAATGGGGAAAGCTAGGTCGTCAAACTACAGGACAGTGAAGTGAAGATTTTACACTGAGCCTAAAAGTGCGCCACGATCTTTAAGCCTATCCATGACCCTTTTATTGGCATTTTACACGGGATTGCCCTTTCTCTTGCTATATTTGACAGAATGATTTCTAACCAATACTCACCCCCGATAAACATTGATGTTTGAATTTTATCTTGGCATTCCATAAGAAAATAATAAGAAATCAGTTGGAAATAGGTAAAAACGAATTTTACTTTCAGACATCCGGATTTCGTTTCTAATTATTTCTCGGTCTCAACGCCCATATTGGGCGCTTGGATGCGCTGGTGCGCTTTGAGCTGTGATTGGATAGATTTTGTGTGGCCTGTGAACTGGAGGGAATACTAAACGTAATGGTACGCTACCCAGAAAGCCGTCCGTGCGTTTTCTTCACAAAAGGCTGTGAAGTCCCAGTGGGGCTGAACAAATTCATAATTTTCCTCATCACGTTTGTTTTTACATCACGTACTTGCGTAAGGAACGAAAATGAAAACGAACTGATAATTAACCTTAACCATTATGTATTCTAGATTAGATAATCACGTTAATATATCACGCTTCCTCCATGCTTTCATGCAGTTCTTTATCAACGCGTTATGTTTGTAAATGAAAATAAGTCCTTCAAGTTTATTTCTCGATGTTTATTTTTCACTTTATGCAATTTGTCAGTTTTTATAAATTGAGCTGCCAGTAACAATTTTACGAAGGTCTTTTCAAAGTATGGTTTTCTCATTTTCTTAAGAACTCAATGTACCAAAAGTAATTTCAAAAACTGGTTTACGCCCAAATTTCTCCTATTCGAGGGTCCGGAAGCGCGCCACCAAGGGGCAACTTTTAGGCTCTATACCAAATTTGACACCACTGGAGGGCGCTGTTAGAGTCAATGTCAACATCTGTTCTTGCAAGTTGCAGCGCACATGTCTCGTCAATCATTTATTCATTCAATCATAATGACGTTAACATTAGTATTTTAATATGTAATGTTACTTGTTAAATAAGTTGGCCAAGTTGACATATGTTTTTTAATGGTCTGCTAGTGCTACTAGCTGACTAGTGCATAGTATAAGGAAAACATGGCAAACGACCGTCGTCGGGAAGACGGACGTGGAAAGACGAAGCTATCCAAGAATCTGATGCAAATGAAGGTACACGTGCATTGTAGGGTGGTACTTTGCTTTTACTAGTATAGCATGGAGGAATCCATGGTAATAGGCAGGATCATGAAAAATTTAAGTTATTGCAATTCCCTCAAATGTTATATTAACTAAAAAGAGCTCGGAAAAAGGAAAAGAAATGAGGGGCCTAGACCTAGTCCGAGTTACTGGACTCTAGTTATCGCTTTTTTAACATTTGGACATCATCTGGCACTACTAGTACTATAGTCAAACCTTGATATAGTGGCCATTGACGGTGCCGGTTTCCATGGCCACTATACGCAAGTGGCCACTATAGCAAGTACATGTGTCGCGACGACAAGAACTATTTTAGTCTGTGCGCTCGGTAACGTTTGTATAAAACACGAGTATGAAGTCCAGGAACCAAACAACAGGGGAGCTTTTCAAAGTCAACAGAGGGCGCACTTCATTTCTGCGGCCGGAGTACACAGGTTTCACGGCAATGTAATTGTACACATTTTATTTGCAGTGGGCTATTATGGGTTGGCCACTGGCCGCGTTACGCAGTGGCCGCATTAGCAAGGCATGGTTATGGTATGTTTACATGCAAGAATCAAACTGGGACCAAGCAAAGGTGGCCAGTTAAGCCAGGTGGCCGCTGTATCAAGGTGGCCGCAATGGCAGGTTTGACTGTAGTAGTCCGAGGTTGGGCAATATGCATTATGTGAAATCTCTTAAATGTGGTTCAAAAAGTCGCCCAAATCCACACAAATACCTAACAAATTACCTCAAAATCACCTAACGCTGTTGCTATTCTTACGTGACTGTAACCCTACGTACCTTTTCTATTCTTACGTGATTTAACTGGTTCCCGACACAGATCTTAGATGTCAATTGTTGTATTTATAATTAATTGTTTTACCGTTATCTTTGTAATTTAACCGCAATTCAGCTTTTGGCTGCTATGGTTGAACGGTAAAACCATTTCAAATCAAATCAAATCAAATCAGACAAGGGAAACTCAATACGCGCAGAACGTATATTGAAGACCACCCAGGAAATTTGTTTTGGCAATAGTCGATGTTAAATTGTGGTATTTAGTCCAAAATGCATAATATGTAATTATTCAAACGATTCCGTGATGGAATTTAGATTTTTGTGCAAACATAGTGAAAAATTCACATTACATTTCATAGCGCATTGGAAATAGTGTGACGTCATCAGCCGCAAACCTCTTTAATAAAGTGGTGTCAAATTTCACGCGTTAATTATGTTCACGCGCGGTCGGCGCTAATAAGAAAATGCTCCTTTATATTGATATTATTGATGATTTAGAGTATAATTTGTTTTTGCCAGGAGCTTGTGTGATTTCTTACATTAATTTGTTTTTGGTGGGGGGCGATTTTATTATAACGGGAAAGCATTGAGAGTTTGTAAATTAGTGCAAATATTAAACAGTGAAAATGAAACCTTTGGCGTTATTGGGCGCGTTTTTTTTTAATGTGGGCGGCAAAAGGAAAGTTTGTTTAACATATTGGCCAAATTTCATGTCAATCGGGATATGCTCTTAGTTTTTATGGCGCCCCTAAAATTAATAAAGTCGGCAGAATCCGACGCCTGTCAACTGTTTAGTCTTGATTCCAAACGTTCTAAAATCGACGATAAACTCACATTAATTTCCCCTCATGCGTCCTCCACTTTTAACTATCTAGCGCGGCAATTTATTTTGTCAGCGCCGCCGCGTCGAACCCTGACGGCGGGGTTAATGTGGTTTGGTTTTTCCTTATGATTTTGTTTTGGTAACTCAAAAATCGGACACTCAAATAAAGTGAGGTTGAAGAAAAGTTTTGTTGGACAATGGCTTCGATTGTTCTCTGTTCTTTTATTTAGTTTTTATTAATTCAACTCTGACTATGCGGGTTTCTGTATAGTACGACTAAATTACATACTGATGGCAAGCTTAATATACAAATTAAGAAATAAATACATATAAAATAGCCACCAACTTTGACAATCTTCTAAAATTATGATGTACAAAGAAAATGCCTTCACAAGGCTTTGTCAGGCAGGCCAATCATAATATGCGGTCAATAAGTACTTAAATAATACACGTTTCTTTAGGTTGCAGGCAATAAATACCATGCCAATCGACTGCGTCGCCCATTTTAATCGCTGCCTGAAGCGTATACCAATTAAACGGGTATCATTCTTGCAGATAGCGCAATACGGATATATGTACATGTACGTATATTGGAACAGCACGAAAATTAAGTGCGTCTTTACATGGTGAGACAAAACAATATTTAAACCATATTTATGTCGTGTTATTTACCCAATAATAGGTAAGGTTTTTGACGTCAAAATACATTGCTTCTAACAGCATTCCAATTTGTATTCATTATTTTGTACATACCAGATTTAATAGTGTCGGACTTGTTGTGTAATACACTCACAATGTTACCATTTTAAATATATTACCTGCACATTTGTAACTTGTCGTTTGGACATGTGTTAAATTTGAAGGTGCCGTGAATATTTCTTGTTGCGAAAGACCTCCGACTTCGCTTCATAAACATAAGGTTGGGAGCTATACACTACTGCCCCAAATCGTAATAATTATATTAGTCATATTTATAGAAAGATTATTCATCAATTAGTATAGGCCTACAGGTTGGCCTTAGGCTGGTCCGTATTTTTGTGGGTCACACTGTATACAATATTTTTTTCTTCAAGAGCAAGCCACATACAGTGTAGGCCTAAAGTACTTTTTTATAATTTGATCCATTTCCGTTTACTCTCCCTGCAGAGACTGAATTCAACCACATCACGCTCTCCGTCAAGAGGCTTGTGGAGTGGAGCACTTCTAAGAAAGAAAATAATTGACCAAAAATTTGGCTCATGTTGTTGCTGGTCTTTAGGATCATTCTACCATTCCACATGACATCGTCGGAAACAGCTACAAGTGGTGAGCCGGTCATATATAGGCCTAAAAGTGAAAGTCCTTCTGTCTCGACTCGTTCTTAACCGGCATTAGACGGAACGGTGCCGACTGGTGTTGATAACAACCTTCGTCCATCAAACTGACGGTTGCGAACAGACTGTGATGACAAGTGTGCTCAATCAGCGTGGCCACTCATCAATTTTGAAAATCCCAAGATGAAGGCAGTAAAATTTCCGAGAATTCCCAAGATGTCATAAGATAGCACGGATGATGCTATAACGGACCAGAGAACCCGCGAAAAGGCCCAATTTTGTGAATAACTGTACAGTACAGTCAAACGCAAATTATCTTGTTATAACAGGTACCTTGTGTAACAGTGCTCTTATTATCAGGGTTCGACGTACTACATGTACAAACAAATAATCTAAATGTACAGCGCTTAAAGTCGCTGTCCACACTTAAAAAGTTTTTGCGGTTTAGATGAGTGCCATAAATAGAAAAAAGTTGTTTGCGGTTAACAAAAATGCCTAAAATGTATATACAAGTTGTTTGCAGTTAACAAAAATGCAAAAATCCCAAGATTTCGTGAAATTTGGATACAAAATCCCAAGATCCCAAGGTCTTGCCCAAATTCCCAAGATCTTGGGAAAAATCCCAAGGAGTGGCCACGCTGTGCTCAATAACGTGCTTCTGTTGCAAAGTTAACCACAACGGTTAAAGCGCTGAAAGAACTAACAAGTGAAAAAAAATTAACTCAAAACAGCGTTAAACTATACTCTCTTTGTCAGTTTCACACCGAGTTCGTATGATTGCGTGCATCGCACGCGCGCCTTCCGCCCTTCGCGAATCCGCGATATATGCATGCTACATGCTGCGCGCATTGATATTATTATTAAGCCTGCACGCAGCATCGCGCATACAACCTACGTCGTTATACAAACTCGAGTCGGTATGAAACTGATGAAGAGAGCGCAACGTTACTAAAACAAATTGTACATGTGTATAAATGAGCCTTGCTCTATATACCTTCACATAATTGTCTACGTACTATCACAGACATAAATAAAAACAAGGAATAAGCAATGTCCCTTCAAGATTGCTGCTATCAAAAATCATCAAAAAAATACCCATATGACTATTTTCACCGTAAACTGGCTCAAGACACATTGCGGCGGATTAGATAAGCATAGGCTGGTTACTGTCTCGAACTCACAGAATTTGTTGACAACGATTGGTGTGTACGTAATAATAACTTGAAACTACTAAAAGTAATGTATTAATATCTTTATGTTAATTATATCTCCATGTAAATTTCGTTGTGACATGGTACAAACTAATATTGTGTTAATGGAGACATTTAACTTCATCGCGGATGAAATGCAAGGATGAAAATAGCTCAATTCTGAGCTGTAAATGAGAACGGAAAAAAGAACAAACTCCAAGAATAAATACTAAAATTATAACAAAGAAGTATGAATAAAATAATGAAGTGATTAACGATTATACGTGAATAAAAACAGTTTACAAATAAAATGAAAAGGAAAATACTAGGTCTGTGATTAAAACACATTGACCTACGTAAAGAAGAGATTTAACCAATTACACGGGAAAATGTCATTAACAACTGGTGTTAAAACGGAAAGAGCAACAATAACATTTAAACAGCAATAAACCGTACACAGAATAAAAACTACAGCTTACAGGGGATAATAATAATAAGTTGCGAGTCAAGCGCCGAATGCGAACGTATGCTTTCTGGAGTTTGCTTTGTCACACGAGGGCGTTCTTCTGCCAAGGGCGGAGCTAGCTATATGTACGTTCGGTCATGGTTTTCAAACGTTTGAATTCTAGACTAAACAACACAAAAGATTTATCTTGACAATAGGAAAGAGGATTTGTGCGGCAGAACCCGCACTGCGCGTAATATCACATTATTGTGTTCTTTTATATTTAATTACACTATCGGCGCGGTTAGAAAACGGCCGCTTTTAAACAAGCGTATCTCCCCAACCGCTTGTTAAATTTGGGAAATCGAAGTAGTTTTGGAATATGTGATTTAAAATCGATACGCTCTACTTATTTTTTTACCAGTAATAATATTCTGATTACTTTTTAAAAGTCCCTACGATTTCATTCGTATTCAAATTTTTAAATTTTTCATAAAAAACTAGCTGTGACTTCGTCGTGAACAAAAAAGCGAACTATAAAACGGCAATAGCTAAGTTTGTAGTGAAGTGTTCAGTAGGTAGAATAGGTTATTATTGTCTGTATGTGTAATAAGTTAATTCCATTGTTTTTTGGTATTATTTCATTACGTAACCTTTTTTTATTAACTAAAATTATTGGTTAATAATCTCATCTAGATAGGGTCTTATAGAAAAAGGTATAAAAGTCGTGTATACGAAAAACTAGGGACTGTATACAATTAACTAGGGACTGCGCATGCGCTACCGGAACATGCGTAAGAATAGAAAAAGTACGTAAGATTACAGTCACGTAAGAATAGCAACGGCCATCACCTAAATAGCATTCCGTGTGTCCAAGAACGTCGGGGTGGTCTTCGGGGGTACTCAAGATCAATTCTTTGCTTGCAAATTCAGGAAATTAGACCCTAGTATTCGAGCGACTACTGCACAGTTGCTGTTCACAACCAGAAGAGATTGTGACCGTGCGCGCGCGCATCATCGTGGATGTCAGTGACGTAACAGGTCAAAGTGTATCGACCGGCGGTAAAACAACAAGCGCGCGGGGCAGGATTGAGGGCAGGTTTTTGGCTAATGGAAGATAATGCAGGATTTAGATCATGTACGTAAAGCCTTTTCAGGCCAAAACTGGCAGAACATGTCGAAATGTCGAAAACACGATTCTTCGAAACGTGCACAGCACAGATGTGAATTTGTGGAGGGGCCAAGCCATTTGGTTCTCGTTCATTTCACTTTCTGAGTCCAAATCCGTCGATATTTAGGATCTAACGGAAATAAATGAAATCTTACACCATCCTTAGTGGTGTTGCTGCATCCAGCAGCAACACAACGACGTGGCATTTCCGATAGCAACTATCGCAAGATACAATAGATACAATAGACTCAGTCGACCCAACGCGCGCTAGGACTGTCGGGTTCTCGGAATGATGTCACAGCGAAGATATTACTTTATGGGCGGGCCTTTTCCCTTCCAACTTAAAAAGATTTCTACACAAAAAAACAAAACATACACAGTTGTTTTTGAAAAAAAAAAATTCTTTGATATATAACAACAACAAAATGCATTGCATTTTAACACACATGTACATGTACATTGTAGGCCTACTTTACTTTGTTTGCAGCATAACATCGACACTGATGGACTCAAGATTTCTGACTTTGGACCCGAAGTAAAATGAGTTCTAATTGTTCTCGGTCGGCATTTCAAGCCTCTGTCGGCAACGTGACACAAAAACTCAGTCGACAAAATGGGCTACCAAATTAATAATTTTGTGGCCCATTTGCCAACCGAGGCTCCAAATGCTGACTGATTATCTAGCATACCTTTATTCATCATATATGTGACCCGCTCTACATAAATGAGTCTGATGTAGCCAAAAAAAAATTCGGAATTATTTATAGGGCTTGAAAGAGCATCTGATAAGCTTCAATTTGATGTATGTCGGAGCGCTATAGAGTACTGCATTAATTTTTTATGATTTTTTGAAATAATATATTTTTCAAGTGTGAAACAGCCACTTTTAAGAGAAAATTAACGTATCCCAACGATCAAAATAACTGAACTTGAAACAAAACAGTCAACACAATCCTGTATTAAAACACTTTAAGATTCAAAATTAAGTTTTATTTCGTTTTTTTCTGAACATACATGTATGGATACAAACGAAGCAGAATACACAGCCAAAAAAAAAAAAAAAAAAAAAAAAAAAAATTCAATCGCCCTGTACGTGTCAACGGTAATTGCGACATCCGACTCATTTATGTAGAGCGGGTCACATATACATGTACATTAACCCCCATTTGACCCCAAGTTATTGTGAGACTTGAGACTAACCCCATTAGGCATGTCACTGAAGGTTCAAAGTTACCACAGAACAGTAAATCTTAATGTCCTTACCTCAGTTCAAGTTTCCACAGAACTATAATCTTAATTCTTAACCTACAATGTGTGCACTACAGTGAATTGATAAAAGTAGGCGGTTTTGCAGTGAAATGTTTAATAGACGATGATGTCTTGATGTTGATCACCTTTTGATTATGCATGATACCAGTCATTCCACGCAATTTGGCAAATTTGATTTTTGATGTGGAGTGTCGTGGCCGGGCGATAAGAACCCGGTTTTCTGTTCCGCAAAGCGTGTCCCGGTGTCGACACGTGTGTTTAATTGCCTTGCTTAACCCTAACCCCCTAGGCCTTACTTTGGGCTAAAGAACTGCGTACTACAGAATACTACTTAGTATTTTGTAGCATTGGGTCTCTCTGTGACTGATGATTGGGTGTGTACTGACAGAGTACAGATACTGCCAACTACAAAGTACTAATAGTGGCAATACTGGTCAGTAATACTTACCTGGCAAAAAAATGCAGTAGTCCAGCCTTGACCCAATGTGTCCCAAGTGACAATTGTTGCTGTAGAGTTTAGAACACCTTGTGTACATGGGCCATGCACACTCGGCAAACAGAGGGACCCAATGCTAAAAAGTACTATGAGTGCAATAAGGGGTGAAGTACCAAATACTAAAAATTACTACAGGCATTGCACACAAGTCAGTGAGAGTACTGCAAACTACTTTTTACTACTAGTAGTAAAAAGTAGCATTAGGTAGGGTTAGGGTTAATTAAAGCAAGGCAATTAAACCACTATTGCTTTGTCCTTCGGATGGGACGTAAAGCTGGAGGTCCCGTGTGTTGTGTAATGCACGTAAAAGAACCCAGTAACACTCATTGCTAAGAGGAGGGGTCTTGCCCCGGTATTCCTGGCAGCGCCTCGGAATAGGCAACTAGATTGATTGGCGCTTTACAAATGCAGATTGGATTAGATGGATTGGATTGGATTGGATTGGATTGGATTTTAAAAGTCAGAAAAAAGTAGCCAGGAAATGCCTCAGATTGCACAACAGAGCATCTACACTGTAGAATCCAAATTTGTCTGGGACCCTTAAGCGGGCCCCGGGCCCCTCGCCATGATCGCTCTCTCGCTCGGCTCCAAGTCGGCAAATTTACTTCCACACCCCCCCAATAAAAATGTCCTCGCTACGCCCCTGCTAGCATTGCAGCAAGCCGTGTTAGCATGGCCACTTCAGACAAAACCACAGTCTTTATTTTAAAGCACGGCTTGTATAAATCAAAGCTGTGCTAAAAGTATTTAAAAAATCTACTTCAATAATGGGGAATTTCATGTGAATTATTTGTGATTGTTTTCTCGAACTTGTGGACATTTTAAAACATTAACCCTAACTCCCTACCCCATTCTTTTTTACACATAACCTGAATTCTGCAAATTCCTTCAATTTCAAAGTGTTAAAACTCCATGTAACCTGAATCCTTCAAAATATTTATTACTGGGGACCAATGCCTGAATCCTGCAAAATCCTGCAGTGGGTTGCATTGGCCATTGAGCTACATGTATAAAGCACTAAACATAGAACAAACAGCTTCTAAGTGCCCTATTACTGTATAACAAGTGTCTGCATGTCTGCACACTTGACTCTTGGTATCCAAACCTTTCCTATCCTTGACACATACATGTAAGTGATGTAACTTACACCTTGACTGAAGCTCTAGATGGAGAATGTGCAGTGTGAAAACTAAATTAACAAATAACCTCAAATCGTCCAAAATAATCATTTGGATAAGTACCCTGGTAACCTCAATCCTGCAATTTTCAAGCATTAGTTTAGACCTTATGATCTAAATCCTGCATTATCTTCCAATTGGCCCCCCCCAAAAAAATCCCCTCAATCCTGCAAAATCCTCAGATGCATCAACTTCCAAGTGCCCTCAATCCTTCAAAATCCTGCATTTTGCAATGAGGATTTTGGAGGATTTGGAATGGTTAGGGTTAATGATGACAAAATTGGCAAAATGTGGTCAAGTTTATTACCAATCTTTGCCACGCCCACTTTTTGTCAACATTATTAAGGTCAAAGTATTAATGGCGTTTTATAAACCCCTCCGTTTCCATAGTTTTTGGCTTCGTTCATGCAGTTTGGCAATCATGATAGGGCTGGTGATGGGGCCAGAGACGGAGCCTAAAGCCCTTTTCACACTGTAGAGCCAATCCCCGGGAAATAAATCCCCGGGAAATTCCTGGGGATTTTTTACCCCACCAACACCCCAGCAACCGTTCACACTAGACCCATTTGGTACAGTAACTCCCGGGGACACTTTTTCCCGGGAATATGCACGGTCGTTTCACACTGGCCATCAAACCCCGGGAAATGTGTAAACTGAGGGCACCCATCAGGAAGTTCCCAAATGAATTGTGGGTGGAAGTCCAATCTCACAATGCCGCTCCGGAAAATAACACGACGCGTGGCATGGGTCGACGATAATACACACTGGGCCACGCATCATGCGGATAAGAAAATAGAAGACTGGACCTAACCACACGGGACATTATAAATACACGTACACAGTCTTGTTCACGACACTTCTTTTAATTAATATTAAAACCATTCATTTTGCTCATATTCTTTAAAATTAAATTATTTGTATAATTTTCAAACGTTATTATTTGTCTTTTGTACTTTGAAAGTTTGAAAGGTACTGCATTACAATACTAAGTCACCGCGCGAATTATTTGGCGCGCTATTTGTGACCCTGTGACCTTTAGAGATTACCCGTGGACGCAAAAAGGTGGGGTAAGTTCAAACCCTGCGACGTTCACACTAGTTGCTTTTCCCCGGGAAAAATGTTAAACCCCAGGGATTTCTCCTTTAACCCTACTCCCGTGCAGGGGTAAATATTTCCCCGGGAAAAGCAGTTTTCCGGGGATTTCTTTGGTAGTGTGAACAGACCGACCGAAATTCCCCGGCAATTTACCGGCGAATTGCCGGGGAAATTGTCTAGTGTGAAAGGGGCTTAAGTTAGGGTTTGGGAAATGACCTCTCTTTTAAAATGACGTACAATGCCAAGGCCAAGTAAAACAAATTTCATGTTGATCGACCCCGCCCGCTACGATTTTGGACACCGCACCGATTTGTTTTTTATTTAAATATTTAAAAAAAATTAAACACACAAAAAACACATCTTTCCCCCCTAAAAAGGGGGGTTAGGGTGTTCTATATTTTCAGTTTATGCACACAAGGGACCACACTCTATTTGCGTCACTCGCGATTCACTTGTCATTCAAGCTGCAAAATACTGTTTGTGATTTTGGCAGAGTTGTAACCAAGTCATTTTTTCTCAAGTCAAGTCAAGTCACAAGTCAAATTTTCTCAAGTCAAGTCAAGTCTCGAGTCAAATTTTCTCAAGTCAAGTCAAGTCACAAGTCAAATTTTCCCAAGTCAAGTCAAGTCACAAGTCACTTTTTGTCAAGTCAAGTCACAAGTCACAAGTCATTTATAGTCGCGAACTTTCGTAACTTTTAAATCCGAAAGTAACTACTTTTGGTGTCCAACACGACATGATTGATCGGCCTACCGTACATAGCAACAAGCTTGTGTGTACATGTGCGTACACGGCCGGGTGTATGTACGCATGCTATGCGCATGCACTCAAAGCATGCGCGCTGAGATAAACAACTTACCAAATGCATGTGTATCGGTGATTTAAGGAGAATTTGAACATTACGCACGTGAAATGTTTTAAAATTCTCTTTTTAGGGGGTAAACCATTTAAAAAGTACATGTACCCTATAATGTTTACACTAATAAATCAATACAGTTTGAGTCAAAATAGTTATTCGGTTTCGTTTACGGTAAATTTGCGATAATTTGTTCAACACTTTTCAAATTCTTAAAACAATTAACAATGTCACTATAACCTCGTTTCCAGCTGTCTGTTAAATTGTGTTGAATGTTAATGCACAGCTTTTAACAGTAAAAGCTCACACAGCTTCCACTACGACGGATTGGAAGACTAGACATGTAGGCCGTAGGCGATGTAGCCCACACTTTGACTTTGCAATGTAATATTGCATGTGCGTAGCTAGCCGTACACACTACATGCAGTACATAATACAGATTCGCGACGCGGCAAAAACATTTTTGCCGTCACAAAAATACATCGGCTGCCGTGGCCGGATTGAACACAAATTTGTTTAAATAACATACACATAGTAAATACATGATGACTTGCAATGTCGTCAAGTCAAATTTACTCAAGTCAAGTCAAGTCACAAGTCATTTTTCGTCAAGTCAAGTCAAGTCACAAGTCATTTTTCTCCAAGTCAAGTCAAGTCGCAAGTCACAAAAATTGGCGACTCGAGTCGGACTCGAGTCCAAGTCACCGACTCGAGTCAACAACACTGGATTTTGGCAACTTGCTTGACAAGTGGACAGTATGATATAAAATCATTTGTTGATCTACATGTACATTGCACCTTAATAACTTAAACGGCACCATAAAACCATCTTCAAGTATGTTATGGCGGCCATCTTAGAAATGGCAGCCATCTTGATAAAATAAAAACAAATTGGAAATTAACAAAAGTCCGGACGATCAACATGTAATTTTGTTACCTAGCCTAAATTTCTGCAGATCAGCCAAGTGCATTAGCATTTTGAGCGTCAATTTGCGTACCGCGCATCGGCAGCGCCGTGTTTAGAACACATTTTGACCAACAAGCGCACATGTTTGAAACATTTTCATTTCCAACACTGCAACGCTTGCTTGATGGACCTTTTTAACCATATGGCTATTCTCTGTGCACAAACCTATGGAGACTGTTTTGGGTTTATAGGTTTATGGGTTAGGTTTAGGGGTTAGGTTTATGGGTTAGGTTTAGGGGTTAGGTTTAGGGGTTAGGTTTAGGGGTTAGGTTTAGGGGTTAGGTTTAGGGGTTAGGTTTAGGGGTTAGCACAAACACATTGGAATGTTTTGTGCACAAACCCTATGGCTTTTCTCTGTGCACAAACCTATGGAGACTGTTTTGGGTTAGGTTTATGGGTTAGGTTTAGGGGTTAGCACAAACACATTGGAATGTTTTGTGCACAAACCCTTTGGCTATTCTCTGTGCACAAACCTATGGAGACTGTTTTGGGTTAGGTTTATGGGTTAGGTTTATGGGTTAGGTTTAGGGTTTTTGTGTCCAGTTTCCGGACAAACAAAACAATGAAAAACATAAGAAATTCCGAAAAACAGAAAAAACATAAGAAATTCATGACACCCTAAAAAATCCGCAAATAACGAAATGTAAAGAAATGGATGTGTGTCCGGGGAAATAAGCACAATCGAATGACCCAGACCCACCAAAATTTAATAGGATGCGTGCAACGTGCCCGACTACATCCCCTACAAATTTCAGCCTGATCGGACCAAGGGTTCCGGAGTTATACTCTAACGCAGAACCTCCAGTACATGCGGTCAGCGGTCAGTGGTTAGGGTTAGGGTTAGGGTTAGTGGTTAGGGTTAGGGTTAGGGTTAGTGGTTAGGGTTAAAGAACCTTGTGGTAGACGCCGTTCGGTACCCTTTTGTGTACAAACTCCGCCCACCGCTTTTACCCAAAAAAAACCAATGAAACACAAAAGAAAAAATGAAATCGTCTGAAACGTACGCAGAACTTTCAACCTAAGCGGACCCTTGTTAATCGAAATACTTCTCCGATCGGCACTGGGGTGCCCTCATAAACCCCCCCAATCTCCAGCTGAGGCTTGATGTTGACCATTATGGAATGAACCTCACCGTGGACGACGACATCCTTCCAGTCTTGTCTGCGCTCCTTGGACACACCGTGCAGCTGTCCACATCTAAGATACGGGTATTCCGTCGAGACGGGTACCCTGCCAACCACAACATGTGCTCGCTGTGTTTCTATCAGTGTATAATAGAAACGAAGAGGATCCCAGACCTGAAGCGTCGACTTTGTGCTGCACTCGGCGCCACTCGTCACAACTGCATTCCTGCAGCTGAGACCACCGAGTACCTGCTTCGCGGCCATGGAATTGGAGTCCCCACCGATGCTTTTTTGGAGGCTCTGCGACTAGCTCAAGTGCCTTTTATCGGCCTCGTCAACTTCGGCATGAAGGCCGATATTGCGACCTTCCCCGATGTGCACCGACTGGTAGAGAGTTGCAACGCGATGGGCGATGAAGGCTACCCTCCCAACCGGTTGGATGTTGCCTACACGAGCTACGACAACGGAATGTACAATGTATGTGCTCCGGGTGGACCACCAGTATCGGCTGCCCCGCGGCGTCACTGTGGACCATTACCCCATTTTCACACCCCTGGACAACAAAGCAGTGCCAAATGTCAACCACGGTGAGATTATTAACATTGCCCTTCCCGACCCCGCCATGCCGGCCGTGAAAGTTTACAACGAGTGCTTTCATTTTCTGCGTACCGCTCATCAGTTCGACATGACCGGGCCCATCGACACGAGGTCCGCTGCTCGGAAGATTCGAAACGTCAGGGACATCTACAGCCGGATGTGTGAGTTAATTCCCCACAGAAATTGGAGGCATTAGATTTGAAGCGACCATCGTGGCCCCGACCTTACCTCGAGCAGTCGACTACTTTATGCTTCGAAGACCCCTAGATGTCGACCATCTCCTTCAGCCATGCGTGGTAGCCAAGCGTGGCCTGAGCACAGACGAATACATCAAACGCACCGGCATCCTAATCGACCAGGTCGTCGCTCTACTGGCTCACTCCGGAGTTGTTGATGTCAACCAACGGCGACGCCCGGTCCACATCGCTGAGAAAAAGCTGATGGGTGACCTGAAGTCGCTACTGGGTTATACCGCCGTCCGCGTGCAGCACAAGTCATCGAGCTCTCCTCCTACGACGACGCAGGACCCCCGCCGCCTACGCCTCCGCCTCCGCCTCCGCCTCCACCTCCGCCTGATGCTGCTGCTGCAGTCTTGCCACGTCGTGCAGTTCAACCTGTACAGCCAGTTCAACCTGTACAGCCAGTTCTACCTGTACAGCCGCCTGTGGTTCACCTCCCTCCACCACCACGCACCAACGACACCCTTGTTCGACTCTGTCGGCAATTCCGGAAGCCAACCGGCCGTCGTCAAATCAGCTGGAACGTGGTCCTGTGGCGTTTTCGACTTCTGCACACAGATGTCACTTCCACTGACATTCAAATCAAGCACCGTTACCATTCGCTGGCGAAGAAGGGGATGGCATGAACACATGTAAACCACCTAGGAAGGAACCATCACTGAACAATGTACAATCCGCAATGCCCATCCATTGCCTCTTTTAATTTCTAGTATGGTCTCCCCTATTTTTTTGACCTGAATTAAAGGTAGGATATACATGTACCGGTACACCATTTGCAGATATCGAAAATATTTACTACCGAATTATTAAAAAATATCTTACTCAATTGAAAGTAAATAATGAATCTAGGCATTTAGCAAAATGATTGCGCTAGATATCCTGTAATTATTCCGGAAAATATAATTAAAAAAATAAAATAAAAACGATCGATCGTCGGACGGCGATCGCGAAAAAACAAAGATAACATAAGAATAACTGCTCGACCCCGGTTAAAAACAAACGCTGTTTTTCATGCTTTTCTCGGCATGATTGTAAAACTTCGAAAAAGTCGGTTGAACGATATTTACTATGAAAAACAACCCCCCAAATCTACCCATTCATGATAATTCAAGCAATTACCAATGGTGTACCTAACCTTTAACCCTAACTCCCTCACCATTGTTATTGAACAATACAATTCCTCCAAAATCCTCCAACTTCCTTTGTTGTGTAGGGAGTTGGGGTTAATAGACAGATTTCATTTTTGAAATTAAAGTGTTTGTATGGGTTTAGCTATACGCATCCGATATGTAACCATTTGTTTATTATTCATTTTGAATTACATACATTGTGTATACCTCATTTAATTAATGTTTAGTCAATTTTTTTTGCAATATTCCATGCATGTGCATATGTACACTAAACTCATCACAAAAAGTACCAAGACACTTACAAATTAGCTAATAATTAACGGCTCAAAATGGTATGGATTAATCAAAGCAAAAAACAATGCATATTTTTATTCTGCGTATTCTGACACCTCGATTGTTGAGATACGATGTTGCGGAGCGGAGTTATTGTCATTTAAATAGTCGTAGGTCCAGTTTCAAAAGTGACAATCATGCATCCCTACAGAAACAGATCAGCCAATAAGATAATCTTTACATATGCCCGCCTTTTCATTTAAATTTAAATCGCTTGTTTGTTGCATGTTGGATCGATCAAGATGACCATCAGACGACCGCCGTATAGCTTCTAAACATGTTTACAAACTGTAGCAAGAAAAGTGTTACTCGCTAAAAACAGTTGTTATATAATATTATATTAATTCTAACAAGGATTTTAAAAAGCAAAATGTGACCTGCTCCCACAAAACCAGACATAGGTGTTTTTGTTGAAAAGTGAGATATTGTTATTTTCATTTTTTTATTCCCATATAATCGCATGTACAGGGCAGTCTTAAAATCATCATAAAATTGGAAGTATGTATGGTATAAAGGTGGTTTTGGTACCAAATGAAAGCTGAAAATGTGTACTAAATGGAAATAACTATATCTCACTTTAACAAAAAAAAACACTTATGTCTGGTTTCGTGGGAGCGGGTCACAAATGTGTTTCTTGAACATTTGAAACTTTACGTTTCACCTTGTCTCATCAGTTTGTTATGTTTGCACGAATCATCATTTATCGATGGATGATTAAAAGTGTATACACAAACAATGCATTATGCTTGTAGGAACAATATACATGTACTTCACGGGTGGGAGAAGTCTCAATGCCTGAAGCTTGACAAAGTAAAATCTTGCACGTGTGCATAGTTTCTACAGCCGCATGTAAATTGTACATGTACATAGAAATTGTACACCATAAGTATATATGCACTTATAAGACTGCGGTCAGCAGTCAAAGCCCGAAAAGGTCATCTCCCAGGCTTGCGGCTTGGCCGCTGTCATGGGGGTCGTAAATAACCGTCTGATCAAGCTGGTAAGGTTTGTACACAAAACCCCCCGGTGTCGGGGGTTTTGTGTAGAAATATTAAGGTACCAACTTTCACGACAACGTGCTGGTAATGGTATTAACTTTTTTATCTTATTTAATTTCTGTTTTTTAATTTTTCTTATGTTATTCCTTTATTTTTAATTTTTTTTGATTTCTTATGTTATTTATGTTTTTTCAGGGTTAGGGTTAGGGTCAGTAAGGAAAATACTTTGTATTTTTTTATCTCTGAATTGTTGTGCACAATCGTACGGATAAACTCTGTACACAAATGTATTAGGATGATTAGGATATTAAAAAAAAAAACAATTACAAGGACTCCAGTGAGGCACTTGATTTTAATACATTTCAGAGAGTATACACTCTATTCATGCCAAATTTGGACCACGTGGCATGTTCAGTTTCCAAGTTACATGACTTTGTAAATTTTTGAAAATCCCAATACCGACTGAGGGCGCCCTTTTTTAACTTTGAATGTTAATAACTCCACCCCCCATTGTCCGATTGACCTCTATTTTATGGAGAGACCTCCTCTGACCCACGCACCCACCTGATTTTTTTTGGGACCCTCAACTTTGACCTTACATTTTTTCGACTTTGATAAAAAGATGTTGTTGATAGCAAGCCAACGTTGGTCCAACGTTGGAAACTCGCAACTCGTTGGAAGTTGGTTGGTCCAATGTTAGTGTAACGTCTATGGTCCCGCAGGGTACTCTAGAGTTACTACATGTACTCATCATAATTGCGTATTATTTTTAAACAATACAAACATAACTACAGGTATATTGCGCTAATAATCAAATATCGCGTGTGTTCTGGATCCATCTATCCAATAAGTTTATTTGCGCCCTCTATTGTCAAGCTCATTCTCACAACCACGCTTTCACAAAATGCTGGCGAAAGTTAACGTGTGCATGTCATTAGTAAAACTTTCTAGCATAATTGTTTTTTTGATGCATAGAATAAAAACTTCAAAAAAAGTTTTGTCCTGTGCTCACAATGTCAATTGAAAATAGCAGGGCTCCTTTCCACACAAGTGAACAAAATATATACCTTTGTGATTTGGTATACCATCATGTCTTTAAAGGTAGTATATATACATGTATACCATTTGCAGATATCGAAAATATTTACTACCGAATTATTAAGAAATACCTTACTCAATTGAAAGTAAATAATGATTCTAGGCATTCAGCAAAAGGATTGCGCTAGATATCCTGTAATTATTCCAAAATATTCCAAATTATTCCGGACGGCGAGAGCGAAAAAACAAAGATAACATAAGAATAACTGCTCGACCCCGGTTGAAAACAAACGCTGTTTTTCTTGCTTTTCTCGGCATCCATGATTGTTAAACTTCGGAAAAGTCAGATAAACGATATTTACTATGAAATACAACCCCCCAAATCTACCCATTCGTGGTAATTCAAGCAATTACCAAAGGTGTATACTACCTTTAACTTGTCTTGTCTTCCATATAAATCTAATAAATCTAATCAACAACCAAAGTTATATCACATACATTTTGTGTAGGTTTATCAGCTTGGTTTAGTTGTATCACATACATTTTGTGTAGGTTTATCAGCTTGGTTTAGTTGTATCACATACATTTTGTGTAGGTTTATCAGCTTGGTTTAGTTGTATCACATACATTTTGTGTAGGTTTATCAGCTTGGTTTAGTTAATGTATAATTATGTGTAGGTTCCCAGCTTGGTTTAGTTACATGTATATCACATACAATGTATGATCTGAAATTCGGTACCCTCTGGAGACCTGAACACAATGTGTATAATGGAGACAAAAGGACGCTGGAGGATACATTTCTATAGATGAATAGGTCGCCACAGGGAATTTCACGAATTAGATTTTTGGAGTGTGCCTCAAATTACTCAAAAACTAGGTTTAGAATGTGGGTTAGGGTTAGTGTTTGGGTTAGGGTATGATATAGGGTACCATATTGGGTCGAAATTTCAACCCAGGAAATTAATTGTGGTTGAAATAGGAGCATTTTGAAAAAGGTGCCCGACTTTTTAAGCAGTTTGTACACGAGAACAAAGAGAGGTCTCCACTAGGATACAAATTGGAGAGTTTATGGTACATTTTGTGTAGGTTTATCGGCTTGGTTTAGTTGTATCACATACATTTTGTGTAGGTTTATTAGCTTTTTGGTTTTTTTCAGGTACCTTTGTTTTTGTAAAGACAAAAGAAAATCACTTTCTAGCTTCGTCCTTTTGCGTTGGTCAAATTCTGACTCGCTCGCGGCCTTTATGGTCAGAAATCAACCACGCACCCAAGACACACCTTCGGCGCAGACAAATCACAAAACAGAGTTAATAATTAGCTTTTAGGAAAATGTATATATTTAAATGTTTCATTTTCCTATAGTGCGTCAAAATTCCTAAAGAGCGGCATCAAGTGACTCTACATATGTATATTCTTATTGGATCCCATAACGTATACAGTACTCTGAAAATATGGTCTTGGATTTTTGAACTATACATTTTATCAAACATTTTGCCAGTAGCTGATGCCAAGTTTATAGTTTTTAATCAACTGACGATCAAGGACAGGTGTTATACATGTAGGTGACTTGCATCAGATTTGTTGTGTCAACAATGTTTTATTTTTTAGTTTAATAAAGAGCAGTCAAATTTTTTCACCCAGTCGAAAATACCCTCTCATACCCTAATTGTATTTACTTTGTTTAAATTGAAGCCCAAACGTCTGGGTTTTTTTTAGGACCGCCTTTCATTACGTACATGTACATGTACTTGTAACCTTACGTTAGCCCCACTAACGTTAAACCCTCCCCCAGTATGCTGTGCTTATATACCAAGGGCGCACACGTACGTAAAGTGCCCCAAATGGTTGATTACTATTTTTTTTTTTTAAATGCCACATATTGAGCATACCGGTACATGTACATAAGTATGTATGTATTAAATCTAGATTGGTTTTTTTCACATTCGCCGTTCGTCGATCATGATTTTTATAACATTTGTATAAAATTCAATTTTTTGGAACATTTACAGGATATCTAGTGCAATCATTTCAAATAAGTACATGTAGGATACTTTTTAATAATTTGGTAGTAAAATGTTTCGATATCTGTAAATGGTGTATCCAACCGTACCTTTAAATGGTCATTCAATTTAGCAGTTGGTTTGGTAAAGTGCTGTGGTCACAAAATGCAACAGGATCCATCTCTGTCATTGTTCAATGGGGATTACATGTACATGTACCTCTCAAAGTCTTACATGTATACTATGTGGTTGTTACACTGTTGTTGAGAGCTAAATCCATCAAAGTGCATCAGAGTTTGTTACGTGATGCACTGCGCTGTGTCTGGCAGGGTTAGGGTACACGTACGTAAACACATATTTATTTTGTTTAAAATTAAGGTTAGTACCTGTATCTTTTTCTCTACCTAAATTATGGCATGTAAATTGCAGTTTGCATTGTGTCAACAAACTGGTAAAACTGTAAACACTTATGCAAAATATGCCTTTTTTTTGTTTTTATTATGGTTTGACATTGTACATATTGTCTCACTTTTCAGTTTATGCAGCGCACTCAAGAGTCCAATGTACAGAAGGAGCTCGAAGCGGAACAGAGAAGGCGCGTTGATGAAACTCACTGGTTTCTTGATCTACCCGAGATTGCTGCCAAAAAGTGAGAACAGAGTCTGTTATTCATATGCCACCACCCCGCTTCATCTCCCTCCCCCCTCCCCCATCTCCCTCCCCCCCCCCCATCTCCCTCCCCCCCCCCCCATCTCCCTCCCCCTCCCCCAAGTTGTGTGTTGATGGACTTGGTACACATAATTTGTTTTTCTTTTCGTTGAGTTTTGAGGTTCGAGTTGACTTATCAAGTTTTGAGTAGATTTTTCAATTTTCGAGTTGACTTTATGAGTTTTAAGTTTTGCCAAATCTTAGCTGCGATAACCTGTGCACAAGAGCTAGGCTTGTATACCAATTATCTATAAAAACCAAATGGCCGTTACGTTCAAACCCTTTCAAAAGATCGATGACAACTTAGATTCGGTATAAAAAAAATAAAAATTATTTTGTTTCTGTCTGCCACCGTTCCGACATGTCCTGTCCATGTCACGTAACAAACTCTGGTCAGGGCCTTGGCCTCCTTGCCAATCTTCTTGACTAAGTCCTCCCACGCCCGGTTCATCTTGGCGGCAGACATGTGGTCCGTCCGCCTCTTATTGCAGATGAAGTCGTCGTGTTCTAGATAGAGGGCCACCTAGAATAATAATAATATAGTTGTATACAAAATCAAAACCTTGAACACCATACCAAATAATTGCAAAATGACGATATATCAGAGTAATTATTAATAAAGGAATATCACATAAAAATATAACAGTTGCCTCTTCTAGTTCTTCGTCATTAAGGTTTGACAGGATTCTCGCCTTTTTGCCTTGGACCTCTGGGACCCCTAGGACCCCGGGGATGGGGTAACTTTCCCGTCGGCAGCGTCGTTGACCTTCTCCACGACCTCGGGCGGCTGGTCTTCCTCCTCCTTCTGCGGGCGCTCTTCCTCTGTCGGGGGAAGACCTTGGTCGGCCCCATCTGCTGGAGGGAGATCGTTGGTCCCCTCGGGCTGTCCTCTCCCTCCTCTCGACCGCGCTTGGTGCCTTTGCAGCGTCCCTTGACCTTGCCGGGTTTTCGTGGCATCAAAGAGTTCTTGATAGTTCTTGAATTTTGTCAAGATTTGTACTGCAGCACTCCGGGAACTGTTATGACCTGATCAGTTCGGTGCCGCTTCTTATAGCCACGAAAATTGGACCTGAATCGTGGCCAATTCGTGACCGATTGGTACCTGATTCGTACATGTACTACATTCTGGTTATTGCTGCTTGTTTCTGGATGTTTTCTGCGTGGGTCCACGAATTTGAGGGAGACACGAATGTCCAAGAATAGCCCAGAATGCAAAAGAATCGATTACGAAACTGTTACGGACGATAAGAAAGGGTTACGAAGTGTTTACGATATATCTACGAAATTGAAATTCGTGAGACCTACAAGTTTTTATTCATACCTTAAAAACGAGTTTTTATTCATACCTTAAAAACGAGTTGCTCAATATTGTGTATTCTGCGTTCTGCAAATAAATGCACATTCTTTTTTTTTTAGGAGTAAGTTTGATGTCGAACCAAGCTTTTCTGTCTGTGAAGATCTTATGTTTGGGCGGATGTCATACAAGGGAATGAACCCTGCTATTGAGGTAAGTCTAATTGATTGATTGTGCTGTGAATTTATTGTTTGAATGAATGGTAGATGGACTGTCTTACCAAATGACAACTTTTTCAGACTAACCACTGGCGGATCCAGGGGGGGTGCACCCCCCCCCCCCCCTGCAATTTTTAATAGCCCCGTCCAGCCAGCCCCCCCCCCCCCATATACAGTACCCACCTACCGGTACCCACCAACATACCCACCTACATCATACCCACTTGCCTACGGTACCTACCTAACCACATACCCATCACCCACCCATCTACATGCACCTACTCACATACAATGTACCTACCCACCCACCCACACAGCTTTACCTTCAATACTGTGGACATTCCTTTGTCTTTATGTACACAATGTACATGTAGTTAAGAAAACATTGGCTAAATACATGTACACATTTTTCTCAGTTGTAGGGAAACATTTTGAAACAAACATTTTTATTTTGGGCCTCTTGGGTACGTTCCCCTTTATTTTTTCTATATTAACGCATTTAGGGTAAAACTGACTGTGGACATGTGCAAGTCCACAATCAGAAACCTCTTCCCGCATCATGTGAACGTCAATTGTCCGTACATGTAGGTCCACAGTACGTATGAAATGTTCGTGCACTCACACACATTCGCGTTTTGGTATCACTGTGGAGACATGGCTTTGCTCTCGTGTACAAAATGTGACCCGCTCCATCGAAATCAGGAATAAGTCTCGAAATGACTTTTTGAGATATGCACATGGTGAGAAAGGGAATTTCATAAGCTTTCTAATGATACCCATCACAAGTGTGTATCTTCTTAGGTTAACGAGTTATGGTCTGATGAAAATGACAGGTGTATAAAACAGCTTTGAAATAAACGAATTAACCAAAATCATACGGACAGCGCGCACAAATCCTCTTAGTTTTCATCTTTATTGATCGTTTTTACATACAAGACATTAATGACAATAATCTGTTATAGCTACATGTACACTTACCCACATTCTAACCCTAGTTTTTGAGTAATTTAAGTACAATCCAAAAATCTATTTCGTGAAATTTCCTAGTGGAGACCTATTCATCTATAGAAATTACCCTTTGGAGATCTTTTCACTCCTATTGTCCCCATTGTGTTCAAGTCTCCAGAGGGTACCGTATTTCGCACCACACAGGTCTCCAATCAAGGACCTCCTATTGTCCCTCTTTCTTTTCATCAAATTATATGCATGTAGCGGTACATTGCATGCACATACGACATAATGGCAGAGATTTAGCGTCCTTCGTCGTCTGAAGATCTGTCGTGTTGTTTGAATTCTGCAGCGGATAATTTTTTTCTCACGATATTTATCACGAATGTGCCGACAGGTACATGTAGTAGGTAATTCATCATTTTGCAGGCAGCTGGCCCCATCTGCTCTGAGCTAACGTTAAGTCATGTTCATCCAACTACATGTAATTTTGACCATTTACATTGTCAACATTTAAACAAATACTCAACAAAACGAGCACAAATCAATCAAGCCAGGCAGGTGCAAATCCTCAAAATCCTTCATTAAAATCACTCTATACGAATCAACTCAGAGCCTGAAATGTTGAGCATAACTTGCACAAAAATGCATATTTGTATGTGCATGTACATTTTATTAGCTTGTTTGTTTTCTTGCAGAAAATAATGCGCAGCTTTGAGGCTGAAAAATTGGAAGCTATATCTGATCAGAGAGAACGAGAAATGACGGTGTCTGATGAAGAAATGGCCAGAAGGTACACGTTTATTTATTTATTTATTTATTTCTCATATATCCAGGGTTCAACCTATTCATCATAAGGTAGTCTCCCATAGGGCCCTGACTTAAAAACAATACAAAGTATACAATAGCATTACAACTAAAAGGTAAAGTAAAACATACGAATACCTAAAAACACGATTTAAAAGACAATTTAAAAAAGGAGAAGTTAAAAGGTACAAATGTGCTGGCATGAAGAACCATTGTGGTCAAAGGTCTCTCCCAAATGACGTCATTTTCTACAGATCAGCCATGTGCATTGGTATTTTGAGCGTCTACTTGACAAAATACCCATTTATCTTGCAAAAATTTGGAAAAATGAAACGGAACTGGGCAGAGATTAAAATGAGGTTTTTAAGTGTTAAGAATAAGAAGACATTTCTCAATACTGTTTGTTGTGCTTCAATCGGACATTATACCCGGTAGTTATGCCTGTTTAAAAATGCATTTATCAACAAGTCACCAAAAGGTAACGTTTAAGTTTTGCACATGTGATAGGAAAAAGGGCAATTATATTTTTACTTAAAAACACTTTCATTTCACTACTTGGTATTTCTTTGCAAATATGGTTATTAGACGATACAAACTATCAATTATTTGAAAAACAATTGTGACCTGTCATCACAAAATGAGCGTAAAGTCGCAAGGAGTGATTTCTCAGTACGGCCAGTCAAAGTCAAAATTTGAAGGGGTGGTCGATTTTGAGATTATATGGGTTTTTTAAAGACTAAATCCCCAACAATCAATTCCCAATTTTTCAGGACGATCAGATAAAAAAAGAAGTTTTTGAGACAATTTTGACTAAGCCTTTCTTTGTGCGTTCACACAATTTCTCGCAAGAAATGCCCGTTTTCTCATAATCTCTGTATTCTGTAAGACTCCAGACTAAAAAATAAAAATAAAAAAAATATTGAGTATCAAACCTCCAAGTGTTATATACCATTGGAAAGCTCTGTTTCCACAGAATTTAAAGATATACATATCTCAATTTTTGATTTTGCCGACTATACGCTAATTTTGTGATGACAGGTCACAATTACCCAAGGTGAACATCCCACTAGAGAGATTCCTTACAATTTCACTGCCTTTTCATTGTTGACATTTCGACACCTTTGCCAACTTCTTATCATTGTAATCTCTTAGTCAAACAGTCACATGACAGCACTACTTCCCAGCACTCATGTAATTCCAGTACACAATTACACACACAGCTTGTGTGAGATTTCACTTAAGTAATGACCGTTCTCGACTTTGCAGTAGTCTTTTTTAACGATTCAAAGTTTGTTATACAGAAAACATGATCCTGGCATTTCTTTAAGATGTTTGTGGGTTAAAACTTGCTCAATATAGGGATAAGAATTTAACTCAACAAAGGATTACCCACCCCTATCTTCAGTTTATTGACACCAGATAAACAATTCAAACATCGTACAAATGTTGAAAAGGCAGTGCTTTTTTCCCAAGTTAAGCCCGGTTCGCACTGGACTTTTTTTGATAAAACTTACCGAGACGATGAGTACTTTTCCCATTTAAAGTCCAGTGCGGACAGCCTAGGACGTTTTCCTCTCAGTTACTTTTCCCCGAGTCCAGTGGTTACTTTTACCGACCAACTGCTGCCCAGGAAAACTTCCCAGGTAACTTTTCCCTAGACGATAAGTCCAGTGCGAACAGCGTGAGTTGGTAAAAGCGGCTCGGGTAAACTTACATCCGGCCCCTCTAGTGCAATTTCATGCTACACAAGACACCGCGCATGCGGTCTTTGTATTGTTTACGTGCGCGCACGCTGATGCATGCACATCGCATCGTGATCACATTCGCATTCAACAAGAACATAAAAGAGCATGGAGTAGTTCATACATGTAGACTAGTGTCGACGATGGTGTCAATAATCAATCGGACAAAAAGTGCGCGCATTGGGTACACCCATCGATCTCCATTATATAATGGAGATCAATGGGTACACCGGGGTCAATGCAGAATGGTCACGCAAAGCGCCCTCATGAGTCATTATAATGTGTAGAAAGTCCAAGTGCTAACAGTGGTAATAATAATAACTGGATTTATAAAGCACTAAATTGCCTAAGGATTCAAGGCGCTGAAACAAGAAGAAGGAAAACGAATAACAAACAAAGGAGGGACAACCAGCTACGCTTTAGGGAAAAGATGGGTCTTTTTTATTTTACCATCGTCTCGGTAAAACCTTTCAAAAAAAAAGTCCAGTGCGAACACGGCTTTAGAGCCTGAACTCAGAAACCTTCTAGTGGGATGTTCACCTCATGCATTCACTATTTTTCTCCGCTGCATGTGCCCAGTTTCATCTTAGTTTGCCAGAATGCCTTACAATTTACCTTACATACTACATGTACATACATGTAGGTTTGTACATTCATGAGAAGTTTGTGATTTGTTTCTTTGTGTTTGACCTGCAGATACAGTACATTGGTTGGAACAATCGGCAATAAGTTCATCAAGAAGCGCAATCGAACGCACGCTCTTGACGAACCAGGGGAGAAGAGACTCAAAAAAGAGTTCAGGAAACCGCCGGATGAATGAGTTGGAGTTTGGCACTACTTTTTTTTTTAAAGTGTTGTAGAATAAGTTTTAAGCAAATCCAAGTCAGAAATGTTGGTGATTTGCCACAGAATGACCCAGTTGCCACCAATCTCTGCTAACCTCGAAATCACACATTTCCCGTCAAGAAAATAGGATTCTCTGTACATGAATATCTTCGTAACTTAAAATGCCCGCATCGGTATAAATCTTTGTTTATATTGAACTCATTTGTTCAGCCAATCCAAAAGAAACTGCCACCGAAAAACAAGTTAAAAGTCGGGGGGGGGGGGGGAAGGGGGCCTTCAAAAGTGCGCCACCAACGTTGAAATGTATCTCATTCATTCTTCCACGCTCATGAGCCGCACATCTCATACAGTAAATACATATAGATCGCTACCTCGAAGTGCACCATTGAAACACGTACAAATTTGCACTCGAAGAGCTCTGTGCATCGCTCCCCGAATTCAGTGATTATCCAACGTCCGCAAAGCCAGATTCGTACAGTACAGGCACGGCGTAAACTTTTGCGTTTGAGAATTGGCAGAAACCATTTTTTTTTTTTTATTAAAAAAAAAAGGTTAAATATCTAGAGGATGTACCGAGGGATTTGTATTTAACTTTCAGGAATAAAAGATCTATTCCTAATTATTACGTTAGTGGGAAAAAAATCAGAGGATGAACAATAATTTTTTTCACATTATGTCGATATTTGTAGCCATTTTAGGGGAGACGTTTTGTAACGAAATTCCCACCTGGACCCATTCATACACGTTAGCTGCTGCAATAAACCAACGGAAAATTGTCGGTAATATTTTTACGCATTTTATTTAAAACTAAGCACCTCAACAATTGAAAATACTCTTTCAATATAAACTATTATATTTTCAGTGCTGTTAAAGCGAGAATTTTAACAGTATACATGGATTTTTTATTTATGTTTAATGATCATCACCTTTTTTTAAAATGGAGTGTACCCAAACTGCGAGGGCAAAACCCCTTCCGCCCCCCCCCCCCCCCCCTGTTAAAAGTGTAATCGATGTATCTGTTTTAACATGAATTTCAGATAGCTAAAATGATTTTTCCATTTCAATGAGATGTTACTTAAACAGTTCGCGCCAGATGACGTATAAAAACGCAAAGTCTTTCCTAGATTCAAAGCGGATGACGCATAAACACACCACGAGCAATGCAGAAATGTCTGTCAGCAGCGAGCAAGGCCGGAAATGCGTGGGTGTACTTCCCTGCACTATCGGCCTGAACCCGCTTCAGATCGAGTTTCGTTTAAAATAATTCCGGCGCGAACTGGTTAACTAATGTTTGTGAATGGGTTCCATCGCATCTTAACACGTACATAATAGCGAGTTAGCAATTTAACTTGCACATGTTATATGTGTACACTGTACTTCTCGGTTATGTTATAGAGCATTATAGACATTCACTTCAGCAGGAAAACATAAACAAAAAATGTGTGCAGGAGGTAGAATATTTACATGTTAAATTGTTCTCATTGTAATTTTATTTTAAAATGTATTTTAAATTTCAGTTGGTTCCTGAATACATTTTATTGCTGAAACGTTAAATATTTATTACCATTGTACACAATCTCCCTTATGTATTTGAAATGAAATTCATGCACAAAATTATGTTAAATGTATGAAATGAATATTATCTTGCTGATGAATACTACCTCTATTAATACTCGCACATCTTGAAAATAAAACAAAACACAGACTAGATTATTGGTGTCATGAAGTTACTTTAATGTTTTGCTAGGAAAATAAACTTTTGTATTCTTTTCATATGCATGGAGATAGTTCTACTAATAATATAGAAAAAAATGGCCGGCAGCCCCAATAATGGACAAATAAGTTGACAAACTCTATAGTGAGTTCATATTACATTTTTCTTTCACAAAAAAGAAATGCAATTCCCTATAAGCCTTAGACGTAATGACGTCTTGCTTTATTACATGCGCTTTCCCATGAGCCAGTCTGTCTCTACCGTACGTCATCTTTGCTCCTATAGGAAAGTGCATATAAACAAAGCCATTCTGTCAATGGGAAACCAACATAGGGCTGGATAGCTTAGCTGGTAGATCACTGGAAGGTGTACCTAACAGAAATACTGGTGATAATTTTTGAAATAATATTGCAGTGCCTGCAGCCGACGGTATAACGTGTAATGTACTGGACAAAAACTGCTCCCATTTGTGTAAAATGTTGTCTTAATGAACATTGATACCTGTAGCACTATCTTTGTGATGGTGCACTTAATAAACAAATTCCTAACTGCTTGCTACTAATGTGCAATTTGTTATTTCATTACTTAAAATACAAACAGGTATTTTTCAGAAATTTAGGTAATATAAATAATACAGCATTTTGTTTTTTCAAACTGTTGACAAAACAACAAAAACGAGCAGTTTACACAAAATCGATACGATAAAGGACGGATAATTTCTTTGAACACATTTTTTAAGGTACTCTAAAGAATGCAATCATACATGTACCGGTACACTGGAGTAAAACAAAACTATTATGAGTGTTAGGTAAATTCTGACTTATTACCATCTGACATTGTTAACCAGCACAATGACAATTTTAATAATTTGGCTATCAAAAGTCTGCCTCAATTCGAATGTTTTATGACCATGTTTCTAGTACCCTTCATACAGTACATGATCAATGTACATGATACATCTCCGTTATAAATCCAAATGCATAGTATCACACAAAAATACTTAAATACAATTTAAAATAAATTAATCAAGTTCAGTTCATTGCAAAATGACATGTTGGCAAATACAAATTGAGCTATCAAACAATATTTACAATTTGTTATCAAGATAATGTTTGTTCTTAACCAGAATACATAATTAGGTACAATTTGACGAGTTATATTAACACTATTACATACAACAAATGTCAGAAACCTGAATAATAAGGAGTTAGTTTTTTTTTCTTCAAAGAAATGAAAGATTTTCTGGGCAATTTTAATAATTGAGGATTTTCCAAGGGCAATTTCAGTGTATGACTACACTTTAAAGTAGTCTGGTTTTCAGACCAAATAAAGTTCGGACAATTTCTGAATAATTATTAGGGCCGTTTTCCAAACCCCTGGGTTCGGCTTTGTTATTGGTTTCGGCCCATTGCTAAACTGCATTAATAAAGCCTGAACGAAGACGAAGCTGGGGTTTGGAAAACGGCCTAGGTCTAGTAGCCACCAATGCCACGTGTCAAACCTGAAGGAATTTCTCCAATTTTTTAGATGTTTTGATTTGATTTATTTATTTATTTATTCAGGTTAACAACAATATGACAGATAATAAATACCTAAAACAAAAACAGTTGATTTAACCTGGGATAGCCCAAAAAGCTAATTGTACAGGCTTATTTCCATTGGGGTCCATTGACTGTTGGGTGTTATTGTTAACGTTGTCGATGTTCAAGTGTTTCTGGGAGTTAAGCAGTTGTAAGGTATTTAATGCCGAGATTGATCCACATTCTTTTTCTTTCTAGTTAATTGCATAAAATAAAAGCTTGTAATGAAAAACAAAACCAACACCAGATAAAATGCCTAGTATCACTATCTAAAGCCAATGCGGGCAGGGTGCCTTTTTGGAAAAATCCATTATAATTTGAATTGTTGTATCTTCTAAAAATACCTACGATGCCTGCAGTGCGTCATAATCTACCTGACCTACAATTTAATCATCAGGAAACCAGACTAGACTTAACAGAACCTCTTGGTCAAGTTCCCAGAACCTTTTTATTATAATTGTATGACTTGTCATAAATATTTGTCTATACTTGGTTCTGTTAAGATTTATTGATATTCAGAGAGATAAAGCATACAGAGATTTTCAAATTCAAAACAATTTGGATGGTTTATAGTTAAGGAATATAATGGTTGTAAAACATACAACTGTGTGTGTTCTTGTATCGTATTACGATCGAGGATCGAAACACAAAAGAGAACAAAGGGAACAAAGTATCCTCGAAGGACGGTTTGTTTGTCCGAAATCGGTCCTCGATCGTTGGGGCAAGCGCTAGGTAATGGGGTTAGGGTATAGTAAAGGAACAAAGGAAAACACAATATCGATCCTCGGTCGTTATGTGGTTCATGACACTGTGCACCAGTCTGTGTTGAAAGTTATTTGGCTACTAAGTTAATACAAATACATTTGTGTATGTGCAAACACAAGCTGCATGTACATGGTGTACAGTATTAAGAATTGTGTAGTGGCCCAGAAATTAAATCCACCCCTTTCTTGAGGATCTCGCCACAACCTGAGTAAAAGAGAAGTTATACACTCAAAGGACTGTCACGGTAAAGGTGGTATAGCTCAACGATTCCCAAAAGCAACTGGTAGGAAGAGAAAACCAAAGGAGAGGACCCTGATGTCCAATATCGCTGACCTCAAAAAAGGAATTCCTAAGATTACCAAGCTTTAGAGACAGATCTCAGGGTTGCAGGAGACATTAGCCAACCCACAACCGAGTAGGGAGCAACAGCATCGTGTCAGCCAAAATGCCAGGTGGAGAAGAGGTTGTCCTAGCTGCCACAGACTGGGCAGTGGTGACCATATGACCACTGCTTTAAGTGTGGGTCTAGCGAGCCCTACACCTGGAGAGGCCACTTCATAAGTTCCCAGTCGGGAAACAGAGATGGGTTGCTGCCACGGGACAGGCAGTAACCAGTGATGCCAAACCCTCAAGTCCTACCACACTAACACACCTTATTGAAAAGAGATGTCTGGTCAGCTGCATGATACAAGGGTGTGAAAACCCGAATACTGTGGGAGTCCAAGTCAGTAGCCGCACCAAGAGCCAGTAGCTGAGCCAGTACTAGTCATCCCAAAATCCAGTAGCTGCACCAGATTCTGCAGCCATACCAGAACAAGTAGTAACTCGTGAAGAAGTAGCAGGGGTTCCCGCCCCAGATGCAGGACCCTACCCTGCAAGACAGAAACAGCCCCCTCAGTGCCTAACCTATTAGCAGCTGGGTCAACCACTACAGAAATCAGGCAGTGTCAATGGAGTAATGGCACCCATCCTTCAATGCTCTGGCCTTAAGTACCATCAGTCCCCATGCCGTGGGCTCACCATCCCATGCAGTGGTCCTTACCTACGATGTCGTGGCCCACCCAGCAAGTGCCGATGGCATCTTGTCCACCAAATTGTCAGCAGTCCTAAGCAGCCAGCCATAGACACACAGAGGAAATAAACATTCGGTTTTTCGTTTTGGGTTTACAGAACTGTTACTGTTTCTGACCGTCATACGAAAACAGCAGTATGATATAAAATAGACATATTGAATAAATCTAGGACAAGACTGATAGATATCTAAATGTAGATTGCTCTTATAACTGTGCAGTTTTGCTATTTGTATGGGGTAGGAAGGAAACACAGTGTATATAATCTTAGAGTGAAATATCAGACCCTTGTATAATTCATTTGATTTGTATATTTCAGGTCATTCCAGTCAGAAAACAGTTTGCAGCAGTTTAAACCATTTTCATGTTATATAATCTCATTTCCGATAATTTCATTTTTACTGTTGGCAATGTATATCAGTGTATTTATCTGTTAATTTGCAAGCTGTCTTTTGTGCATCATCACAATGTTTAATAGTTGTAAACACAATTTTAGTAAAACCGACAAATGTAAAATCTACTCAGATAAGCCAAAAGTGGTTACTGAACAGAAATTTTTGGGAAGACTGGAGTGCCCTAGTTCTTTACATACCGTACAGATAAGTAACATTACCTGCGTAGCTTACATTTTCAAAATTAAACAGGTCTTAGTTGGACTTTAGAAACACAAACTTTGAGATCCACTATATCTTTGTGGCATTAACAATGCTAGACTAATTGGGATTGGGAGGGATGTAACCATAGTAAAAAAACAAGTCCTATCATAAACTTAAATAGGAAATTACCCAATGCTTGGCTGCTGCTGAATGAGACCTACATGTACCAGTACATGTACACAATGTTCATGTATACTGGTTTCCTGACCTAACAATTCTCTATTTTGTCTGAAGTAGGGTCGGGCAAGCATACTACAAAAACAGTGTTTTGTTCTAGGTCAGTGTAACAGTATAAAATATTTACTCCCAAATCCATTAATTTCTGAAAATGACAATAAAGGTTGTGTATGACCTTCAAGTAAACAAATATTCCTGAGCTCATCTACACTCATACAATGGCTTCTGTCATTGTCTGCAGCATCTGCACACAGGTATTCAGTGCTTTATTGCACAACTTTGCTACTTTTGATTCCAACATTAGACCGATCCAGTAGGCCACACCCCTCGAAAATCGACCAACCACAGTGCATGATTTTGTGGTCTGACAAATTGTCTCTATTTTGTCCGGCACAAATTTTTCACTTCAGCATAGTTTACCGTACATTTTTTGTTGATTTCACGTTTGTTTCACTTGTACGCCCCAAAACCATTACCAGCATGGTTGTAATCATAGTCATGGTTAGGTTTAGCCCAGGTTGGACTCCTCCGTTGTGTACAACGCGACGGAGTCCAGGGTATCAATTTATCCTGCCATAGCGAAACATTTTACAACAACTTTTTTTCATATTTTTACCTGATGAAGGAAACCGAAATCTCGCTTATGTAATCCTTGTGTCTGGAATTACAGATCGTCATGGGTTATTAAAAGTTAATGTGTCTTTAAGGCAACTTATTTACAGAAAATAAATTGCAAATGCACGCTTTTTGATGTGAACGTCATGTACAAACTCTCTACAATCCCTACATGCGTGCGCAGGTACCCGGCAGCCGCGCCGGCCTACAACTGATAAGCCAGGCGCGTGCACGGTACCCGCGCAGGCATGTAGGGATTGTAGAGAGTTCGTACATGATGTTCACCTCCATAAGCGAGGATTTGCAATTTATTTTCTGTAAATAAGTTGCCTAAAGACACATTTTAATAACCCATCACGATCTGTAATTCCAGACACAAGGAATACATAAGTGAGATTTCGGCTTCCTTCATCAGGTAAAAATATGAAAAAATGTTGTTGTAAAAATTTTCGCTATGGCAGGATACATTGATACCCTGGACGTCAGTCGTAATGCAACGAAGAACTTCGTCCAACCTGGGCTAGGTTTAAGTTGGTGTTGTCATGTTAATTGTAAATCTGACTCCCAGTACCGTTAATAAAGAGAAAGGTAATTTTTGGCCATTTCCTAAGCCAAAGGGGTTTACTTGTATGTGATTGATCACTAGGTTGTAATGTACTGTACAATGATCACCACATGCAGGCACACGTCAAGCTACTACATAATAGATAGGCTAACTGATGTAGCATAATAATACATATGCTGAATAATGCATATCACAAGGCATACTTTCAGCAATAATTATGTACAAATACACAAGGAAGGGCATCTTGTTGTCAGTTGTTTCAATTGGCTTTAAAAACTGTGAGAATGTACATTAAACCAATTGACTGAAGTGCATTCCATAATAAACTTGGATCTGACCAAAGACAGGGATGAGATTGTCAATTTGTCAATTAATTAAAAAAGTCTGAAAATTGATAAAATGTCTGAAAGGTGAAACAAACATTATACAAATTTATGTCTTTCTCCAATATTAAAAAAGTATAATTTCAGATAAATCTAAAAGAAGGGGGGGGGGGGGGGGGGATTTTCTGCGGTACCCCCGGGCTCCAATAGATCTATCACTTTTGAGTGACTCACAATTTCTTGTTTGGGTACCATTCTTGCTCCTACATGCATGGTAGTTGGCAACCAGAGGATTAGGGGAGCTATCATCATAGGGTGCTGTGAGTTTTTTTGGTTTTGTTACATGTAAGGGTGCCTCTTTTGATCTTTGATAGTAACTGAATAATTGTGTGGTCAGGGAGCTATAAAACCTTTGTTTCTTGGTTGGGTTGGGTTGGGATGGGATGGGTTCGTTTCTGTTGTTCATAGTTGGCAATTAAGTGTAGGGATAAACAGAGATTCAGGGGTTAGATAGGCGGCTTCCTATCATGGTTATTTTGTGGGGCATTTTGTTGCTGTTGGGATGGTTGTAGGGCATATCTGGTAACACGGAGCTACATGTATGTGTATCTTCTTGGAGTGTTCGGGAGACCTTTTCCTATTGTGGTTCTTCGATGGGGCACATTTTTGCTGTTGGGATGGTTGTATGGCATATCTGATGATATGGGGCTATCTTCTCCGAGTGTTAGGAAGACGTCTTCCTATCATGGTTCTTAGGTAGAGCACCTTTGTTGCTGTTGGGATGGTTGTATGACATATCTGGTGATATGGAGCTATCTTCTCTGAGTGTTAGGAAGACGTCTTCCTAGTGTGGTTCTTCGGTGGGGCACCTTTGTTGCTGTTGGGATGGTTGTAGGGTTATCTGGTGACATGGAGCTATCTTCTCCGAGTGTTAGGAAGACGTCTTCCTATCATGGTTCCTTGGTGGGGCACCTTTGTTGTTGTTGGGATGGTTGTATGGCATATCTGGTGACATGGAGCTATCTTCTCCGAGTGTTAGGAAGACGTCTTCCTATCATGGTTCTGAGGTAGAGCACCTTTGTTGTTGTTGGGATGGTTGTATAGCATATCTGGTGACATGGAGCTATCTTCTCCGAGTGTTATGGAGACGTCTTCCTATCATGGTTCTTAGATAGAGCACCTTTGTCGCTGTTGGGATGGTTGTAGGACATATCTAGTGATACGGGGCTATCTTTTCTGAGTGCCTCGTGGGGTTCTCGTTGGTGTGCCCTTGTTGCTCCTGGTTGGTGAGGAGTGATAACCAGAGGATGGCCCATCCTACACAAAAAGTACCGGTACATGTACATCAAGAATGTAGACAAAATGTAGGAATCTTATTTTTGTCTTGCCTGTCAGAAAGAGACTACAATGTACATGTACAGGTACATTGTATGCAATACATTGACATTTACAGAGCCCAGGCGCAGGATTCTTTTTCAGTAAGAATCTGTTTTCATGCTGCCGCCTGGTTAAAAATCTCATGTTACATGTATTCCTAGTTCAAAGCATGCCGAATATTGTGTGAACATACAAAGCCGTAAAACCAAAACAGCTTGGGGGTATACACAAAATACAAGCGACTATCGAAAATAGTATATGCGCGTTTATATGGCGGCACGTCGTCGCAGCTTTTTGAGGTCTGGATTCCAACCGCTGGACCTTCCCAAGCAATCAATCGTGCTACTGTTGTCTTGCCTTATTCAACATCACCAGCTGGTTTCTGGGTCTCTGACCTACATGTATGATAAAGGGCTGTGTGAACATATAAAGCCGTAAAACCAAAACAGCTTTGGGGTATACACGAAATACAAGCGACTATCAAAAATAGTACGATGTGTGTTGGTGTACACAAAAGATGGCGGCGCGTCGCAGGGTTAAGCTAGTATTAATAAATACCTGAGATATGTACAGTGCGAGTCAAAAAGAAACTGACCGGAAGTATTTAATTTTTTGTGTAAAAAAAAACAACAATTAATTTGATCCACCAGTATAAAGGTATGTGTTAAAAGATCATGTTCTTTCAAAAATCTGACAATTTTGTTTAAATTGAAATTAGTCCTTGCTATCAAGAGCTGCGTTTGTTTTACCAAAATTACCACTTTTCAATAGCTGTCCATGGAATGATAAACGATCACTTGTCAAGGGAAACAAACTGGCTTGGTTTATTCCTGATAAAAAACAACAACAAAATATGACAGTAAAATAATAGTTTAGTCTTCACTCAAACTTGGAGCATTGTTTGGAGTTCATTGCACAGAGGACAGGGATGTAGTCGAGTCCCTGCAAGTCCGTTCACAAGTCCTTTCGTGAAGCCAGTCACAAACCCTTCATAAAGGCAGTCACAAGTAACTGGGTGAACAATGACAAAGGAATGCTTTTGTCAAAGCTAATTTGAATAGCTTGTGATTTGAATTAGAACTGATCGAAGGACTTGTGGTGGACTTGCAGGGACTTGCAGGGACTTTTGATGGACTTGTGGTGGACTCGACTACATCCCTGACAGAGGATAAATAAAATGTTGTTTAAAAGATTAGGTTACGGTATGTCTCTAAATATGACAGTAAACTAATGTTTCAGCTGAATAGCTTCAAAGCATCTTACATGTACATGGACAGCTATTGAAAAGCGGTCTTTTGGTAAAAAAGGCACAGCTTTTGATAGGACCAATTTTAATAATTCTGTTTTTCTTCTTTACTGTAGATGTTGGGACGAACATGCACTATCAACACTTACATGCACTTACTAGTAAGGCAAAGCAATGTTTTTGTTTACAGGAAACAAAATGATACTCTTGGCCCTTTTCTTTGGACTCACACTGTATGTTTAAATGGCCGATAAAACATGGCCAGGCAAGTTTCAAATGGTGGCATATAAAATAAATTTTGTAGGACCACTGGCTGTTCCATACATGTACCAAACACAACAAATATAACATTGTTTCCTACCTCATACTGTGCCAAGCGGTCCTTCAAGACAGCAACCTCGGCAGGCTCAGTCCGCTTGAATGCTGTCCCAAGCTCTACTGCCCTCACCCTCTGCGCAAAGGACAGGCTGCATTGCGACTCGCTGACATTCTTTGCGACAGGTGAAATCTGTACCACCATCAGGGTCTTACTGTGCCCACCTAAGATGTACAACATATTCAGCATCTTTACCAGCAAATGTCAACCAACTACAGCAGCCGATTTCACGAAACCTTGCGCAATGGCGCAAGCCCTCTTGCGCCACGAAATATTGCGTAAGCTGCGCCACTTTAGTTTGCTGCGCAATATTTTGCTTACGACAGTTTCACGAAGGTTTGACAATGCGTAAGGCCGCGGCTTACGCAATAAATTATGTCGTAGCTTGCGCAGTCAATTTAGGTGGCGTAAGAAATAGCGTAGCGACTGAAAATGACCTATTTTACCAACAAATCGTAATTGACGTGGAGCCCGTCATTGCTCAACGTATTAAGCTTGATGAAAGACACTCACAGTTTCATGATTGAAGTAAAGGAACCAATATTTTAACCGTGACAGAATTGTTAATGTTGTCACACGATTTCGCAGAAAGTCGGACAAAACTATTTTCAAAATGGTGGGCGAAGGTGATACAACGACGATTTCGTGAAAGAACACAAATATACGCAAATAGTCATCGTAAACGCTGTTTAAAACGTTGCGCAGCTACGCCAAGTTTTGTGAAATGCTCCGTAAGAAAATGCCGCAGCTACGCAACAATTTTGGTGCGTAAGCCTTACGCCACTTTTGAAAATGGCGCAAGCTACGCACTTTTCGTGAAATCGGCTGCTGGTATGATCAAAACACTATGATCAAAACTCTTAACAGGCTTTGCAGCAGACCAACTGGTAAAAAAGTAGTAGGCCATCAGCCATCGGTATCAAATGATCGAGGAGTAATGCTTTTAGCATTTTTTGTTGGCAAGGTACCGGTATGCACAAGGTGTGATAGCATATTGCAGCATGAGCAATTGCAGCATATTGGGTGTTATCACTTTTTTCAATTAATTTTCTTTAAAAAAATAATTGCCACCAATATGCTTGTTACCGGATGTGGTAACATAACAAGCATTTTGGCGGTCATTTAAAAAAAAGGTGATAACACCCAAAAAGCTGCCACCACTGCAATATCACATATTTTCCAACTACATGTACAATGGTGCATTTCAGTGATGGAGGGCTTGAGACCTGGTCTTGGTCTCGAGACCGTCTCGAAACTTTTTTTAACTCAAAACTGTTCTATCTCCATCGATGTTTGTTTTTTATGAAGTTGGCCTGTTACACTTTATGTCGGCCATAGACTACATGTAGTTCTGGTATTTAGATTTGGTAATGACAAACATCATACATTTGTATTCATTTTTGGTCTCTGTCTCGGTCTCAAAAGTTGTGGTCTCGGTCTCGGACTGCAAAAGTCTTGGTCTCAGAAGTATTGGTCTCGGCCCCGAAAGTCTTGGTCTCGGTCTCGGCCTCGAAAGTCTCGGTTTTGGTTCTAAAAGTCTTGGTTTCGGTCTCAAAAGCCTTGGTCAGAACTTCTCAAAGTGGTAGAACAACTGAAAGCAAGAAAGGCTTTAGGCTTCAATGGCATTTCATTAAAGTGTATAAGCACGGCAGATACCATCTGTTCTCGCGACTTTACCGACTCTTCACTCAAATATCGCAGTATCGCAGGACTTCAAAGATGCGACACTCTTCCACCTATACAAATGGAAGGGTTATCGATCAAACTGCAACAACTGCCGAGGCCAGAACACCTCATATTATACTTTGGAGCCAACTGTTTTGGGCTACATGTACAAAGCATTAGAATTGACTTTGGGCAAAAATTTCCAAGTTTGGACCGGCTATCAAAATTGGACCAAACCATTAATGAGGTCAATAGTTCAAAACTCAGATTTTGAATAATAATGAGCCGATTCTCCACTGAGCCTGCAGTTCCGATTGCAGTTTGGCCAGACATTCGAGTAAACATCGATATTGAAATCAGCCAACCAATTCGATGGAGACAGCCATTCCGATCACGGTTTGGTCAGGCTTTCCAGTTTACATTGATATTTAAATTCAACCTGGACAGAATTTGGGTGGGCTATTCTGAACACAAAAAGAACAAAATATACATGTCTTCAGATTTACATACACTGTTCTGGTTGCATACTGTCGGCATTGTCAAGTGCTCTTTTGTTTGGGGCGGATTAAAAAAGCTTGCGAACTCTGGCCTACATGTACTTCCCACAAAAGGAACAGTAAGGACCAAATAGTAAGCCACCTTAGACTATGACATCTTGGTACACTAGACATATAGTCAGGTTTCTTATGTATTTTCGTACAATTTTGGTGTAGATTTGCTAAACTATACATTTTTGGAAACGTTAGGATATACTTAACATGAAAACCAATGTTTACATTTGCTCTTACGGTAGGTTCTTTATGGCGTTTTATAGCATTTTGATGACGTCATGATGATGTCACACATTTTTCACAATTGTGTGCATTTGACCCAATAAACAAATTACAAAAAGAATTTTGAATTTATTATGTTCTGTTGACGAGATATGGCTTAAAGGTCCAAAAAGGAAACAAAATCATAAAAGATCACACGGTGACGTCATCATGATTTTACTTCAATGTATATCTATAACACATCTTGCTATACCTGCATACCAAGTTTGAACCCAAACGGATGTACCGGTATACTTTCAGAGATATAGGGCATTGAACAAAAATGGACCTTTAATGTGACACCCAATGACTTTTCATGTGTCACGTCATTAAAGAAGCTTTTTTTTTTTCAAAAAATGTATAGTTTAGCAAATCTACAAAAAAAATGAACGAAACTTTCAATAGTACATTATGAACCTGACTAATAGATGCCCTCCTTGTTTTGGTCGTTCGCTAATGATGCACTTACCGAGTGATTCTTGTAGCAGGTAGGTCAGCTTGGAGTTTCTGTATGGGACATGACCCTGCTTGGTGCGTAGTGCAAAGATGACATCTCCCAGAGAAGACAGTGATTTATTGATACTTTGTGCTTCCTTCAGCCTGATGGTATCCCCGCCTGATCCCGATTTATTAACCCGCTCCGATCCTGCAAGGTCTACCAGGTTCAGCTTGCCTGAAAGAACAAACACATCATGTGGAAGGACTGTCAATAAGCCAGCTCAGTATCTGGATGAAGTAGTCCAGGTCAAAGGTTATTCAGAATAGAAACCGCTGACTCAAATGCCCATTCTGATTGTGATTAACAAGCGAGCGTCACGTGAACTCCTTGCACGTTTAATTATCCCGAACAACCAATGGCTCATAACATTGCACTGTGAAAAGTTGACACAAACATTTTTAATGGCGAGACTAGAAATGGTGAAAATATGCAGTCATGACATATACGAACCGTAGATCACACATGGTACTCGGGTCACAACATTATATTCTTTTCGTTTTCAAAACTGAAAACGAATCTCAAAAAAGGGTTTGAGATTGATTAAAGTTTAACTAATCATATTTCAGATGGATTACATTTAAAGCGTGTGAAATAAATGGCCCCATTTGATCGAAATGTCAAGAAGATAAAATAAGTATGTGTGTTCTAAGGTAGGATTCGCAGATAACATGTTTAAAATGCTCTACATGAATAACAGCTTATTAATTAGGTTATGGTTTAATTTTGTCATGACAATATATGTGACCTGTTCCATCGAAACCCGGACAAAGTCGCACAATGTGTTTTGTCACAATGTACTCCTGAAGTCATTTCGGGATGGATTTTACCATTTTGAGGTTTTAGGTTTTCCAAAGTCACTCACTATTAATCTACAATCTCCTCAAATTTGAACAAAATCCGTTTACCAGAAGTGTGGTTTTTTTTGTCAATTTTGTGAAACATTTGTGTATAGAAATAATACGCTTTTCTGAACTTCAAAGCTGTTTATCTCATAATTAGGTTTTATCACTAAATCCAGACCCCAGGGAAGATAGGGTGGGGGTACATATGTAAATGATACATCATTTTAAAGCTGAGAACCTAGAGAATTTGAAAAAAGCAAAATCTGAAAAACTAAAAAGTCGACTTTGTCCGGGTTTCGTTGGAACAGGTCACATATATGACAATATATGGTGATTTAATCCAATATCCAGCAAAACAGCTACATATCTAATGCTTTAATAACACCCCCCCCCCCCCCCCCCCCCTCTCCAACTTGACTATTCTTCATGTACACAATAATTGTCATCCTTAACCAGTTCGCGCCGGTTGACATAAACGCAAAGATACCCCTAGATTTTAAAAAAATGACGCATAAACACGCCACGAGCAAGGCCGGAAATGTTTGTCAGCAGCGAGCAAGGTCGAAAATGCGTGGGTGTGCTTCCCGGTACTATCGACCTGAACACGCTTCAAATCGAGTTTCGATAAAAATAATCACGGTCGATCAGGCGCACTGAAAATCACACCTGGTAATTTTGTACTGAACACCATGTACATTCAGTAAGTAGATACACGTGCACAGCTAAAGTATTTTATTTGAAGCTAGCTGCGGTTGTACCGTGACCTTTTGACTGGGGTTGTTTACAGGTATATTGTACACGCACTTGTAAAGTCTTGCTCCAAGACCAACCTATTCATTTGTTCCGTGGCGCGCCGTCCGTCTATCCGGGCTTATTAAGGGCGCCATTAATTATCACGAGATTCGTTTCCCAGTACGGTGCTGGGAATTAAATCTTGTGATAATTAAGGGTGCCCTCAATAAGCCAAGATAGACAGACGGCGCACCCCAGAACAAATCAACAGCTCGGTCTTGGAGCAAGACTAGCACTTGTACCGTACCAGTACGTACATGTACATGTACAATGTACTGTACAGTACATGTACACAACAGTGCACGCGCACGTGCATTGCAGAGATAGGATCGTACCATTCCTCTACATACAGTGTTTATTCGCGATGTTCATGACCGGCTAGCTATAGCTAGCGAATGCATTGGCGCGCATGGCCGACGCGGCACACATACTGCGTAAGTATACCACAAGCGTACATGTACGTAAAAAAACAGTATCTTTAATAGTACATGTACTGTAGTATACCGGTAGGTTTTTCCATGACATAAAATAAACGGATGTCGCTCCGGTTTGCGTTACAAATCAAACTGTAGAAATTACTTCTCCCCTGCATAATTTTTACGAAGCGCTGTGTTTTGCTCTCTTTAATAACAATTGGGAAGTGCGCAGGAGCGCGATCGTGCTCATTAAAAATGAAGGACTGATCGCCATGATGTTGTTAACCAGTTCGCGCCGGGATTATTTTAACATCGCCGAGTCGAGGGGCAGAATTATTTTTAACGAAACTCGATCTGAAGCAGGTTCAGGCTGATAGTGCCGGGAAGCACACCCACGCATTTCCGGCCTTGCACGCTGCTGACATACATTTCCGAACTTGAACTTGGCGTGTTTATGCGTCATCCGGCGCGAACTGGTTAAGGCGGACAGGGCTTATGGCTAAATCCAAATTGGTTCATTCCTTCTAACAATTTTGTTTCGTTTCCATCATTTCTGTTCGACTTACCTATGAACCTCTTTCGTAAAGCCTTGTTTGTGGCTACAATTTTCACACAGAGAAGCGCATGAGATCGAGAGCTGTGCTCATTCATGTCAGTTGTAGCAGTAGCACGATTACGTTTGCCTCTGCGGAAGACCTACATGTAAAAAGATGTAACAAATATGTAACATACAGGGTGTCTCATAAAAAATTACAACGCACCTTAGGGTGATCGTAACTTCCTAAATAAGTGTCGGAATAGAAAAATTCAAACGACAAAATAAAGTCAAATTTGTTGGCTATAATTTAAAGAAAACCGCAATTGATTCGGTTTAGTAATTACGGAGAAATGAGCGATTACGTAACAGTAGTCAAAGAACACTTCCATCCAAGTTTGTGTATTACACATATTTTCCTTTGTGCATGTGGTTACTTATACTCTTTCCCTTTTCAATTAGCCAGCACTGTTTAATACTTTGATAAATGCATTTCTTCATATCATTGGAGTACTGAGTAAAAATCGATCGTGACATTTATAACAACCACAAAACAAAACAGGAGAGAGATTACAAATTATAAAGTCTCAAGTTTTAAATGTGAATAATTATCTCGATAACTTTTATGTGCCATATTATGTTGAACTTGGTTAACACCTGGGATATTATTTAGATTAAAAAAGATGGACGGAAAAATAACGAATTGACTTGCCGCTACCCACAATGGCACGTCCTATTTCCAAATACCAAGCAACTTATAAATAGACTAAGGTTCAACAAACTGTAAAGCCTTTGAGTGAGCCGACACGAAATGTGTCCACAGATTTTTAAGATAGTTTAAAAATAAAAGTTTTAAAGTAGGTTTTTCGCAATGATTGCCAGCCATCAATCATAAGAAATGTATACAAAATTCCTCTTTTTCTGAAAACCACAGCACAACAGATTCTGTGATTTAACATAAAACTTGAAACTGTTATTCACTCACAGTTAAGTAAGGTACATGTATTTCATAATAATTCAGTAGTTTTGTTTTTATTAATTCAGGTTTTTTACTCGTTCAAGAATTCTACCAGACACTAATTACACCGCTCAGTTGAATCTTACCTCATTGACATCTTCTACACAGTCTACTTCCACCTCACACAGACCAGGGACATACAGACCACTACCGTCAGGGTGCATCTTGATCTCCAGTTTGAACTGTGGATCATCGCTGAGAAGATCTCTGCAAAAACAAAATACTTCAATTTGAATAATAGTTTTGGCCATACGGGTGGGTGTGCCTCAAAACCCGGTACCCGGGTATCCGACCCGGGTACCCAGCAGTTGATGTCAGGAATCGGTTCCAGATTACGGGATCGAGTACCCGTAGCCAACTTTAGACGATATAAGAGAAAAGTTTGAATGGGACTTTTGAAAAGGAAACCAGGCTACATGGGAAAGAAAAATATATTTCACGTGTATGATACTCTTGATTTGTGAAAGTTGTATTTTACAACTTAAAGCTATACAAAAAACTGTACACACTTGTATATCTTGCTGTATTGATGTGGTATTATCATGCGGAACTTTATGAACAAGCTAAACAGCAAATTCTCGCATTTGAATTTTGGGGTTTGGTATTTTTGGAGCACCCTGCCAAATGCAGCAATCTGCATTATTTGTGAAAGTGGTTTGATGTGGATTTTTTGTGTATTATATGATACCAACATAAAGCAAGATGCTCATCATACAGTTGGTAGAGCGCCAGTCCGTTATTCCAGGGGTCGCAGGTTCAAGTCCCGCCTTGCCAATTTCTTTGTTCACTCGAAAAGTATACATTTCAGGCAGACTTTTGTGTGCCAACACATTTTTTATATTTCACATTTTTCATTTTCTAGTCGCTGTTAATAACGCTTATCTGAATATTTGCAGGTTCCCCCATCTTTTCACCATGTTTAGAAGAGTACAGAAACTCATGACCTATAAACAAACCAGGGTAGACGGGCTTGGCCAATATGTTGCGAACAAGATCTGCAGATGAAAACGTGATAGCATTTGTGTTACATTTGATATAATATGTGCTTGCATATTGCGTTTCAACAAACAGGGCGCACATGCGGCGAATTGCACGTCTTTGAAATTTTTGGTCATCTGAATCACTCGCTGACCAATTGACTGACTACCGTAATTCAGTTGAGGTTTAATAATGTCTTAAACTTCAGGTTTCTCAGGTTCAGGTCGAGTTCACTGGGTTTCACCGTAAATCAAAAAATGAAATTTCATGACCTTTCCATGACAAAATATAAAAAAATAATATGATTTGAGGGTGGGTGGTCGATATTAGCTCCGCGAGGTATTGGACATTGACAAACTAGTTCCCGAGACCGAGGAAACTATAGTTTGTCAACCTCCAATACCGAGTGAAGGTAATATCGACTACATGTACCTACCCGAAATAAACTATGTTATATTTGCTTTCGGAAAATTAAATGACATCATGAAGAGCAAGTTGCCACTGTGCCTGAAGCGCCGAGTATTCAATTAGTGTATAATAATAATGGATATTTATAAAGCGCACGTACCCACCAATACAGGCGCTCGTGGTGCTACAATTATTACCCCTGCTCACTGGGCCCACAAAACATTCTAAATGCCATCTCAACTCCCTGGGTGAGTATACAGCTCAATGCTGCCATTTCGGCGCAAAACAGCTAATAATATCAACCATCTCTGCCCTCACAGATACCCATTTACTCCTGTGTGGAAAGAAGCAATGAGTGACAAAGTGCCTTGCCCAAGGGCACAAGAACCATAGTCCCAGGCCGGACTCACAACCTGTAGCTTAACCTACAGATTACAAATTCAATGCTCCAGACCACGAGGCTACGGCACTCCACAGCAATGACTTATATGGAGCTGAGACATGGGCAATGACTAAAAACATGGAACGGAAGCTTAAAAGATCACAGAGAAGTACCGGTATATGGAAAGATGCATACTAAAAAGGACAGAAAAACTTACAATGGATACAAAAAGAGAAAACGTAAGTACAAGACCTTATAGAACAAATTAGGAAAAGGTGGGCAGGGCATACATGTATGGTCTGAACAATGGACAACAGATGGACAAGGCTATGCACAAAATGGAGACCAAGTGAGACGGGTTCACGTAGTCAGGGAAGACAGAAAACAAGATGGAGAGACCAAATTGTTAAGTTTGCAGGCTATTAAATGGATGAGAGCGGCACATGACAGTACCAAGTTGCATCAGCTTGGTGAGGTCTATGTCTTGCAGTGGGCAGAAAAAGGCAGATAATGGCCAGTCTCCATACTGGTGGTCTACGCAGCATGCATTACCATCAACAAGATAATGCTTCGGCTCGGTCCATTAACAGAAGCCATCCCCCGACCAGTCATTATCACTTAGTGAAGACTGAGTCCTCACACTTTTATTTCCTAATTAATATGCTTCATCAGTGACATCAACCTCTTGATCTAATAAAGAGTCCAAATCACTGAACAGATTGTCTTACCTGAGTTGCTCATTATAGATTTCCATTACAGAGACAGTAATGGTATAGTCCCATTCCTCACTCCTCTGCTCAGTCTCTTGGAAGAGGTGTTGTAGCGCTCGCTGGTTGATTCCTGGGTTGCTCGAAGGGCCCTGAAGGTTGCAAACACAAAGCAAGGATGTGTATTAATCCATAAGCCCCAAGGGATATTCTGTAATAATATCTTGGATTTATATAGCGCTTTTCACACCCGAAGGGCATCTCAAAGCACTTCCAAGATTATTACGCCTGGTCACTGGGCCATTTTCAATCCTTAAACCATCTCAGCTCCCTGGGGAGTATACAGCCTGTGCTGCAATATATGCGCTACTAGGCTAAATCAATCACAATAACCATCTCTGCCCTCACAGGTACCCATTTTACCCCTGTGTGGAGAGAAGCAATTATAGTTAAGTGTCTTGCTCAGGGACACAAGTGTCACGACCGGGACTCGAACCCACACTATGCTGAACAGAAACACCAGAGCTTGAGTTCGGTGTTCTTATCCACTCGGCCACGACACCCTAATGGGAGTCCCATGCCACACGTACATGTAGCAAACTGCATCGTTTGTCAAAGTGAATTGGCTGCAGAGTGCAGAGAGATCCATCAGGTCAGAAATCTCAAGGTCAAACTGCTTCAGAGTCTGCAGTCAATGAACGCAGCAAAATCCATCTTTGTCATTGTTCAATGGGAATTAGTTCTCATCTACAGTGTTTGTGATGACTGCAGATTGCATCCAAGTGCACCAGACAATTTTACCTGATGCACTGTGCTGCATCTAGCAGTGTTAGAGTTAAGGGACTTTTACAGCACAAATGCACTGCATGGCACATTCTCTGCCCAGTGTGTGGATAGACTGTACAACCCAAGAACATGGATGTTGAACAGCCATACCTGGGGCAGTTTATTCTATACCTTTGGTCACATCACGTTGGCAGTTTTAAACAGCCAATAAAAACACCAACCATTTTTAAACACTTCTCTGGTATTACATTAAATTTGGATTCTTCAGAAGTCTGGTCGAACTCTCACACGGCATGCGCAATATACATGTATACCATCAACGAGTCCGTATTTCATAGTCCTAAATCAACAACTACATTGTACATGTAAACTGGCCATGCATTCTGCACCACACAGTGTCTCAAGTATTTTGACAACTTAGGGTTATTCTGACAAAGATATGCATTTTATGGCTATTAATCATGTTTTACCATAAAGTAGAAGCAAAATTCTTTCCAGCGATACCTGGTTCAGTGTGCAACGTGCGCGTAGCTGCATTTACATGAATGAGAACATGTATGTACACCAGTGTTGTAGATCTCGAGGTTTCGAGACCGAGACCTAAAAAAAGGTCGATCCCGTCCTAACAAAGTCTCGGGTCTCAGAGGGCTGGTCTCGGTCTCGAATGCCCGGGTCTCGGTCGCCACGGTCTCGGGTATTTTACTGGTGCACTTGGGGCTTTTGATAAAGCCGACTTTACCTATACATGTATACATGTATAAAACACCCACTGACTTGTATATTAGACAATCCCTCATAAAAGTTTGCGTGTTCGGACACTGGCTTTATTAAACAAATAAATAATCAACTTAGGTTTTTAATTGTTGGTCTCGGTCTCGGAAGTTGTGGTCTCAGTCTCGGTCTTGGTCTTGGCCTGGAAAAGCCTCGATCTCAGAAGTGTTAGTCTCGGTCTCGAAAGCCTTGGTCTCAATCTCAAAAGCCTTGGTCTCGGTCTCGGACATTAAGGTCGCGACTACAACACTGATGTACACGCAGGTTTTTCCAGAATAAACATTGATAAACACGTCACGATTGGCCGGAAATATCTGTCAGCTACCGGCTCGCAGAGAGTCAGGTCGGAAATATCAGGAGGTGCTACCCACAGATGCCGACCTGAACCCATCTCGGATCGAGGTTCGTGAAAAACAATGTCGTGCCTGGGTCCGGTCAATGCAAAAATAATCCCGACGCGATCTGGTTAAACTGCACAACAATAAATTTTAAATGTACGGTACAGTGTCCAGGTGCAGTTTAAACGGTAATTTTGTTTACTGAATTAATACACTCAGTACAATTAACAACAACAAAAGGAATTTCACTGTATTTACCTCCATAGTGTAAGTTTTTCCAGACCCTGTTTGTCCATAGGCAAAGATGCACACATTGTATCCATCAATACTGGAAACCACGAGAGGCTGAACTTCGTGAAATACCTGTGGAAAGAAGAATGACATGTATACATGTACCTGAAGGGTGTTGATAAATGAAAGATTGAGCACAGGGAATTCTGAATGAATAAAAACACATTTACCGGTACCTCTAAACTCAAACGGCACTTTTGACCATTCAATACGAAATCATCCCAAATCATCCCAAACTGCATGCCCAGAGAATTTTGAAGGATTGACGAGGGTTAGGGTTAACAGTGATTATTGGAGGATTTTGCAGGGTTGAGGCAGTGCAGGGAACCCACCAATAAATAAATTCCAATAAACAACAAGGGATTTTGTATTTGGCCCATTATTATGTGTACCGGTAGTTCTGTGTAGGGACCATTCTATGTAGCCCACCGCGTGCTGGCGTCGTTTTTCTTGTTCTTATATGTGACCTGGCACCACAAAATGAGCGGAAAGTCGCACATGGCCAAAACAAGTTATTGGCCGAAACATTCATTTTTCAAGTGGGAGGTCGGTTTCGAGTTTTTACATACCAAAAAACCTTCTTTATCATATTTAAAAATTGTATAGCTCAATTAAAACTCTAAAGAGTTGTTTTTTGTGGCTAAATTGCAATGAGTGATATTTTTTATTTTGTGACTTTCCATCCATTTTGTGGTGCCAGGTCACATTATGTTGAGGTTTCCATAGGTTTGTGCACAAACATGAATGCGCCCAGTTCTCATTACTTTGTACATCGAGCCAGCGCTCTAGTAATTTAATATCTCTATGTCTGGGACCCATCATGTGCAATGAGCATTACTTTACAAAATATCAGTTTTATAGAGGGTCTCGGAATGCTGGTGAACTATAAATATCCATTTCCTCTTGGCTTGGATTTTGGGTGTCCATTAGTTATGTACGCACGTCTTCTTACGTTGCCAGCACACGATTGTCAGGAGACTCCTTTTAACACATTTACAGCATGCTAGGTGGTCAATTTTTCTCATGTCATGACAAAAGTTAGTAGCCATTGGTTACGTTCGGTGTGGTACCGCGTAATTGCTTCGTGTCTGCGAATTATGTACAAAAGCAGAAATTGAAGGTATGTTTTCTCGCCTCGGCCGCCCATAATTTCTTGAAAACTATGATTGTAAAAACTTGAATAAATCACATACAAATTATAGTTCTTTGTTGTCGGTTACAATGGATTTCTAACGAACATAACTGGAACATCGTGGTGTCCGTGTTATGTACGCTTAATGTAGTTTTTACATTTCCTGCTGTTACTACCTTATGGGTCAGTGCAAAATTTCAAGAAACATTGCCAAACTTGCCAACCAAAATATCAAAGTGAATTTAAAATGATTAGTAACACGGTTTTTGTACACAACATACAAGTACTTCAAGGAAAACCTTTAGGTTTTTGGGTACAGTAAGAAAACTGAGTTTTTAAAGGACACCAAGTTATGAACACGTACAGAAGATTCAAACTCTAGCTCACTTTATGTGTGCGCCTATCTCTTCTTTCGCAAATGTTTTGCTCCAGCAGTGACTTTTTATGTTTCCTCGGACTGTTAAAAATTGAGTTAATCTGTTATCCATTTTGTTGTCATATTGTAACAGAATTGTGTCATGTATCATATCCCTGCACGTACATGTGTACATTGTCAATGACAAACTGTTACGGCGAAATCAGTTAAAAAGAAATAAAAGCTCTGAGATATGTTTTAATATTGTAGTACAGGTCTAAATTATGCCAAAGGTACATGTACAGTGTAGCATTCTAGCTAGTGGAAGATACTGGTTAGCAGGAACCTTTAATATTAGTCTTGGCCTAAGATGTCAGTGATTGACAGTACCCTGTACTAGTGAACGTTGTGGAGCATCGATAATGATTGTTGTTACCGTGCCATCGTATAACTCGATTTGACAGTGTACTTTTCAGGCACTAATATCTTGGCAAACCTGCAGAAATAGGGCGGGGCCTTTTCATGCCAATTCTACAGTACCATTGGTGTAGGATCTTTGATAATGCATCTTCATACAGTCATCAACTGCCCATTCAGCAGTCGTGCAGGCCTGCGTTGCATATCTAATTAGTGATTTCACAGTGGAACTTTGTGCGTGCGCGTAGTGCTTATGATGCTTGGTATGTTTACAACCGTAACGTGATGGTAATATGAACTGTCCAAAAAGGCTTAGTGTTTCGCATCTGCATGCACGGCGTGACCATATTCACATCAGACTTTAAATTTGACTTAGTGATCGTTCTGCGATTGCTGATTGGCTCCCTAGAAAAGCCAGCGGAGAGATAAAGAAAAAGTTAGATCGCGGGCGCAGGTTTGCTAAGACGATAGTATGAGGCGGGGACTCTGCGGGAAACTATTTTACGAGACGTGCACAATCAATTATCAATTACTATCATCTTGGGCCTGTACGTAAGCCTGCAACGGTTACACGGTTAACCGACTGTTCAAACGGTTACACGGTTACACGGTTACATTTTTCCTGTTTGGTTAACCTTTTTTTCTTTTCTTTTTTATTATTTTCTTTATTATTATTTTTTTTTCAAATAAAAGAAACCCCACCAAATATCCACTTTGCGTGGGTTTCGTTGGAGCAGGTCACAAATAGTACAATTGAATAAATTTTGTATGGACATTTCTGATAGCTTATCCAACATATAGCCAGTCGGCCTATAAAATTAGATGCAGACAATTAGCAATCGCAGAACTGCGATTATCAACACGTACTACGCGCACAAACTAAATTCCTTGAATTAGATATGCAATGCAGGCCCATGCATATTTTTTGTTTTGTTTTAATGTTAGTTACCGAAAAACAACGGTTACACGGTTAATTTAATAACTGCAAACTGGCAGCTTTAATGTAGATCCTTACCTCCTCCTGCGTCGACTCTGCTGAAAACACCTTGTCAACCTCAAATGTCGTTGACCGGCCCTTGTTCTGCAGGTAGATCAGCGCATTGTCGTCTACATCCAATGTTACAGCGTTCTTGGCCAGGGGCCCTGCCCCGTCCTCCTTGATGACAGGTCGGACCCTGCAGAAGACACGGATAGACCCTTTGAGGTCTATGATCTCATTGTGGTATTTCTTTCGCAGGGCCATCTCATGATGATACTTGTGCACCAGCTCTTTGTTGTGCTCTGTGATGTCAGCCAAAGCTTTGCCAATCTGGGTAGAGGAGAAAAGTCAATTATTTACATCAACTAGGACCTTACAACTGGACTTTTAACATGTTGAATCTAAAATTTGTGGAATACATGTACATGTACTATTTGTCAGTTGTGCATTTGAGGCAGGGATGTAGTCGAGTCCATCACAAGTTCCTGCAAGTCCCTGCAAGTCCCTGCAAGTCCCTGCAAGTCCCTGCAAGTCCCTGCAAGTCCCCGCAAGTCCCCGCAAGTCCCCGCAAGTCCCCGCAAGTCCCCGCAAGTCCCCGCAAGTCCCCGCAAGTCCCCGCAAGTCCCCGCAAGTCCCCGCAAGTCCCCGCAAGTCCCCGCAGGTCCCCGCAAGTCCCCGCAAGTCCTTTAGTTCCAATTCAAATTCAGTTCAAATCAGCTTTAACAAAAGCATTCCTTTGTCATTGTTCATCTAGTTACTTGTGACTGCCTTTATGAAGGGACTTGTGACTGGCTTCACGAAAGGACTTGTGAACTGACTTGCAGAGACTCGACTACAACCCTGATTTGAGATAGCAAAAGTTCTCAAAATCTAAATAATGGGGCTTGCCAACTCATTAACCTGACAAAATGTTGGCCCTGACAAAATGTTGGCCCTGTAAATGCTGTGTATTCCGAAAAAAAATAATTCCCAACTTGCATTGCGCATTCTCATTCAGTCGAATGTACTGTAGCTACACACATGTCACGCACTGGACCGATCAACAATAGCGTCGTTCCAATTTTTGCGCTCTCCATTTCCAAAACTGTGTGTCCAGACGCAGACTTCAGAGAGACTTGGCAGCACCCTTATTGATTTTTAGCTACTGGCGAACTGTTGCCAGAACAGTTGATTTTATGTATTTAAACATTATATAGTGCATGAAGGCAAGGTCAAGGAAGGTCAAATGAGTATTTAAATATTGAAATAATTTGGTTGATCTACGTATATAATGAGGGGCTCTGGTATTTTAATTTCACTTTTTCTTTTTACCACCTAACCTGAATTTTAGCGTATCCTATCTACATGTATACCCCACGAAAAATGGTCGGACCCCGTATGTTGTTTACTCATATCCGCATCACGTGCACACTTCAAACGATATACAAAATGGCTGTCCACAAGATGTCGATGTGTAAAACCTGAAAAAAATTCCAAGGAAAGGTGGTTTCTAAGCCATTTTGGGGAAAAACCATCGTTAGAACATCGCTTCATGCAATATAATGTTTAAATACCTGAACTGTTCGCCAATAGCTAAATCGGTAAGGGTGCTGCCAAGTCTCCCTGAACTCTGCAGAACAGTGTGGATTTGAATCACAGGTAAGACACATGAAAGATCAGAATGTATTAACAATTTAAAAAGTGGCATTCGTGTATGGTTATCTTTCCTTTAAGTCGTCGAAAAAAGACGTATTTTAGTAGTTGGAAAAAGACGTATTTCAGTTATCATGAAAACGACGTCATTTTGTTTTGCATACACGAACAAATAAGACATTTATAAGTCATCTTTGGCAAAGACTAATAAAATGCTAGACAATTATCAATCAAATTTGCAATTTATTTTAACGAAAAATGGTCGGACCCCGTATGTTATTTATTCATATCCGCATCACGTGCACACTTCGAACGATATACAAAATGGCTGTCCACACGATGTCGATGTGTAAAACCTGAAAAGAATTCCAAGGAAAGATGGTTTCTAAGCCATTTTTGGGTACAACCATCGTTAGCACATCGCTTCATGCAATATAATGTTTAAATACATGAACTGTTCGCCAATAGCTAAATCGGTAAGGGTGCTGCCAAGTCTCCCTGAACTCTGCAGAACAGCGTGGATTCGAATCACAGGTAAGACACATGAAAGATAAGAATGTATTAACAATTTAAAAAGTGACATTCGTGTATGGTTATCTTTCTTTTTAGGCGCGGTCTCATAAAAGACCGACTGTGCGGCGCCCCGGGAAGTCTGGGGGATACCCAGGACCAAAGTTAACAAAAGACCCCTTGACAACCCGGTATAACCCGGTCTGGAACGGTCATTTACATATCAAAGAACATGAATATTCCCGTCTTTCCACGGAGGCGCCGGGCTACTCTCTGCGCCCAGAAGGCTAATTTAAATATGAATGGTTCATTACAAGGTACGAGTTGAATAAAAACAACTTCTCAGTGAATTTACGTGTACATAATGAATGCACCACCAAATAAATTGTGCACGTAAGTACCTTTACAAGTAATTAGTTCAAATTCGCTGATGATTTAAAGGCGGATTCATACATACATACTTCACGAGAATGCAAATGCAAAACAAATTTCATATGTGATGAGACGACATTTTGCTTGAGAAATGTGTTCTACTGTTCTACGCAAAAACTCGATGAAGGGAAGGGAAGTCCAAATAATAAATACCCCGTTGGGCTTAATTCATGGAAATAACATCAACATAACCACTTTATGTGTGGAACAATCAGGGGACAACAATACCTAGACAGGGTTTCCCCTTAACTTTTGTTTTCACTAGCCGGCCGGGCCAGTTGTGTTGACTTGTTACTAGCCCGCCAGCATTTTCATTGGTCCGCCTGGTTTTTTTCACCTTTTAAGCTACCGCGGCCGGCCGGCCGCGGCCCTGAACTGCACTCAAAGGCAATGTAAGTGTTAAATATATAGCGTGGTTTCGTTATTAACTGTGTCTTCTCCATCCCCCTGTATCTACCCACATCAAAAATAAACCATCCCATAAAAAAGAAACGTCCAATCTTGTTCTTCCTTCTAACAATCTCTTCTTTTAATTGGGTGTAATTGTATGCCACAAAGTGACATTTCCCAGCCTATTAAAATTCCAAAGTAATGGTCCGCCACATGTTGGCCCGCTTGCTACAATGAGTACATTTTGTAGGTCAGCTGTCAATCATTGTCTGAATTTCTTGCCCCTATTGGAATATATTTGGAAAATACTCCCGAATAAGTCTCCCGTCAGTTTACTTTATTCCTCTTGCGCTATAAAGCGTTTATTATGTAAAATTATACCACGGAACCATTATAAATTAAAACATGTAACAAGCTCTCTCAATTTCCACGAAATAGATCGTTTTGTTAAATACAAAAAAAACGGAAAATAAATCGTATTAAATTTCCCCCTTAAAACTGTTAGAAAAATGTTTAGGAGCTCAAAATATTAGGTGTTAAGGTTCCGTTTATTCTTTTTCTCTTCCTTTTTAAAAACAATGAAACCAGAAATAAATGTTTATAAACTTGGAATTTATTTTGCTAGCTTCGTAATTTGATGGTCGGGTGTATGTCGATTTTATTAGATATCAGAAAACCAAGAATAAATCGTATTATTATTTACCCCTGAAATCGGTTGAAGAAAAATGTTTGAAGTTCATTCACCGTCCACAGCGGATTTCTTATATTTGCAAATGCACTTCATCCGAGAAATAAATATATCGAAAGTACCCCCCCCCCCCCCCCCCCCCACCCTCAGTCGCGTCAGGGAATAAAACAAATTTATCAAGAGAAAAAGCAGTTTAACAGTGGTTTCCTTGACAACAATGTTGCTATGCAACCATCATTGTTTTGGGCGGCCCTAATATTTGGGCCTTTATTAGCATCTTCAGGCCGATAATCTCATTGGTGCTACAATTCCGTCTCCATGACAATTTGCTGTCTTGCACTTAATTCCCACGGTCATTTACTTGGCGATGGGCCAAGAAGTTTCCCGCACAAAGCATCAGTTGGAGTTGTGGACGGTTGTTTGCTGTGCAAGTAGTAGACCTAGTAACATAATTATATAATTGAGAGATAGCTTTCCTACATGTTACAGCAATGTCGCCATGTGTGTTTTTCTAATCATCCTAAAAATAACAATTATAAAATCAATATTTATTTCTAAAATTCCTGTAAACATTAATAAACAACGGATGTTCACAATGAATATATATTAGATAAGGCCTAACAAGGTATACTTTCGGATTGTGCAAATGTGGGGTAAGAATAAAGCAACCGTTGATTATCCGTCCAGAGGCCTGCTACAGTGTCGAAAAACACATACGATCTGCACCCTACCATCAACATCGGGGAGAATTAATTTGCTTTTATTTAGCAACTTGGGGAGGAAACTTCTGTTCTGAAAGCTGTGCCACACAAAAATTGTCTGTTAGAATTAGTTGTGCGCTTCCCCTATCTTCATTTTTAGAGTGCATACATAAACTGTCGTCGTGTTCCCCGAGCTACATACATTGTACATGTAGCAATATTACCGCTTGAAATATTGCGTGCCAGCGGGGATTTCCCGAGGCCGTTTTTCAAACCCCAACTTCGTCTCCACTGGGGCTTTGTTCATGTAGTTTGCCAATAGTGATGGAGCCCGTACTGGGCCTAGGCTGGGGATTGGAAAACGACCCGTGTGTTTTTAGTCCCGAGTTGTGCAATGCATGACAGGCGTGGATTGCGTGCGTGGATCCCGGTGAGTATTGAGCTCGCAGCCGGCCACGCACGCGTGCGGTAGCACCAACAATTTCCCCTGTAATCTTTCCAAAACAAGTCTCGGTAAACGTTACTAGATTTTCGTCATTGACTAACGAAGAATTTGAATGTTTTGTGCTGAATTAAGATGCAAAATATAAGACCGTTATAGACACGGCAGTTAGTATTTTTATGAGGTGTAGTAAAACAAATGGGCCTACAACATGGTTTATTTAGCTCGAAACTATGTACCAGATCCCAGTTGCAAAAAGTACCCGCACAATTTATTACATTTATTTATTAAAGGCACGTTTTAAACCTGGCGTGCAGTCCGCGTGTATCCCGTTCGTATGCATGAGGTCAGTAGTGGGATCATGTTTATTCATTTCACCATTGAAGCGATGACAATAGCCTCGCTCATTAAACTTCGCCGCGCTTGAGCGCACACCCCGTCCAGTTCGCGGATTCCCGTTCTCCTTGACAACGACGGACCGATCGGGAAGAACGGGGTAAGAACGGGGCAAGAACACACAGTCTTTAATGAGACCGCGCCTTAGTCAACGGAAAAAGAGTATTTTTGTCATCATGAAAACGACGTAATTTTGTTTCGCATACATGTACATGTACACGACCAAAAAAAAGACATTTAGAAGTCGTCTTTGGCAAAGACTAATAAAATGCTAGACAATTATCAATTAAATTTGCAAATCTATTTTTCAGGGTGCGAACCCCCTAAAAGCACGGACACACCAACTTTATAACCTTAACAGACAGTCAGACACAACAAGCTTCAAGATGTGTAAAAACGAAGATCTTGTTTCACTGGAGCATCTCCCTAATAATAATAATATTAATGCTGATACATTGGGAACTACAATGATCATGTACAGGGTGGACAATACCCTGTAACTACCCATACATGTATACGTAGTTTGGCGAGTGAGTTTGTATTTAATGTAGAGGCCTTTTCACACTGTGCATGTTCGATCCGTGTTAAAATGTACACGGGCCCAAACTGTCTCACACTTCCTAAAATTTAAACACAATTCAATTCATTAACGTTTCAACACTATTTAACGAAACACCAGCATCTGTTTCAACCCGTGTATTGTGTGATCGTTTCACACTGTACACGCGGCTGGCCATTCTATACAGGTCAAATTGGAAAATCTCCCATAATGCATTGTATGGCGCGTCATGGCGCTGTCCACATGTTCGTATTTTTTGTGTATTTATGTTAAATCTAGGTCTTTGTTTTTTCAATTTTGGGCCCATTTTCTCGATTTTCTCAATGTGCCAATTCATTAGGTCAAAGGTTATTTGTTTGCTTGTTGCTATCAACTACAGTGCGTTTGTATTGACTGGCAATCGTGGTCGTCAGACAAAAGAATTGGGAGGCAAACAATGGGTCCATGATTGACAACGTCCAAGATCTCAACTCGTGTACAAATCCTATGGCGATTATCCGAAAACGTTAGGAGTACAAACAAAAGAGGTAAGACCGTCGGACAATGCCTCATCCACGATTGCCGGTCCATACATGACTGTGCGTGTGATCGTGTGTGCATGGCGTGCAAGCACTCGGATACAAAGATCGGATAATTACACAAGTCGAACTTAACCCGGAGACATGTTCCGCTTTCAACACGTGTCAAAATTCTCTACACGGGGATAGCTCTTAACCAACAACGAGCAGGGTTAGTTTCGACACGGATTGAGGGCTGGACACGGGTCAGTGCCGTACGTGTTGAAATGTCTAAGTGTGAAAAGGTGAATCAAGTTTACACGTGTCTGACCCTTGTACAACACAGAGATTTTGCATAGTGTGAAAAGGCCTTGAATGGTCTGTTTACTTAAAATCCTTTCCCTGTGATCTAGAATTGGAAGCTTTTTCCGATTGAAAACAATGTCAACTCACTTCTTCTTTGGCCTGTGCAATGGCAGCCTTGAGCATGGAGGGGAACTGGCTACAAAGAGACCGCAGCTGTTGGTATTCCTGCGCTACCGTCAGGAGACCGGGACGGACGTGGGCAAACTTGGCTTGCACGGCGGTCAAGCGTTGGGTGACGGCTCTTGCCTTCTCTTCTCCTTGCTCACGAGCACCAGCTACTTCAGCCGCTGAGCGTTCCATGACGGCCTTAAGGTCCTTGTCCAAGATGGCCATCTGGGAATCCTGCTCCTTCAGCTGTGGGAAAAATGTTAACAGTCAATTGGGAATTCACATTAAATTGTGTAAACCAGTGTCCAGTTCTGATGCTCAAGGCTCTGTGTTATTAAACTTGAAGTACATATGTGACCCGCTCCATCGTAATCAGCAATAAGTCGCTGAGGGCGTTTTACGCAATCGGCCGTTGAAGTAAACGCATGGTTGAAAATCGTGACCAAGTCGATTTTCTGAACATTGTATTTTTAGGAAGTGTAGTTATCACAGATTATCTAGGGTGACGCGGGAGCGTCACACCCAACGGGTTCGCCCGGCTGGGAGTGGCAGCGCCGCGGCACCCTTACTTTGCCAGTGCACCGATTTTGCGTTAATTTTATTCTTCTTTCTTTCTTCTTCAGTCCGACTGGAATAACTCGCGATCGCTCCACGGAATCGAAAAGAACCCAATAACGAAAATGATCAGGAGATAAAGGGCATGAGTTCTATTGGGACAGAATTTAGATTTTCGACTTTTCAGAGGGGGTTGTCATACGAATCTGACCATCTGACAATGACAATGACAATGACAACAATGTGAATGAATTTCCTCAGTTCGACGACAGAGGGGGTTGTCATACGAATCTGACCATCTGACATGTGAGGGTGACGCGGGAGTGTCACACCCAACGGGTTCGCCCGGCTGGGAGTGGCAGCGCCGCGGCACCCTTACTTTGCCAGTGAACCGATTTTGCGTTAATTTTATTCTTCTTTCTTTCTTTTTCAGTCCGACTGGAATAACTCGCGATCGCTCCACGGAATCGAAAAGAACCCAATAACGAAAATGATCAGGAGATCAAGGGCATGAGTTCTATTGGGACAGAATTTTGATTTTCGACTTCTCAGAGGGGGTTGTCATACGAATCTGACCATGTGACATGTGAATTTCCTCAGTTCGACGAAAATGGCACTAAAAGCATCTGTGAATGAATGCATTCCTAAGTGAAACTCGGTGCAAGAATGTGTGATATTTCTTGCGTTTTTGTGAGTTTCGGGCGTTTTAGCATTTGCTAGTGTCAGTGCGCATGTACTGCGCAATTGTGCGGCGTTGTTTGCAAGTGTGCGCTGCGCAAATGCCGCCAAAACGCTTGCGCACACAACCACAAATTTCAGCTCTGGTAATAATTTTCACTGTCTGAATCGCTTCAAATTATCGGCAATTTCGGTCAATTCTGTGTTTCTGTCCAACTTTCTTGCTTCTGCTGCAATTTTGTTTCATTTCCTGATGAAAATTGTCAAACTATTTCGCTTTTTTGCAGCAGTCACAGTGTGCCCTTTGTAGTGAAGCACAACGGCAACTTGACGCTGGACAATATCATCACAATCGCAGACGTTCGCCGATGACAACGACGACGCCGACTCGCAGGAGGGGGGGGGGGGGGGGGGTTAAAAAAAGTAACAAAACACCCGAAATAACGAAGCTAAAACGAAGTAGCAGCTGCTATTGACTAGTGCTATCTCCTCACAGGGTAGGAGCTAATGGGTATACGGAGAACAATATAATGGTGTACAGTACTATATAGTATATACATACTAGTAGCCCGTAGGTCTGTGGCAAGACGCAACACCGTAGGTCTGACGGCAAAGTAGGCTGATTGGTTTATTTAGAGTCGGGTAGGTTAGTAGATGGGCTCGACTAACTGTAACGGGTGGTTCTGTTCTGTGTGGGAACAACGTGTACCAAGGTGTCAACTTGCATCTATACTCAACAACCGTTTGCTGTTTGTTCGCACATCGGCAAACTTACATTGTGTTTTTTTGCAGGTTTCCTTCGCTCGGAATCTACGCATCAATTTCCGGGCACAACAAGCGATAGACGATTGCTTGTAAGAGGTATATAAGAAAAAAAAAAAACGTAAAAAAACACAAAACTAAAAGAAATAATGGCGCGCAGTGCGGCCGACAAGTGACGGCCGCCCAAGGCGTCGCCGACTGCGTCGCAAACCCTACGGGGCGCGGGAGAGTGAGCTGCCAGTCGCAGTACACTAGCGACGCGCACGAGATACAAGCGCACGAGCGCAAGTCGCCCTGCGGCGACAACACCGGGCCGCAGGCGGCTCATCGCGCGCGGGCGCACTCGTGCTCGCGCGATAGGGTGCATAAGATCAATCGGCGTCGGCGCAGTCACTCCGCGCAGCCACGCGACGACACGCGTCCGGCCCAGCACGTGCAGCTGCTCCACACGCAGTTCATGCACATATGGCTGGACGCGCGTCGCGACCGCATGGTGCGCATTCCGCGTCGAAAGCGACGCCCCAAGTTCCATGCGCCGGCGCCGCTCACCATCACCAAGCGAGAGAGTGAGCTGACACTCTGCAACAACAGCCCGCCGCAGTACAAGGGCACCTCACTGCCGCACAAACAGAAGTGTGCCGGCAAGTGCAGCCAGCTGCCCTCCGAGTAGACTTGATCCAAGTCGGGATTATGTGGTAACATTGCTCATGGTCATCCACACTGTGCGCCTCGCGTCACGTCCACGCTTATCAGTAGCGCGCCCTCATGCGCCACCCATGCTCATGTGTGGTTCAAAAATCCCGACTTGACGGATCTGCCACACGTTTGTACACAACCTATGGGCTCATCTACCGAAAACGGTAGCGGCCAATCAAATTGAAGAATTGTATAAATTAGCATATATCTGTAATAATATGAACTTTGACCCAGTTGTGTGACGGACATACGTGGACATTGTGATGTACAATGTACATACACATGTGCATAGTGTACATTATGTGTAAATGTACAAACGGTTTAATAGTCTTGCTATCGTGTACATTGTCCGGCCGTTAAGTTTGCACTATACCATACTCTAACTAAATAAACGAAGTATGGACGCAGTTATTTAATTTGAAAAAGGCATCTAGTGACAGTACTGCCTACCATTCCTCCATAGTCCATTAGCGGTCTAGCGAGTCCGTACCGATTGGCGGACTTATTTGGCATACATCGCGCATAACCATGTGATGCGTATGCAAATAATAAATAAATAAATGCCTGTTCTCGACGCACGAGCGCGTCAATGCGCTCAACGCGGCCATGCTCAAGCATGATGGAATCGTGTGCGTCGTCATTCGTGCCGAGGACGACTACGGTCCGATGCGCAGAGAGAATACGGAGTGCGGCCTGCCGCAAATCGTCGACTACAACACGCCGCCGCCCGGCGTCGCCCTGCGCAAGCAGCGCAAAAAGGCGTATGTCGTGACGGCGCCGCTGCAGGCGCCCGACGCCAGTGAGCCGGCGATCGGCATCGCCGCGAGCAAACTGCAGCGTCGGCAGACGGCCAAGCAGCGCCGTCGCGCACCACAGTCGCGTACAGACGATGCCGCGCAAAGCCCGCCGCACTAAAAGGCGCCGCAGCCGCCACGCACGCCCGTCAAAGGGCGCGGCAAACGTCGACCAGGCGACCACGTCCCGTGCAAAAGCGGCGTCTCGGCCCCACCACGCGCTCGCGCGGCGCCAACGCCAAGAGCGTGACAGTTGACGGCGAGCACACGCTCACGCGCCTCAACAACACGTACGGCGACGGCTGCTACGCCAACGCCATTGCGCAAATGCTCATGCGCAATACTGTGCAAACCGCCTGGAATAGCCTCCGCCAGCAGTTTGCGGACGGGCGCTGCGCCGTCGCCAATACCGACGAGCTGCGTAGACGTGCCGGCCCGCACTACGCGCCGCAGCGTGGCGTGTCGAACCAACGCACGTTCAAGATGTTCCTCGTTCACTTGTTGGGCGAGGTGCCGGCGTGGTGCCGACTCGTCACCTTCTCGCTCGTGCGGAGGGCCACATGCCGCACGTGCATGAACGAGGGGCAGCCGCGCTTTGAAATCGCGGCTAGCATCAATATTGGCTGCAATGAACGTGCCGTGGACGAGCTGATCGCCGTCGCGCTGCAGAAGGCGCTGACGGATGCGCGCGACGAAGGCCGCTGCAACATGTGCGGCGGCGTCGGCACCGACGCAGTCGCGACAGTCAGCATGGCGGCCGACACGCGCTACGTGATCGTGCGCATTGCGACCGTCACACAGACGCAGCGTCTCCTGCGCGGCGGCATCGTCGGCCTCGATGTTAATGACGTCGGCATTCCCGGTTGCAACGCCCGCTTACGTGTCATCGCCGCCATCGCCCATCAGAGTGGCATGGACACAACCGGCTGCCACTGCTGGGCCCACATTGAGCGCAACGACGAGTGGTACCGCATGGACTGCAGCCGCAGCGCTCGCGCCGACGTTGAGCACTCGCCGCAGCTGCCCCGCGGCCTGCACGGCATCGCCATGCTCACGTTGGAGCGGAAGTAGTTTTGTCTGCGTATTTGCGTCGAGCACTCGCTTTGCACCGCCCTCATCCGCCTAGTCTCATTACATCCCTCACATGTGGACAGCTCCGAGGCCTCCGCTCCACCCCTTTCTCCCGTCTCTTAGTCATGAAGTGCGTGAGCTCTTCTCCGCTCCATCCCTAGCTAGTCACGTAGTCATGGAGTGCGTGAGCTCTACTCCGCTCCATCCCTAGCTAGTCACGTAGTCATGGAGTGCGTGAGCTCTTTTCCGCTCCATCCCTAGCTAGTCACGTAGTCATGGAGTGCGTGAGCTCTACTCCGCTCCATCCCTAGCTAGTCACGTAGTCATGGAGTGCGTGAGCTCTTCTCCGCTCCATCCCTAGCTAGTCTCTCATCCACGGATGCGTCGAGGCCTCCAACGCTCCACCCTTTCTGCGGCACCGCTGTTAGGGTTGCGTCAAAGTTCGAGTGCTCCGCAAAATCTCGCATGGCGAACGCTTCACGCTGGACGACACCTGCACATTATTGCTCCTTTGTGCCGCGCACCGCGCGACACGAGTACACAAAAAACTCCACATCTGGGCAATCGGCCGGGGGAAGGCGCTCGCTCGACTATAAACAAAACCCCCCGGACGCCAGATGTGGAGTTAGTCGAGCGATTGGGTGAGGGACTGCATGCACCCGATGATCCCGAGCCAAAAGCGCGCATGCAAACTTCTTACTGTTCAAACACAAGCTACTAAATAAAAGGAAGTGGACAAGTCAAAAGTAAAATGCTCTGAGAGCATAATAAAAGGGTCAACGGGTTTCCAGTTAAAGTAAAATGCTGTGCGAGCATTCCAGCTAAAGTAAAATGCTGTCTCAGCACTGCACTCGCGTCAAAAAGGAAGTGGACAAGAGAATGCCAACGGGTTTTACCTCTTACCCCCCCAACAAGCGCAGACCGAGCGAAAGGTCAGCAGGTGTGGGCCACTAGTTCGGTGTGGGCGGGTCAAAACCGTTGCCTTCCCACCGAGCAGTAGATGTTAACTGGTTAGCACCGTACCGTAATCACTGCATTTATTTGCATACACTAATGCTGGTGGGTCATCGTAAGATAGCCATTACGGCTTGGATGGAGTTCAATTTTGGTTTTGCGTTGCTATAAAGAGTACTATCACCAATGTTCGATATACGCTGCGCGCTCTCCTGCACTGACGACACTGTCTGAGAGGTCCTAGGTGCCGCTATGCACGCTCTTCTACTCTGGCGCATACTAGCTACGCCCATAATTCTAACCTACACCCTCCAGCTAGCCCAAGACACTTGACAGCCTTCGCTCCGCTTTGCATGCACATCTGCGCCGGCGTACTTTCAGCATCTGTCAGCTACACCTATTGCATGAGCGCCTGTGCCTGCATAGGGTTGCACTTCATACACCGCAACAGGTCATCACGTCAGTTGACAATGACAATGACAATTCTACTTAGCACCGCCTTCCTTCTCCGCCTTTAGACCACCGTACGTAGCTGTGCCTTGCGCGCATTTGTCTCACAAACGCTCGCAAATACACAGCGAACGCACGCTTTCTCTAATTTATCCGACACGTGTGCCGGATTCCAAAAAAAACGATGTCACCTTGCTTCAATACTCAACAACTTTTGCACGGAAACATGTGAGCGCCAACAGCAGCATACTTACTACTTGATACACAGCGCACACAGAGCGGGTAAGAAGTGAACTTCACCGTGGGCCCACAGCGCGCGTCGAGATTATCCGTTAATAAGCCCATTATAAGCTTATTTATAAGCTTGTGCTCATCCGCCCTATCGCGCGAGCACGAGTTATTGTTTACGCGCCGTCCATTTCGTGCCAGTTATTCAGCTAGTACGTGACCACCGACAGCGTTACATAGCCGGTGATCGCCTTCCCACTCTCTTGCGTTGCGGCCTTCTCTCTCTCGCAGAGAGTGCAGCGCTTTCCCCTCTAATGCGTGTGTCTCTCTCTCATTGGCTCATTGAGTCGGTGCTTTAGACTACCCGATTGTGAGTCCATGCTGCTATGGGAGGAGGGGGCGAGGTGGGAGGGCAACGGTTTCGACCCGCCCACACCGAACTAGTGGCCCACACCTGCTGACCTTTCGCTCGGTCTGCGCTTGTTGGGGGGCACGTACATTTACGCGCTCCGTTCGTATTTGCGCATGCGCGAATTTTTTTTAAATACCGCGCTCATTATCACCTCATGAATATTAATTTTTAAACCGCAGTTGTTTATTCAGGATTACTCGCCAATCAGACCGCCTTATTACTGTGACGACATCCCTATGACGGTTTCTATTCACCCCGGTTGGCAAGGGGGCTTCATCAAAATGATAAATACTTTTTAAATTGTAAAAATCTCTTTTTGTAAATTGGTTTTATTAAAGTTTGCGTTTTGGTATGATTTTGCATCAAAATCGACTTTATTTTCTGATGTTCTATAAAAACTTGGCATATTTTTAAAACCGGATTTTTTTGGAATTCTTACTTCCCAAAATGTAGTGAACGAGGATGTATTCTTCCTTATTTTATATGTCAGAGCAGCGCTAATAATTTTTTTTGTCGGAAAATTCATCCTTGAATATGACCTTTTTGGGACATTTTGACTTGGAAACGAACGTGAATCGCACGTGAATAGCAAGAAATGCACTCCAAGAAGTTGCTGAATGAGTATAAAATGTCGTATATATAAGAAAAACAGAGATTTTAGGTCGTCTTTTGTCTTGTGGAAGACCAGAAGTTTCATAAATCGCTGTTCAACCCTGTACTACGAAGTGCCAGGCCGTGCTGTAACCCGATACTCGTGGGGAAAAATCTCACATCACACGGTCGGTAGTCGCCAGACGTACTCACGAACTGACGTAGTGTCGCCGGCACAGCGTGGGGCCTGGAACCATATGCCGGGACGAACGAATTCACAGGCCCCACGAGCATGACGAGTCGATTCGCTTGCACCGCACCGATGATTTCACAGCCTTCCTGCTACTTTTCACCTGGGACTGTGTCGTCTTGGAGTTTTATCGGTAAAAAGTGTCTAACTTATCATTGTGTCCTTCAACTTTCAGCATATTTTGCCAAATTATTCCTCCTACTTTGTTGACGTTATGATCATGAAGGCCGAGTTCTTATTCCTCCATACATGGTGAAAAATAGTTTGAAACTAAACTACAGGAATTAGGGTGCCTCAGACCAAACGGTTACCCCCCAAAAACAATTAACAAAAAAATTATAAAATCCCTCGGAAGTGGAAAATGTAAATGGAAAATGGAACATTTATAGAAATACAAAATAGGCCAAGTTAAATGGTTATACATGTACATGAAGTCCAAATAATTAAAGGTCCTTTTTTTTCAAACCTTATTCTGTCAAACATTCAGGAAAAATCAACTCGTATTTTTTGTATTTTTTTTAACGTTATTTATATTTTGTCCTTGATCTTTTTACATTTGCAGGTAGGTGTGTGGACTGGAGATACTCGTATGTTCCTTCCGATGATGTAGGCTTCGTAATCTACGTTGAGACAAGTTGAAGAGAACGGATTCAAAACACTTAGACCATACTAAAACTAACAACCGACTTTGGAAGAATACCCTTTGGAAAGTCCCCCCCCCCCCCCCCCCTTATAAGTAGATTTTAAGCACTTTTAATAATTGAGACTTTAGTAATATACATTTTACCAAGCTAAAACTTATAAAACAGCTTCCAATTTTTTTTCCTTGAATGTCACTAAACAAAAACAGTGATATTTACAACCATACATCAATCATCAATGCAAAATGCACTCAAATTGTTGTTTCTCGATACGTTAAAACATTTTCCAAAATTGTATGTTGAACTAAAATTGTAGCTTCTATTTAAAATGAACTAGAGTGCACTTGGGTCTAACCTCTTTTATTCTTGTGTTTGTCAGTATTGAAGTAAACAAAGGATTAAAACTAGGATTTTATATTCTTATTCCATTGATTTGATGTATAAAAACTAAAAGTTGAAAATACAACTGCTGCAAACATGCCAACTACTTTGATTGGATCGACCTGAAATCCATGCCTGAAATATACAAAACAAATTATATTAACAAAATAAATATGTTAAATGGTAAACAAGAAAATAGATCTAATAAATGCTATTTCTGTTATTTATTTGGATTGGATTATCATGAATAAAAATAGCCTTCCAGCTGCAACGAAAAAGATTTTCACGGAACTGGTTAAACACACGTCAATTTGCCTATACTTTTGCACGCAGGTAAGTTCCCTATACAATTGCACACAAATTTGACCTTGAAACAAAACGAAAGTGCGATATGTGCCAACGAGATAAACGTGTCGTTCATAAAAAAATTTATTAGCGCTGTTCTCAAAAGAATGAACATTTACAATAACTAATGGTTTACTGTAATGGATGAAAGATATTTGCTAAAAAAATCCGGTTTATGAATGACAAACCGGTACTTAGAGGCTCGTTTTTTGCGCGCGCAAACTGCCGCTAGTTTGTACGCGTATTTACATAGTGACGTCACAAACGCGTGCGTGATGCGTCCTCTCTTGTGGTTTCGGGTTACAAAATTAATAATCTTATTGCGCATGCTCAAACCGGGTTGTCGCGGTGTCATGTTTCAAAAACGTACGTGGGGGGTAAGAGGTAAAACCCGTTGGCATTCTCTTGTCCACTTCCTTTTTGACGCGAGTGCAGTGCTGAGACAGCATTTTACTTTAGCTGGAATGCTCGCACAGCATTTTACTTTAACTGGAAACCCGTTGGCCCTTTTATTATGCTCTCAGAGCATTTTACCTTTGACTTGTTGTCATTAATGTCTTGTATGTAAAAACGATCAATAAAGATGAAAATGAAGAGGTTTTGTGTGCGCTGTCCGAATGATTGGGTTGCATTATTGATATGATATTTATAGGTGTCATATTTTCAAAAATATTAAAGATATGAAATACAAACTACGGGAGATTGTTGTCAAGATAATGACCAACTAATGTGGAAACTGTTATGACAATCAGACAACAGGAAGTACATGTACCGTAATTTCCTGCGGTAAAGCCGCACGGCGGATAAGGCGCAGGTCCCTAAAATCACCCAAAAAAAATTCAAACACCAACAGATAAGGCGCACTGCCGAATAAGGCGCATGCTTGAACGCACCCAAAAGAACACCAGGCGCCACCCGGTGTAGGTACATCGCCAGAAAGGGGTCATTTTGTTGCCTTAGAACGATCCCATTATTCCAAGCATGAATTAAACCGTAACCCCATGGGCTGGTCCCATGAAGAAAAAACCCAAAGTACCTTTATCCATCGAGCCAACGCTGTGCATGATTGGGGTCATTTTGTTGCCTTAGAACGATCCCACTATTCCAAGCATGAATTAAACCGTAACCCCATGGGCTGGTCCCATGAAGAAAAAAAATCCAAAGTACCTTTAATTATCCATCGAGCCAAAGCTAGCTGTGCGTGATTGCGGTTTCTGACCCTGCAATGGTGCGTCTTTTTCCAAAAGAAATAAGGTTCAATGAACTAAAACCATTGAGTGAGCCGACACGAAATGTATCAACAATCGCAAACACCAGATGTTCCTGACCGCAGAGTTTATACAATGGAAGCCGATACACGTGCCTCTCCCACAGATATCGGGTTTCAAAACCACGTTTAATGTTTTGGTCCGTGGGATTATAAATTAATTCAGTACCGGTAGTACCGGTAAGTTCAGTCAGTCAGTGATTATAGTTTCTTTCCAGACAACGTAATCAGACAACGTAGAGTTGACTTAATATATGGAAGGGATTTTTAGAGGGGATTTGTTTTTAAATAAAGTTCTTTTCCTTTATTTCAAACCTATAATTTGTTAATCACGTTCATAAGATATTTGTTTAATACATCACTACTCTTAGTGTTAGTTTTGTTTTGAAGATCATTAAACTTATTTAATATCTTACAAATAAAATAAACGAAACAGACACATGAACCATCTCTTTTCCCGTTTGGTCGTCCTGATAAGGACGGTTTGTTTTGTTGGACTCTTCAACATTTATTGGAAGCTATATGTCAGGTGGCTTATTGAGGGCGCCCTTAATTATCGCCAGATTCGTATAGGGGAACGATTATGGCGAAATAAATCAATTCGCTCGAGAAATACATTGACAAACGCCTTTTAAATAAATTAAATAACTGCCAGGCGAGGGTTAGTGTAAGTAAATACAATGTATCTTTGTTGGAGATAAGCGGGCCGGGACAACATTTATTGAGAAGCAGTTTGTGTTGAGAGAACGTCAACACCCAATGGTAATGAAGATTTTTTTAACTGGACTTCAGGGTTGGATAACGATTTTGTCACTGGGGAAGTAGTGAGCGGTGCTGAGGGCTTTGATGGTTGGTCTTTTCAAGAAACTTGGTCGGCTCATCACTCAGTCACCCTGAATAATAAGATAATATTACGTTAAATTCTTATAATACTTTCTCAAACAAACATCTAAAATGAAGATATAATAAAACACCCTCAACGTTCACACAATAGAGGTTGGGTGAATGCGAATTCCAAACGTTTAAGTAATTCTGTTGCAGCATTTTCGGAATGAAAGAAAACGGCCAGAAAGAAAAAGGGGGTCGACACATTGCGGCATTGTTGGAATAAAAGCACGGTCGTGGGGGGGGGGGGGGAATCAACACATCGTGGCATTGTTGGAGGGTAAGCACATTCATAGGGGATCAACACATCACGGCATTGTTAGAATGGAAACACGGTCACAATGTCCGAAGAGTTGAGCTAATTGGTTGACCGCATTATTGAGTAAGATTACGGCGTTCAAAGAATTCTTCACACAAAGACCGTCACTTTGAAATCAAGCGACATCATATAAGGCGCACCGAAAGATAAGGCGCGGCGATGTTTTTGTAGTCTAGAAAGTCAGATAAGCCGCGGCTTTACCGCAGGAAATTACGGTATGCCGTTGCTATGGTTGTTTATTGGAAAGCCTGCATTTGCGTTTACTTTTACAACTGTTTATTTCAAAGATGTTTTTCTCGGAATGTTGATTCGGCAAATAAATATACACCTGTCATCTTTATCAGACCATAACTTGTTAACCTAAACAGATACACACTTGTGTTGGGTATCATTAGAAAGCTAATATGTGCATATATCAAAAAGTCATTTTTAGACTTATTCCTGATTACGATGGAGCGGGTCACATATGTGACCTGCTCCAGGAAAAGGTGATATAAATCACGCTATGCATTTAATTGAATTGCCCGCTCAATATTGAGAGGGTGAAATGTTTTGTCAAAACTGTATTTTCTTTTTTTGTCTTAAATGACATCTTTAATATCTAAAAGGTTCATTTCGATAAATAAAGTAAAGTGTATTGGTTCAATGTTTCTTAGGTCTACGTCATTCTACATGTACTTACCTGTAGAGCCATCTACTTATGCATATTTCCCTAGACCGGCAGGTTCACCGCTAAGAGTTTACACAATAGCGCCGCCATGTGGCCTCCTACCCATAGTGCCCCGCTGCACACATCGTGCACTTCCTCTTTTCTCTTAGCAGCAGGTCGGGTAGGACGTGTTTGTAAAAATGCTCTGGCGTTTCGTATTACCCGTTATCGCTTAAGAGAAGATTTTGACTAAAAGTCGATTTGTAGAGTTTAATTGAATAAAGTTGAGTTGTAGACTGTTGTTTATTTCATGAGATATGAAGCGTTTGGAGAGGACTCGTCCCGTCACATCTGGGGGTACCCCAATTCCCCCGAGACATACCGAGTTCTCCGGGGACTGTGACAGTGGTACCACAATTCCACCTCACCAGTCTCCCGTCCAGCACCCGCAGCCAGTCGGCTACTGGCGCTGGCAGTTTCGTTGGCCATGTAGGGGACCCCACAAGGTCTTCACCTCTGGCCAATTTAAGCGGAACATCAAAACGAAAGGTTTGCTCCGGCAAGGTTACTGATAAAAAATTACACTCCTGTGCCGGAGCCAAACCTAAGAAGCCTGTCAGGGTAAAAGCAGCTCAGACACGGGCTTCGCTACACCATCCGCCCCATCGCCGCACATGGAGTAGTCTCACGTACAGACTGGCCTTCACGGTTTAGTGGACTTGAATCACCTGTATCCGTCCAGTACAGTGGCGAACACCACATTGTGTCGGGTTGGACTTTTGCACGGGTTACCGGTCCGAGAAGTTCCCGCTCAACCTATGGGGGTTCGAATGCTATCGGCCAGGCAGGACATGAGCTATGCTGAACGAGTGAGCAGAGCAGTGTGGATGAGGTCTACGAATAAATGCTTACCTTTAGAGCATCCCTCCCTCTTTCCCCACTAGCCTCGATGCTATGAGTGCTCCAATCTAGCGCTCGAGAAAAGAAGAAGTACACGAGGTGTGCAGCGGGGCACTATTGGTAGGAGGCCACATGAGGATGCTATTGTATAAACTCTTAGCGGTAGAACCTGCCGGTCTAGGGAAATATGCATAAATACCGGTAGATGGCTCTACAGGTAAGTATTTATTCGTAGACCCCATCCACACTGCTGTGGGGGGGGGGGGGGGGGGGGGGGTTGTGTTTGAAAGCCTGCTGTGCAATTTGAATTCCATGAAAGCTATTAATATGCAAAAACATCATATTACTAGAACAGGAGGGGCTATGGAGCTCTACTATACCAAAATGAAGCTGATATCATATACTTTTAAACCATGTACCGTTATGTACCGGTACAGTAAGTCGATTTTCATTTATTGAGACATAATTGTGACATATTTTTCCAGAGCGGGTCACACATAACATTTGCCAGTAATAATTATTTTGCTGGTTTAAAAAAAAAATGCTTTGGTGTCATTAACCCTAACGTCCTGGGCATTCATTGGGGTACAGTGCACTGTACTACAAAATACTACACAATTCTTAAAGGACGGTGTAGTATAAAGAGTACTGCATACTGCAGTTCACTCAAGTAGTATTTTGTAGTATTAGGTGACGTTAGGGTTAATATCTTTACAACAAACTAGTGTTGATTACTTTTCCGATAGTTGCAGAAGGTACCAGTATAATTTAATTTCAAGTGGAAATTTTTTCATTTCAAAAAGCACAAGTCACATTACATCCACAAATCCTACATTCATTAAATTCAAAAGTCCTAAAAACAAGAGAGACAAATACACAATCATATGAATAAGTAATTCCAATGGAAAATCCAAAGAATGAAAACACCCAGTCATCCAGCACTTAGCACTCTTAATCTTACCCTCTCTTGCAGTGCCAGTACGTGTGTCTTGGAGTGCTTTAGTTGTTTCTCTGTGGTCACACAAGACTCCTTCAGACTTGTGACTTGTTTTCTGAGTAGGATGTTGGTGTTTTTGGCAGCAACCAAGGCATCTTTGGCCTCTTCTGACTCCACAGTTAGTGTCTTGACGACTTCAACCACCTTGAGATAGAACAATTAATTCCTCTATCAAGTTGTGATTTTGATACAAAATTGACACAAAGTTTCACCTTTCTTGATAACCAAAATACACCCGGGCCCAATTTCATAGAGCTGCTCAGCAAAAAAATTTGCTTAGCACAAAAAGTCTTTCTCATTAAAAACAGGTTACCAGCCAAAATTATACACGTTTTTCATGCTAAGCCAAAAAACAGCATGATTATCAATCCAGAACACTAAAGATCAGGTAAAAATTTGGTCTGTTACCTTGTTTTTGCCAAGGACAAATTGTCATGCTAAGCAAATTGTTGTGCTTAGCAGCTCTATGAAATTGGCCCCAGATAGTGTGACTAATACAGGATGCTTGAAACTGGGTTTAGGCTTGTAAAATGGTATACACATATTGAGTGACTTAGAGTGAAATGGGAGAAATTTTATCGCAAGGTAAAATCTGAACTTTTGAAATGAAAAGTCCAGATTTTACCAATCAATAAAATTCCTGCGGGGCATTGTCCTACCGTCTTCCCTTCTTTTGTTTATACTCTAACGTTTTCGGATGACCTCCATAGGATTTGTACACGATTTGGAATCGTGAATGTTTTGTCAATCGTGGACGTACCCAATTCTTTTGTCTGACGACCACGATTGGCGGTGAATACATACGCATGTATACATGTACAGATCCTTAACCCTTTCGGTCCTACAGAATGCCTTGGCGTTTCCCACGCAAGGCACTGCAGAATGCCTCAGCGTTCAAACATAAGGGTCCTTTTCAGCTGTTATTTGCGACTGGCATGAAAGACTACGTGACCTAAAATGTTTCTATCATGTACATGTATTGACCTTTCAATGGCAACATAAATATATGTAGTGTTCCATTGAAAATTTTCGACAAAATGATCCTTCAAAATTCACACGAATCAGACGTGCTTTTGTCAGATTTTGTATCCATTATGAAAGGCGACATACCAAGCAACACTTGGCTTGTAAGATTTTGGGATTCAGGCACAGTTTTGGAGGAGATTGTTGGCGATGAAGATAGTGAAAGTGACGGTTTATCTGTAACTAGCGTAAGTCCATTGGCGACGATGTGAAGGACCAGGTACACATGATTGATGTTTGATAATAGTAAAATTCCACCTGAAATATGAGAAATGCCCAAACAAATTCAAACATAGAGGGCGCCCTTCAAAACCTGACAAGGATCTGTATGTCAGTTTTATAATGCATACTACATGTACCTTCAAGGGTTGGCTAGTAGAAAATGGATGGCATCTAAAATACCTGTGGATTAGCCTTGAGGCCAGAGAATTCCATCTCTACCGCTTTGAGGCGAGAAGCCTGTTCCTTGATTGCTCGCTCCAGGCGTTGTTGTTGCTTCTTGTGACTAGCCTCAGTCTCTGCCATGATCTTGGATTTAGTGGCCACATCTGCCTCAAGCTCCAGGATTCTGTCTTTTAGACGACTATTCTCAAGCTCAAATTTCTGCAAAGACAATTCATGCCAATAATATTTATATTTTGTTTGAGGGGTGTGAATTTGCGGGTAGCTTTGGAACCAGGTACCAAAATGAAAACAGCACAGGTACCCGGGTATCTAGGTACCTGTTAACCAGTTCGCGCCGGATGACGTATATAAACGCAAAGTTTACCCCAAATTCAAAACGGATGACGCATATAAACACACCAAGTTCAAGTTCGGAAATGTCTGTCAGCAGCGAGCAAGGCTGGAAATGCGAGGGTGTGCTTCCCGGCAATATCGGCCTGAACCCGCTTCGGATCGAGTTTCGTTATAAATAATCCCGCCCCTCGGCTCGGTGATTTCACAGGATGCTTGAGACTGTCATTTGCTTACACTCAAGTAAGGTATTTTTTAATAGGTTTTTTATGTTTGCAAATGGTGTATACTACCTTTAACCAGATTCATTTATACATAATCCAAAATTGTCCTATTTTTACCACGACTCCTAATCGTAACAGTGGGTTACAAACCTTGAGGATGGCAGCATCCTTCTGGGACATCTCTGCTCGTTCCGTGGCCATCTTTTCCTGCAACCCCTTGGCAATTCTCAGCTCATCCTCATAACGCCCCAGTTCTTCCCTCAGTGTGTCTATCTCTCTTTCACCTCGCACAGCCTGCTCTTGGCTTGTCCTCTCGTGGGCCAGCTTTGCTCTCTCAAGTTGCTCTCGGTACCGCCTGACCTCTTCCTGGAGAACCCCGATCTCCTCCTGGTCCTGCAGGGCCTGCTTCTGAGCTGCTTCCTGTTGCATTGCTTTAGCTCGCTGTAGTTCGACTTCGTATTTCTGGAGTTCTGCCTTCAGAAGCTCAATTTCCTTTTCGTTATCTGTGCCAGATGGTATGGCCTGCAATGTAGAATGTACCGGTAACTCATGCTTATACTCATGCTTATTGTGCTTGTAATAATTATTTGATATTGTAACAAAAATGCTGGTGCATGCCTTTCATGTGAATTAACTTTGATGTGAAAACATCGCAGCGTAGTTTAAAGGTAGGATACACCATTGGTAATTGCTTGAATTATCATGAATGGGTGGATTTGGGGGGTTGTCTTTTATAGTAAATATCGTTTAACTAACTTGCCCGAAGTTTTACAATCATGAATGCTGAGAAAAGCACGAAAAACAGCGTTTGTTTTTAACCAGTGTCGAGCAGTTATTCTTTTGTTATTTGTGTTTTTTTGCGATCGCCGTCCGGCGATCGCGAATTATTTTTATAAAATAATAATTAAAAGATATCTAGAGCAATCATTTTGCTGGATGCCTAGAATCATTATTTACTTTCAAATGAGTAAAATATTGTTTAATAATTCGGTAGTAAATTTTTTCAAAATCTGCAACTGGTGTATACTAGCTTTAAGGGAGTTAAATTGATAACACTTTGCACAGTCATACTGGTATTTGTCTAAGTTACATGTACTTTGTGTTGAATATAGTATGAATAAGATTAAAACTGCTGCAAACTGCTTATTACTGGCTGGAATGACCTGAAATATACAAATCAAATAAGTTAAGAGGGCCTAATATTTCGATCTTAACAAGATCTTAACAAGATCTTCTTCAGATAATATAGTATTAATCAGCCTTATCAATGGTATGCAATTTGCTAATATATGCTTCACAATTTGGGTTGTACATAATCAGTATACAGGCTACTGTGAGGTTTACAAGCAAGCCTGCAAATGGCACCACAATTTATTGTGTAAGTTGCACAACATTTTTTGCTGCACAACATTTCGGTTTCACGAAAGCTTAATAGTGAGCAAGTCCGCGACTTGCGCAACAAATTACGTGTTTAAAGTAAACAAATTTCTATTCACCCGTGACATAATTTTTAGAGTTGCTGCTCAATTCCGCAAAAAGTTGGGGAAAACTATTTTGAAAATGGCGGGCGGAGGTACAGAAGTAATTCATTTACTGTTTCGTGAAAGAACAATTATACACAAACCGCCCTCATAAATGCCGTTATTATCCTCGTCCAAAAAGTAATATCAAAGTATCACACAAAGGACAAGTTGTTGTTGTCGTATGGACCGAAGTCCTGATTGACAGCTTTAGTTCGATGAGGTCTTTTTCTCTTAGCCGGATCACCACGAGAAGGTAGCTGTCTTGATCCTCCAGAAACACCGGGGCAAACCTCTTCTCTTAGCGATAATTTTTTCTGGGTTCTTTTACGGGCATAACACAACATACGGGACCTCCAGCTTTACGTCCCATCCAAAGGACGAAGCAATAGTGGTTTATTTGCCTTGCTTAGGGACACACGTGCCGACACTGGTACTCGAACTCACGCTCTGCGGAACAGAAAACCGGGTTCTTAACCACCCGGCCACGACACTCCACAAAGGACAGCATTTAGGGTTGGGTAATGCAATAATGCTTTTGCGCCCTTCAATTTTATTGAAGGGGGAAGACCCTGCAACAGTGAGGTATCAATGGCGCGCTGTTATACAGCCACTGCACGCTACATGTATACTGTACCACCACGTTGGTCAGTATACTGAAGCCCAAGCAATTTTACCATTTCGAACGGGCACATTTAAACGTGCACTGCACTAGTGTTTGTTAATTCTTCAAATCAAGTTACACATGCATCATGTTTTTCACTTGGTACGGCTAGATATTGGATTTCTTTTGCATTTTTTGTTTGGGGCGGGGGGGGGGGGGGGGTCAATTGGATGGCAGGTTTCTACACTTACATCCCCATTGCGTAGTGTCTGTATCATTCCCTGTGCATTGTTCAGTTCCGATCGCAGCTGGGCCATATCTTCTTGAATGCTTTGTTTCTCGTTGTCATGGTCCTGCTCCATGGCAACCAGCTGGTGCTCGGCAGTAAACTGTTTCTCTCGAATACCAGCCATCTCCGTCTGTAGTCGGTCCAGGGAGCTGGCTAGCTTGTGCACGTGCTCAGACAGGCTGGGTGCACTGGGGGTGGGACTGCTGTTACCTGGACGTAGACAGTAAGACGTTATGCAGATTAAAGCATGCATACATGTACAACTATATGTAGCTGTTTATGACAAAAAAATGCATTTTGGTTTATTTAAACAGTTCGCAGAGAGATTGTTTTGACATTGACTGGGCCGAGGCGATAACCCAGTATCTACATAACATTTATAATAAAATGTTTTAAAAAAATGTCCCCCACCAAACAATTGTTTTGTGTTAACTTTGTGTTAAAGGGGAACTACATGTACATGTGTGTTTTTGTGGCAGAGTATAGATTAAATAATAAATACAAATTGTTTTTGGTAAATTAGGTAAGAAATACGTTTTTTAGAGGCATTTTCTTTTTGCGCCTGCACAGCCTGTATGTAAAGTAAACATATCGGTCTCCCAGAATGACATATACTCTGCCACAAAAACAAAAACAAAACGAAGAAAATAAATAAATTTGAGTTCCCCTTTAATGTAATTAATGTCGATCTACCAGTAAGACAGATGTCACTCAATAATGTTTTGCCGACCAATTAGTTAAGAGTATTTTTGCAATTAAAGTGTTATATAAGATAAACATAGTTCGGAAAATAGTTTTGTCAGAATAAGTTATTAATGATGCTGTATGAGAATGGTAATTATAAACATCTACTTGTGAAATTTAGGGGGGCGATGGGGGTTCTTTGAAATATTCTAAACCTCTTTATTCGTATAATCCAGTTGGTTATATTTACTAAATTGATGTTACAAATAAGAAAAAATCTCAAACAAATATAATTGTTAAAACAATTTTATTTAAATCGGATATTTTTTGTTTTAAAGCATGTGATTTAAATCAGCGTGATCAAGCAACCCTTATCCCGCCTAGGCCAATACGTAGATTTTTTTTTTTTGTTCATGCCTGATTTCGTGGGTTTCCCCCAGAATATTTTTCTGGGGTTTTCTTCTAACCTCTAAAACTGTAACTTCTTCTCGCTTAATATCGAAATTTAATGCAAAGAATGAATACAGGTAGGCCTGGTGAGATGAGGTGCATGTGCATAAATTATTTGCATGTACCGGTACATGTGGATTTGACACTTTTACAATTTGAATTTGTATAGGCTTTTCAGAGTTCTGTTCAATACTAAACAAAACAGATGAAAAGACAGAATCGACCCTTGACCCTTGACCAGTCTCTGACCTTTGAGTTCACTCTCCAGCTCATATATCCTGCCTTCCTGCTCCTCAATGATGTCTTGCAGACTGCGGATAAGTTGTCGCTTCTCGTCTAGATGAGACTCGTGGGTTTTCCTCATGATCTTGATCTGCTGCCACTTGCTAGCCTGCTCTTTCTCACATCGCGACCGGTATTTCTTGGCACTATCTCGGAATGTCTGAAAGAAAGAAAAAAAAGGGAGGTACAGAGCGTGAGATGTCAAACATGTTAAATAGGAAGTCAGGTTGTGGCAGTGGTTACTTTCCTCACCTTCCACTCTTATGGCCCGGGTTCGATTCCTGTCCTGGTCCACATGTGGAATTGGTTTTTCAGTCTCTGCCTGATTCCATGTAGTCTATGGAATCGGCTCGTTGGATGAGCGTCAGCCTCGACTCCATGGGCGCGTGCGCATTCCTTCACTAACCCCTGGCCGTGAGGAATGCGTAAACGACGCTGACTGGCTATTCAGTGCGTACTGCGCGCGTATTTTGAAAAAACTGCACGACCTGCATGTAATACGCCCTGCATGTAATGCGCGGGCGTGTTCCTGAACGAACGTCACGTATGAAATTTTGTTTCAAGTCTGTGCCTTACCTGTACAATATGGACTTTGGAAGCCTTGTGTTTTTGCCAAAAACCCATTTTTAACGTTTTGGATGGAGACAGAGGTACGTAAATTTAATATAAATCCTTGCTAAATAATGCGACGTCAGAATATCATGTTTGAAAGGATTGATTCTACAAAATAACAATTACAAAATGTTAAAGATGGCCTTGCGCGTTAAACGCATCGACTGCAGCCCTAATTTAAATGTGCTAATATATGACACATTTAAATTAGTCAATTCCAGGGGTTAGGATGACGCAAGGCATGGTGGGAAAACATGGTGCAGCAAGATCGTAGCCATGGTAACGAGGTTGGATGAGCATCTATGATATGCCAGTAGAATTGGTGATTATTTATACAAAACAAGACTGCATCTTGACCTCAAGATTCTGTCCATTCACCCGGCGCTTTCCATCACGATATTGCATCTTCAGTTACCCATTCCTACATGTATGTTACAAAAACATAGTGATTCCATCACAGAGCCCAATGAAAAGGAATCAGCACTAGGCATTTATATTATCATTGTGAAAAAAGTAAGAGTCGTGCAAAACATTTTCAAGTCTGATTTAGTGTGCAGATACCATACATTTTCATGTACAGTTATTGCTGGAAACTGTCCAGATGTTATTCAACCGTAACTTCACCTTCTGAACCCAACATGTATGAGTTACGGTAGTGTTTGCTACAAGTACAATTTGTTGGTACTTGTACTTCTATTCATGACAAATAACTGATCTTGTGCAAATGTTCTATCCTGCAAGAATTTATAATTTGGAGTTACATCTACATTTGCATCCATACAGCAGAGCTCACATACAAATGTACCTGTATTTATACTACGGTAGTAACATTCAAATTTCAAATGGCCCTGTGTGTACTGTACAGTACATGTACATGTATGTAAGTCAATCAGAGTCTACTTACAATGTGTGACATCATTTTGATCAAAGATGTGGACTTTGCTGTTAGTTGGTCCATTTGTCTGTCATCTTTTTTTCAATACAACAACGAAATTAAGATAGACATGATAGAAGGCGTCTGCTGTATGGACAGAATCTTAAGACCAAGCTGCAGTGTTGTTTTGCATAAATTAATCACCGAATCTGCTCGCACACCTCACCCACATATTCTGTGTTGTGATTAGCCAAAACCAAGTCACATGGTATTTAATATTTTTGCTTTTGTTTCTGTGCACGGCCAAAGGTACTATACTATACAATGTACCCATAGCAATCAAAGTACTATATCATTAGCAACAAAGTACTACCGGTATACCAATTGCGCGGTATTTGTGTGCAAATGCATGCTGATGTGCCCGTTGAGCATTGCACTTAGCGCGTATTGTTACCAAGAGCCAGCGCTACAGAGCTGGGTTCAAACATTTCGTGAAGGGGTGGTTTGGAAGAGAGTATTTTTCACTAATTTTGTATTAAAGGAGAAGCTCATTATAACTGTATATTTTAAATAATTTTAAAATATCAAAACCAAGCAGAATCTGTGGGAAAGGCGATATAAAACAAATATTGAATGCTTTTTCTCATGGTGTAGTAGAACTAGCCTCCCTCGTTGATCCATGGAGCATTCCATTTTCTCTTTGCCTCTGAAAAATAGAATGCTCTTGGACCACCTCGGGAGGCTAGTTTTACTTGGAGCATTTAATATTTGTATATTATACCAGTAGATGCTACATTTACCACAGCAGAGATTCCACAGACTAGGAACCATAGGCACACATACATTGTAATGTGTCCCTTTCCCCAATTTCTTCTGAGTGGACACAGAACAGCATCAACGATGCAATATACTGTATAGACCTAGCGCAGGTTGGACGACGTTCTTCATTGCATTACGACTGACGTCCAGGATATATTTACATCTTTCTTGTGTCTGGAATTACAGATCGTCATGGGTTACAAAAAGCGAATGTGTATTTGGACTCCTTATTTACAGAAAATAAATTGCAAATACACGCTTTCCGACGTGAACATCATGTACGAACTTCCTACGTGCGCGCGCGTGCAAGCGCTAGGCCGGCTCATCATTCCCATGGCCGGCGTACGCATGTACGCACGTAGAAAGTTTGTACATGATGTTCACGTCAAAAAGCGTGGAATTGCAATTTATTTTCTGTAAATAAGTAGCCCAAAGACACATTCGCTTTTTGTATCTGTAATTCCAGACACAAGAAAGACATCCTTCATCAGGCAAAAATATGAAAAAATGTCGTTGTAAAAATTGTTGCTATGGCAGGAGAATTTGATACCCTGGACTCCGTCGCGTTGTACACAACGGAGGAGTCCAACCTGGGCTAGTACAGACCATACAGTAGGCATGATCTCACCTTGACTTGCAGAATCAAGTCTTCTCTCTGCTTGTCCTTTTCATCCAACTCTTTCTGCAAGGCTTCAACAACTTCCCTTGAAACTTGACCTTTGAGCAAAAAAAAGAATAAATACACAAATATTGATAAATAATTAAGACAAGTTAGCCATTCCTACTGGCCTACAGGCTCATGGGCCTGGACGCAAAGGCGAGGGCATACATGTAATTGTTTAATACAGGCCAACCATTTGTCTTCCCTTTTATAAATACCTTGATGGTCAAAAATTAAAACCTTTCAGTCCAGAAGTCTAAACGAGTCAAAAATATTAACTTTTTAACAACTTTGTTAAATTAGCCTGAACCCGCCTGGGATCAAGTTTTGTTAAAAATAATCCCGCGCTTCGGCTCGGTGATGTTAAAAAAATCCCGGAGCGAACTGGTTACCACCCTCAATGAAGCATGTATACCGGTACATGTGACCCGCTCCATCGTAATCAGGAATAAGTCGCTGAGGCCGTTTTACGCAATCGGCCATTGAAGTGAACGCATGGGTGAAAATCGTGACCAAGTCGATTTTCTGAACATAGTATTTTTAGGAAGTGTAGTTATCACAGATTATTGTCATTAATGTCTTGTATGTAAAACCGATCAATAAAGATGAAAATTAAGAGGTTTTGTGTGCGCTGTCCGTAAGATTGGGGTGCATTATTGATATGATATTCGTCATATTTCCGAAAATATTAAAGATATGAAATACAAACTACGGGAGATTGTTGTCAAGATAGTGACCAACTAATGTGGAAACTGTTATGACAATCAGACAACAGGAAGTATGCCGTTGCTATGGTTGTTTATTGGAAAGCCTGCATTGGCGTTTAGTTTTACAACTGTTTATTTCAAAGCTGTTTTTCTCGGAATGTGGATTTGGCAAATAAATATACACCGTTCATCTTCATTAGACCATAACTCGTTAACCTAAACAGATACACACGTGTGATGGGTATCATTAGAAAGCTTAAGAAATTCCCTTTCTCACCATGTGCATATCTCAAAAATCTTATTAATTTTGAGACTTATTCCTGATTACGATGGAGCGGGTCACATATATGTACATGTACATTGTACACGTAACACCCTCATTTTGCCTCGGTTCTACAGTACAGGTTATACTATACATGTAGGTGATCCTCTGGTGTCAAAGGTACCGGTACATGTACATGTAATATTAATAAACCATATAGCGCATATAACCATAACGTTTCTATGCGTAAAATGTACATGTACTTGCTGTATTTATTTAAATGGACGGGTTAGAGAATTCACATTTTACATGTACTTGCTGTATTTATTTAAATGGACGAGTTAGAGAATTCACATTTTATAGTAAAAACTGCGATGCTGCCCAGTTAAAAGTTTTGTGTTCATTAATGCTAGAAAAAAACAAAGACAAACATGCTGATCTTGTAGTCTACATGTAGTTCCTTGACTTCATTCAGACGAAACAGAGCAATGTAGACATCAGAGAATTGTCAGGTTAGGAAACCAGACTAGTTTGCTTGCACTCATTCACGGATATGTACTGATTCCAAATAAAATGTGGACTAACTATTGGGGGCAAATTGGTGGCAATGTTTGAAAAGTCAGATTTTTCCACTGATTTCCAACAAGCAATCATTGGAAATTTATACAAAATTCCACTTTCCTAAAACACCAGAGCACATAATTATACCAGGTGCCGTGATTTCACAGGATGCATGAGACTTATTCACTTACCGTACATGTACATTACAGTCAAGATACATACTACATGTATTTCAGAATTTAGTTTTGGTGGAGATTGTTTATGTTTGGTGATGTACTTGTACTGACTTTAAAACATCACGTATCGCACATCACAGCAGTAAAAATGGTTAAAAACAATGCCAATCCCCAAAGCACAGAGGACAAACTCAATGAAATCAAAAGAATCCACCCCAAAGAAAAATACCCCCCCCCCCCAAAAAAAAAAAAGTTGTCCAAAAGCAACAATTTGAAATGATACAATGTACATGTAGAAATTATCAAATTTCATATCGATTTTTTAATTGTAAATACAGTCACAAATTATCTGAACAATTTCTTGGATTATCTGATACAAATGTACACAAAACAAGATGGCAGCATCTCAAGTATTTCGTTATTGGATATCACACTGTGTTTTCATAAATTACCGGTAGCTGGACGTGGTGTATCAATGGGTAATAAGTAAAATCCAACATTAGATCATTGGTTTTTTTGCGTACATACTGTATGTATTTATAAAGAAATATCTTGAACTACATAATTTAGAACCCACTCCTTAAAGGGATTCCAGTGTATTGTACATTATACACAGTACATACATACATGTACTGTACGTAGATGTACTATAATGGGCACCATGCTGACATTGATCTGTGCACATGATTATAAAATTGGTATACTGTGTAAGGTGTGCATTTAATAACTTGCATTACAATTATGTACTTACACCGAATCAGGCTAGCAATAATCTTGATAATTTGTTATGTTTGCACATTTTCGTGTGCAGAGCAACATGGTACAATAGTAGTGACAAGTACGTAGTACATAAATCCAAGCAACATACCCAACCACAAGAGTTACAAAATAAAGTAGATTGTACATGTAATACAGACACTGGGCTACAGCTTGTAAATAACTTACATCCTGTACATACCGTAGGCACACTCTGGAAACAAGACTAGGATGAAAATATGAAAGATGCTGCTGAGCTGAAATGCATCTATGATACAATGTATGTACTCAAGATGATGTGAAGATTGTTTAACATACCGGTACAAGATATGACCTTACTACCAGCTCAGACACTGCTCTTACGTACACAATGAAGGCCTACGTCAGCACAGACTCCATCGGAGAGATTACAGTACATCTCAGGTAGTGCACTGCCTGATTGCAATGCGTGTATCATGCTGCTCATCCATAAAGCATTAGCAGCGGTGTACGGGTACGACCATTATAATGAGCTACCAGTAGTGCAGCCTGTTTATGATGATGGAAAGCTTTCATACAAAAATGGAACCTTCTTAATCAATATATAATTTACAACAAATTGAGACTCGCACCTGAATTAATTGACATTACAAGTAGCTATGCTGCAAGTCTCCCGTGGTTTTCACCCCCCCCCCCCCCCCCCCCCTTCCTCAGGCTTCCAAAACCAGTGAGTCACGGCCCCCAGGGACACGTGTACATTGTGTACATATCTGACATTGGAATAATTTGCCTGAAAATTTAATAGTTGAACACCGTCGGACAGCATGAACGCAAAATAAATGTACTAACTTCACTTTTTGTCAACTACATTATCTAAAAAATAAAAAATATGCAAAATGTACATGTAAGGGTAAACAAGATGGCCAGTGATCACAAGTTGGAGTGCTAGAAGCAATTTGGCCAGACTCAACTATGTAATGTTGCTGTGGGGGAAATCACCACAACTCCACCACAGCGAGTCTACGGTATTACCAGCCTTGAAAAAAAACGGTACACCTGTGTAGAGATTTGTGTGTAATTGAGGTAAAGTGCCTTACTCAAGGAAACAACACGTTGGCTGCAGCTGGATTCAAACCCACAACCTTTGTATTGTATGTACCTTGTGTACATGGCATTGGAATAATTTGCCAGAAAATTTAATAGTTGAACACCATCGGACAGCATGAACGCAAAATAGATGTGCTAACTTCACTTTTTGTCAACTACATTATCTCAAAAATAACAAAATATGCAAAATGTAAGGGTAAAGAAGATGGCCAGTGATCACAATTTGAAGTACTAGAAGCAATTGGGCCAGACTCAACCATGTAATGTTGCTGTTGTGGGATATCACCACAACTTCACCACAGCGAGTCTACGGTATTATTAGCCTTTTAAAAAAAACGGTACACATGTGTGGAAAGGAGTTTGTAATTGAGGTAAAGTGCCTTACTCAAGGAAACAACACTTTGGCTGCAGCTGGATTAAAACCCACAACCTTTGTATTACAGGGCGAGTACTCTATCCTCTAGACAACTTTAATAGTCAATTTCTTAATAACATAAAATGTTTAGAAATTATAGAAGGTATTTTTCTGGAACTTCGATTTACAGAGCTTACTGTACATATCAGGAGCTTGCGATACTATCGCGGTGTTTTTGTCAACTGGCATTGTTGAGGCACTCACGTAACCCGTCATGTGACGAGCCAGTCGACGTACATGTACATGTACATGTATACGACCATCTCCTGTTGTTTGACCAAACTTGGCCACATGAGTCACGCGAGTGCCTCAACAATTGCCAGCTAATTTGATATCGTTAACATTTTGTAAATTAAAATGAAAACAAAATATTGTATTTACTTTTCAGTAAAAAGAACAGCCTCAAAATAAATTATTTCCAGAAAACTACAAGTTGAAGCTTCTATTCAATGTGCCCAGAAATTCAGTTTCTCCTAAAGTCTCATACATTCCCGAGGTTAACTTAAAGGTAGTATATACACCATTTGCAGATATCAAAAAAATTTCCTATCAAATTATTAAGAAATATCGTACTCATTTGAAAGTAAATAATGATTCTAGGCATCCAGCAAAATAATTGCGCTAGATATAATGTAATTATTCTGAAAAATAGAATTTTATAAGGAAAAAAAGATAACATAAGAATAACTGCCCGACGCCGGTTGAAAACAAACGCTGTTTTTCATGCTTTTCTCGGCATCCATGATTGTAAAACTTCGGACAGGTCAGTTAAACGATATTTACTACAAAATACAACCCCCCAAATCTACCCATTCCTGATAATTCAAGCAATTACCAATGGTGTATACTACCTTTAACACGCTCTATTGGTGTGTCCATAACCTTTCTCTATGGTGTGTCACAGTCTTGTACTATTCTTACACATCTTAAGTTTCAAGTCTGTTGGAATTTGAAGCAAGGGCCAGATGGCCTATTACATGTATAGCCATACCCAGTCAATTAGATCATAATTGATTGGATCATAACTAATATGATTGATGTGTCTGTTTATGCTTCTGAGTAATGGGCTTGGTTTAAAACATGGGGGGGGGGGGTGGGTTCCACCAACATTGGGTCTCATTCTCTTCGTGGACTGCAGCGCGCGCACATGCGTAACTGCGATATGGCAGACTTGCAAACCCAATGTGTAATACACAAACCGCGGTGATACAAAATGTACACATTGTGTAGTACCCCGGTCTTGTTATTGCACATTGTCGCGACGGTCGCGTTCCTAGTAGTTAGTCACAATTTTACGGCCCATACTCATTGAGCAAGGCACCAGACTGTAATATCGTTAAAATTGATATATAAGTTTGGCTAAAAACCAGTCATGTTGAACCAAGGGATTTTTTCCAAAAGGTTAGTTTAATAAAAATAGATATTAAATTTAGAGAAACAAATGACATGTCTGCACAGACAGCCGTTCATACTCGGCTCAGTTCAACAGTTTGCAACAAGTAGTTTGCGGCAGTTTCTGTCATGATAGCCAAGAAAACTTAATTAAACAACGGGTTCTTTTTGTTTTTTAACCAGTTCGCGCCAGAGGACGAGATTCAAAACGGACGACGCCACGAGCAAGGCCGAAACTGTCTGTCAGCAGTGAGCAAAATGTCCTGGATGTGCTTCCCGGTACAATCGGCCTGAACCCGCCTCGGATCGAGTTTCGTTAAAAATAGCGTGAACTGGTTAACCTAGGCTTTTTAACCTTTATGTAGCTTTAGAAGTTGATCGAGAAATCTTTAAAAATTACTGACAAATCAAAGTGTAATCTGTTTTTTGGTGTTTTTTTTTCTGTTTTGGCTGAAGTTTCTAGTCTCTTGACCTTCCAATTCATTGATGATTTATTGATTCACACAGTCACAGTCAATGAATTGCCTATTGAACTTGTAATGGAATGTAAATGTAGGCTTAAGATCCACACACATCCAGGAATGGTATGCCAGGTATGTTATGTGATTTATTGACCAGTTCAATTATGAGTCCTTGACTACAGAAGCCCAAGATAACATTATTTGTCAATCTCAATGTTGGGCTAGTCTGATTTTTTGACCTAACAATTAATGCCCAGACATCTGGGCCCAATTCCATAAAAGCATTCTAACTTAGTATATTACTAGGTTTTAGCAAGATTCCAAATGCCTAGTTGGTTGCTTGCTAGCAATCAACTAAATCGCATTCCATAACACCATTCTATGAAACATTCTTACTAGTTGCTTGCTTGCAGCTTGCTAGAATGGTGTGGGGTTTGCATAATCGCCAAAGTACATGTACATGGTCAATTTGAGTTAACAATAGGAAAAGAGTTTAAATCAGGTCATGCCGTGGGTTGTATTGTCAATGCATTCCTCTGTACCCTATTTAGGGTATATATGTACATTTGTATCGGCCTAAGCACATGTTTCAGAAATAAGGTTATCCTTGACTCTGCGCATAAGAATGTCAATACAAATTCCTAAAACAGGCCTTCATTTTAAATGAGCGCGATCGCGCTCGCGCTCCTCCGCGCTCCTTAAAATTTTTAAGGAGAGCAAAAAAAGGCGCTCCTTACAATTTTAACAAGAGCAAAAAAAAAAAAAATAAATAAATAAATAATAAATAAATAAACGTTCATTGATTGTACCACACCAAACCCACACACCTTGCGAGTTAAAACCCATTCCTCACCATGGAATCACCTACCTGCAACTGACGAGTGTCATAACAGTAAAGACACGAAATCATTGCTACAGTATTGCTAACACAAGAGAATTTGCGATTACAATTCTCTCCTCGCACCCCCAAATAAAATCACATCAGATTTATCTTATACCAACAATGGTCATCTAGTCTTTCGTGTTCACCCATTCCATTTATTTCGGACATAACGGGCCTAGACTAATTCGCGCTTAATTAAGCCATACAAGTCACAGAGAGAGAAATGTCACTGGATGGGAAAGCGCCATCATTCTCTTAACCAAAAGTTGAACTACTGGTGAATGTTGTGTTCCTTTTCTTGAGTATGTGTTTATTAAAGGCATAGACACCTTTGGTTGTCATTTTGAGTAACTACAGATAGTGTCCAGGGCCTTTAAACTTGCGTTTTGTTAGCGAGAGCAAATCACTCTCCTTAATTCATTGTTTTGATTTAAGGAGAGCGATTTTAAAATCACTCTCCTTAATTCACCTTTTGATTTAAGGAGAGCGATGCACAGCTCTCCTCAGATTTATTAAAATGAAGGCCTGCTAAAAGATAAAAGATTGAAAGTGACTTAGAATGGTGCTAAGAATTTAGACATACCCCAAACCTATTCTAATTTTAGCAAGCAACTAGGAACCTTGCTAAGCATATAATGGTTTTATGGAATAGATTTAGCAAGGAACTAGAGATAGAAAGGGAGTTACATGTAGCAACCAACTAGGCTTAGAATGCTTTTATGGAATTGGGCCCAGGTCTTCAGTGACAAAAATTGATTAAATGTGAGGTACTCTAGAAAAATGACACAGAACTGGGCAGAGGTCAATGAGCAGAAACTATGTACAGTGCGTGGTGCGTTCTGTTAACCAGTCCCTCATTTTTAAAAAGCGCGCAACATTCTTTTAAATGCGTGTGTCTGTTCACGCTAGCGCATTGCTAAGCACGGTGGTCATCAGTGATCAGCTTGTCTGGTCTCAAAGTACAGTGCATCACATATTGAAGAGACAGGGTAGAGGCATTAATAATGCCTTGCTGTGGACTAGTTACCCATCCCAACTCTATTTGTGCTGGGAAGAGATCGGGGCCCAATTTCTTGGCTCTGGTAACCACAGATTCTAACCCTATAAGCACAGAATCCTTGGTTACGGGATGTACGCATGCGCAGAAGCCAAATTTCCTTGCCAACGTGTGAAATACGCTTACCGTAAGCACAGATTTTTCTGCTATAGTAAGCAGGGATTTTTCTAATATAGTAAGCAGGGATTTTTTGCTAATGGTATAAAGCAGAGCCAAGAAATTGGGCCCAGATTGTCTTGTTTTAGTGTGAGGGATTGTTCTTCCACACTCTTTTCTGTTCTTGTTCTTTTTGCAGAACCATATACGAATGTGATTAAGATGCGATGTGCATGCATCAGCGTGTGCGCACGTAAACAATGCAGAGAGCGCATGCGTGGTGTCTTGTGTAGCATGAGATGTATGTTTTCCGGAGCCGCTTTTACCGACTCGCGCTGTTCGCACTGGACTTATCGTCTCGGGAAAAGTTACCTGGGAAGTTTTCCCGGGCAGCAGTTGGCCGGTAAAAGTAACCACTGGACTCGGGAAAAGTAACTAAGAGGAAAACGTCCTAGGCTGTCCGCACTGGACTTAAAATGGGAAAAGTACCCGTCGTCTCGGTAAGTTTTATCAAAAAAAGTCCAGTGCAAACAGGGCTTTATCTTACCATATCCATTGACTTCATTTTCATCTCCCGAGTTATCACTCTCACTTTTCAGATATTCATCTAATACAAAAAGGAAGAAACAAATGGTATAATACACATGAGATCTGGTACTTTCACATTTCACAATTGTAAAAAAGTATGCAATTAATTTCATGTTTTAACACGAGCCCCTCCAGAATATTCAGTGTACGTAAATTAAGTGATTTAAAGGTAAGTTTTTGTTATTTAGATGTGGATATACATGTAAACATGCAAAGACGGGTTAAAATTTTAAATACACAATGTATGTTATGAGTCTGCTTTAAGTTTTATCATGACTAACAAAAAAAGTAGTTCTGGCATAGACAAAGCTAAGGTTCGAAAAACAGCCAAAGGCATGCGAACCAACGCGCATTCCTATTGGTCCATTCACTTGGACATTTGATGCCATCCTGAGCCACGCAGCGTTTAACGGGCTCTTGAATTGTCAAATACATGAATATGAACGACCACCCCTGGTAAAAGGACAATTTCTACCTTTAATCTTAATTTTATTGGCGTTAACGTAGCCTTTTAGTCTTTTATGTTTCTTATTCTTTATAATATATAATAGCAAAACTTTATTTCACGTTCTGTACGTTAATATTTACAATTTTTACGATTAATAAAAAAATGTACGTGGGAGGATGAACATTTGTGAGAACACCTCAGATGTCCAAGCGTATGGACCGATAGAAATGCGCGTTGGTTCACATGCCTTTGGCTGTTTTTCGAACCCCAGCTTTGTCTTCGTCTCAGGTTTCATTCATATAGTTTAGCAATAGGCTGTAGCCGGAGACGGATCCAAAGCCAGGGTTTGGGAAATGGCATTGGTCTGTTTGTAACGGAGGCTCTGATTGGGCGCATGATTTTTTGCGCTAATAACCACGGATCTGACCGAATGTCCGCAGGGTTTGAGCGCTATTAGTAGAAAGCGCGTAAAAGCGCTGCGTGGCTCAGGATGAGTTAACCAGTTCGCGCCGGGATTATTCTAACATCACATCATCATTATTTTTAACGAAACTCGATCCGAAGCGTGTCCAGTAACGGGAAGCACACTCAAAAAATTTCGGCCTTGCTCGCTACTGACAGACATTTCCGGCCTTGCTCGTGGCGTGCTTATGCATCATCCGTTTCGATTCTTACGCAAACTCGTTAAAAAAGAAGCTTATTTGTTTTAGTTTGTTTAACCGTTTCAACCGAAAAAGGTTTGGCACTTGTACATAGAAGGGGGGTGTTTCTGAAGTATAACACCCGGTAAGCATCCAAGGTGGCACCGATCTCTCAAGGTACCCCCGCCTTGCTACTCACATCCCCGAAACAAAGTAGGCTGGGTTACACACACAAAATACACACCATTTATGTTTCTATTAAAAACAATGGTCCAAGGGTGGTGGTGTTTCCCATCAGACCAATCCCCACTTTGACTTTCTCTCGGCTATCAAAATGGGATTTGAAATGGTAATGATTTGAGGAAACAATAAACACGTGCTAACACAATCGCAATGTTTAGCTCTACATTATTAAAAATTTAAATGATATATTCAGAGTAGCCGGAAATATTGGGCACACTTATTTGTATTTCTGAGAAAATTGACTTTAATGTAATTTCTTTTTTACTCGGCCTATACTTTGTTCCTACAAAATATAAATTTTGGGATTGTGTGTAGCAAGGCGAGAGTACATGTACATGTACATGTATTGGTACCTAGAGAGATTGGTGAATTAAAGTACCTTGCTGCCATCTTGGATGATTACACCCGGTCCTAAAATACTCCAGAGAAACCCCCTTCCATACATGTACAAGTGCGAAACCCTTTCCCTTTCAGGGGTGAAACGAAGAAACAGAAGTTTCAGGAGCTGGCTCCCAGACTAATAAATAAGAGGTCCAAAGTGGGACATTGTATATATGTACATCTTGATGCAAAATATCGTCTTTAAATAGTTCACGCCGGGATTATTGTAACATTCACCAAACCGAAGACGGGGTTATTATTAATGAAAACTCGACCGAGGCGGGTTCAGGCCGATGGTCATAGGGAGCACACCCATGCATTTCCGGCTTTGCTCGCTGCTGAAAGACATTTCAGACCTTGCTCGTGACGTGCTGATGCGTCCTTCGTTTAGAATCTCGGAAAAAAATGTGCTTATGTATACGTCCTCCGGTGCAAACTGGTTAACCTTTGCAGCTTAAATTTCTAAGACTGGTTGATCTTAGTTCTTCAAACATTATTTTAATTTTTTTACGAATACATTTTCTTACATGATGAAAAACATGGTTCACCATGTAACAGGGACACCAGTTTGTTACGTGTGAAGTTTGTGACTTATTTGTGCGATATTTCTGTTGGTTTTAATTGAAAATGTCTCAAATACTTGTCTGTTATAAACATTTAAATTTTAAGAAAAAATACATGTAAGTTACTAGATTCACGCGTAACAAGGTAAATGTCTGTTGCAGTGTGAAGCAAAATATCTGTTGGTGCCATAATCTGTTAGCTTTATTTGAAAAGGTTTTAATTCTATACATTTCAGAAGCTGATAAATGACACTTATTTTTCCATAAAATTCAGACATTTTCAGAAGAATATATTGCCCAAAATATTGATTATTTCCACTCAAACAGTGTCACTGTTATACGATCTTTAGTATTTCATTCAAAATTTCTTTTAGAATGTAATATTACCAATTACTTTATGAAAAACTTTATCAAACTGTTTTTTTATTGTAATCATGAGGATGTTTATGACAAAAAGACAGTTATTTCGTGTACATGTAACTAGGACACCAAATTTAGTGTCACTGTTACAAGTTAAATAGTGTTTTCAAATTTGATTTGTACGATTCATGTTTTGAGTGACAAGGATAAACCATTACCACATACTGAAACTGCAAAGACTGCAGAAAATATTTATGTACGAAGTTATAAAGATGCATTGGCACCCTTACCGTATTTATTGAAATACCTACATGTACTACGTATGTATAAACTTCTCAAATTCATCAAAATTCATCCATTCATTTTGGTGGACTTGATCCTGCAGCCGTAGCTAAGGCTGGCTTAACTAAATGTTGATTGATTATGATGGACTTGGTGCTTAAATCAAGTTTAGCATATAAACAAGACAGGCACCAAAATACCCTGGCCTTAAAATAGCAAAAGTGAAAATAAGGTTATGGATACAATTTTTCAAGTTTATTTTTTAGGCCTGCAACCCTAACGTCCTACGCAATATTTTAGGTAAAGTACAGTACATATTGCTTGTACTGGTATGTGTTCTACTGCACGTAGTTAATCCGTACTACCTGTTACATTTGTATGCAATATTAAAAAATACCAACGGTACATTGTACTGCATTGTACATAACATGCAAAAGAGTAGCCCCTATTGCACACTACAGTTTACTACTGGTACACACATGTATAAGTACCGGTACATGTATGTATGTGTATGTGTAATATTTTGCAGCTTTACCGGTAGGTGAGGTTATGTACATATATATAGTGCTGGGACTCAAAACCGAATATTCGGTTATTCGAATGTGCTTCCACAAACCGGTTTGGAATTTGGAAACCAAATATTCAAGAAAAAAAAAAAAAAAAAAAAAAAAAAAAAAAAAAAAAGAGGGACTGCTCTTTTTACGATTTCTGGGCAGAAAAGAAAAAAAAGTTGTTCATTTTGGAATTCTGATTTGAATTGGTTCCGTAGACGATCGCTCAAGCGCGGCGAAGTTAATGAGCAAGGCTGGCTGTGCGCCATTGTCATCGATTCAATGGTTACGTGAATAAACACGAGCCACTAGATAAACTCATGACTACAGTCAGCTGGTACGCGGAAAGACGTTCTGTTTGAAGTAGCTGATAGCACGTATTGGAGAACGCAACTTCCATGTCACTTAATCCATTTAAATCACTTTTACAAAAAAATAAAAAATTTAAAAAAATAAAACAAAATAAAAAAATAAAATAAAAAATAATACATTTTTGGATTTTGTAAACCGATTAACGAATTCGGAGGATCGATTATTCGATATATTCAAATTCGGTTTTGAAAACCTCCGATTTGTCCCAGCAATAAGTAATAATATAATGATACACATGTTTTGAACAATTTACTAAAGGAGATAGGGATGAGATTGGCAATTTAGGAAATCAAGTCTGAAAATTAATTAAATGTCAAAAAAATGCGTTTCTTTGTGTACAAACAAATGTCTTTCCCCGAGATTAAAAAGTCAAACAAATCTAATGCCTGATGAGTACATGTAAACTCATCAGGCTTAAATTGCTGGTCAGTTTTAAAATACATGTAGTGTTGTAAGTTACTGACCCGGAACCACTTCACAATACTCTTCACCAATTTACAAATTGCTTTTGTGCCAATTGTATGGGCTAGTACTGTTGATATGGAAACCAGTACACAAAGCATACAAACGTATTCAGCATGTTCAGTGTTACCCGGACAAGGTACTGGTAACTATTACTAACCCAGTCCAGTCCAGTCACGACAATGCCTGGGCTTTTTTCCTTCAGTACGGACTTACCGCATACCTGTACTGTGTTGTTTATCTTGTTGGGTTTCAAGCAAACACAAATACATGTAGGATTAATATTTGGGAGCTGCTAGTATAGTCTTGCATATATATACCGGTATGTTAGGTGCCATCGGATTTTAAAACTTAATCACTTATAATTAAATCCTAAAATCAAGCAGAATCTGTGAATGTGTTACACAAAAATATTGACTGCTTTAACCTCTGGTGTAGTAAAACAAGGATGGTTCTTGAACCACGAGTCTCGCCTACATGTAGATCTACTTTCGCGATTACGCTATTTTAAAATGTGACCTTTGACCTCAGTAAGTGACCTTTAATATCACCATCCCATGGAAGTTTCCATATAGCAATATGGAATATAGTTTGATGGCAATTGAACTTCCAGTTTTCAAATGAGACCAATTCTATAATTCCAGCCTCTTTAACAACTTGACCTCAAATGACCTTTAATCTCAGTACCTGACCTTTGACATTACCACCATATGCGTGGCTTGTGCATAAAGTGCTCGTCTCTCTTCACTGTGGCCCGGGTTCGATTTTCGTCCCGGACCATATATGAGTAGAGTTGTGCGTCGCTTCTCTCCTGCCATAAGGGTTTTTCTTCAGGTCCTCGGGTTTTTCTCCAGATCCTCAGGTTTTTCTTCCTCTGGAAAAATCAAACACTTTCTATCTTGGGCTGTGCACCGTAGTCATATATGAGGTGCTGTGGCCGGCTGCCAGAGGCGCCTTTACAGTATGTGCCAGCAGCTAACGTCCGCCGATGTCAGTTTATTATAATAATCGATATATCGGAAATTCAATATCGAGTATACTCGATATATCGATTATTTACCGTGTGCAAGATGAAGCCTAAAAACAGCGCTAAATATACTGAAGACCGACAGTTTAATAGGGTTGCATAAATACCGGTTTTCGGCTTGATCCTCCGCGCATGTTGTCGATCCGAACAATATCGAATTGCGCCAGCCCGCATGTTTATGGTTTTACAACGAAGATAAGAAATGATTAGGGTTGCCGCTTCTGCTTGCTAGGCGAATAGCAGGGTGCAGAGAATGCTCCCCGCAATTCCCGACTCGTGATTGGCCACCCCAAAATGACATCAGATCAATGGAGGGTTACGTCCCAAACAACTGATAGGCTGGGGCGGCATGGCCGGTTTCTTTTGAGATTTTACTGTGCAAGCAAGCGGTCGTGAACTATAGCGGGTGAAACACAAAGAACAACTTCACAACCGCAGTTGGTCGTCGAACGTATTTTATTTAATAGGCCTACTCAAATGTTTTAAGCTACAAATAAAGACGGCAGCTTTTCTAATCTAAAGCCCTGAGATTTTCTGGATAATCTGACACTCTTTTGGTGTTTTCGATATCATTTAGGAACATCGCAATTTAATTTCCGATACATCGAAATGTCGATATTTCGATATGATTAAAAAAGTGACATCGGCGATATCGATGTCAAAATAGTATCGAGTATTTGAGTAATATCGATATATCGACGGACGTTACCAGCAGCTCGACCACGTCATAGCTGCGAGTACGGATGAGTAGCCTTCCAAATTGTTATTATTATTATTATTATTATTATATAAGTTACAATATTGCATGCAGTAAGTTTGATTGCAATTGTAGACTTCAAATGAGACAGATTTTGCAAACCTTTCCAGCCTATTTTAGAACTTGACCTCATATGGCCTTTGACACAACCATGATATGATGAAGGTTACAATTGCATCCATGACCCAAGTTTGATTGGAATTGGAATTGGACTTTGACTTTGACTTTGCATATTATACCTGTAAAACTAATTTAAGACCAATTTGTCAAAACTTAAATTAAAAATGTCAACCTACCATCAGATAGACCCAATTCTTCCTTCATTGTTTCCCATTTGGATGGTGTTGGGGATCGTAGCTTACCAGGCCCACCCATTGATGGTGATTGGTAGGTTTTAGGAGTGTTGAACACAACCTTGTTGGCATGCTGCATATAAAAGGAGAAATAAAATGTAATACACATTGTCAATAAAGGTAGGTACAGTTACGTGTATTTAGCCTGTGAACTTGTATTGATTTTAATAATGAGAAAAACCTTGCTACAAATACAGTACAAACTTGTCAAATACAGTATTAAACACAAACTTGCTCCAGATTATTTTGTCTTAAATAGTATCATTCCAAAGAAAAAAATAATTAAGAAGATTTTACAATTTACAATTAATAACAATTATCAGTACTTTACATACATGTACAACCCTGACAAACCCCATCCAGTCAAACTCCATCCTGAGCCACGCAGCACTTTTACGCGCTTTCTACTAATAGCGCTCAAACCCCTGCGGACATACGGCCAGATCTGTGGTTATTAGCGCAAAAAATCATGCGCCCAATCAGAGCCTCCGTTACAAACAGACCAAGGCCATTTCCCAAACCCTGGTTTGGATCCGTCTCCAGCTACAGCCTATTGCTAAACAGTATGAATGAAGCCTGAGACGAAGACAAAGCTTGGGGTTCCAAAAAACAGCCAAAGGCATGCGAACCAACGCGCATTTCTATTGGTCCATTCGCTTGGACATTGGATGCCATCCTGAGATACGCAGTGTGGCTCTTGAATTGTCATAAAACAAGTTGGCCAATACATGATATGAACGACCACCCCTGGTAAAAGGAAAATTTCTACCTTTATTCTTATTTTTATTGGCGTTTACCTAGCTTTTTAGTTTTTTTATGTTTCTTATTCTGTATAATATAATAGCAAAGCTTTATTTCACGTTCTGTACGTTAATTTTTACAATTTTTCCGATTAATTAAAACATTTACGTGGGAGGATGAACAGTTGTGAGAACACCTCAGATGCTGCGTGGCTCAGGGTGGTCAAACTCCAACACCAGGTTTTGTTAGGATCTGTTTTGTTGGGATCTGTTTTGTTGGGATCTGTTAGGATGGGTACTGGCCTTTAACCAATCTTTTGCACTGGGTTAAGGTGTAGAGTATGCCATATGGTGTTGGAATTTGCCAGGATGGGTATGGTTCCTAGTAAATTACAATATGAGTTAGGGTAACACATTATGAAGGTTGATTGTCAATTCTTCACAAGTTCTTAGCAGCCAATCAAAAAGTCCTTCAGTTGCACGGTATTCATACAAGTACATGTACATCTTGTGATTTATTTCCCAACACATTAAAGTTATTGAATTGTGATTCGATTCGATGGTACATTTAACTGTGAAGCACGGAGACAAATTGTAGAGTTCACTGGCTGACATGCATCCTTCATGGAGGGCTCAAACCAAGTCTACGAAGTGCCCAGGACAGACGATTTGCTCCAGAACCTTCTATAAAGTGTCATGTGGGACAGAATCAAAGGCCTTCTCGATGTTCACAATCTACATGGATTGGGATAGCTCATATTTACTCAATTTAGTCTTTCGTCTTCTTCTTTTTCTGCTTTATGTAAAAATTTAATTTTTACCTCATGTCACACTATCGGTATCCTATTTTATATAAAGAACCAGAACCGATAATGTAATAACAATTGACTGATACAAGCCTAGACTTGTCCAACTGTTTGACCAGACTGATCTCTTGATTTATGGTCCGATAGTGGTACCACATGTACTGTACTATATGGTTCTTTTGTCGGCACTAAAGGCCTGGTTGTTTCATGTGCCAGTCTATTTTCTTATGTTGCATGTTTTCAATACATTAAGTTCTGGGACTCTCATGTGACCTGGCACCACGAAATGAGCGGAAAGTCGCACATGGCCAAATCGAGTTATTGGCCGAAACGTCCATTTTTCAAGTGAGAGGTTGGTTTTGGGTTGTTAACGTTTTTACATACAAAATAACCTTTATCTTCATATCCCAAAGTTGTAGAGCTCAATTAAAACTCTAAAGTGGTTTATTTGTGGCTGAATTGCACCGAGTGATAGTATAGTTTTCTCAAAACAAGGGATTATGACTACAGCTATTTCAAAAGAGTATAGCGGCTGCTAGGAATAAGCTACAGCAACACACAATACATCATTTGAAAACTTAGGATTTCTTTCCAGAAATGTAATATTGTTAACTTTTTAATTTTTGCGACTTTCCACCCACTTTGTGGTGCCAGGTCACACACATGCAGGGTTTCCCCTTAGCGGTCGCCCGCTCGCCAAATGCGACCCAAAACAGCCACGGACGACTCAAAACACTTCCCTCGGTCGTCCGGCCGGCGAGTTAAAATATTGAATACATTACATGTGATTTCCCAGATCAACTGTTTACCAGTACCAGTACATGTACAGCAGTACCTTTACACAGCAGTGCACGCGCACGTGCATTGCAGAGATATAGGATCGTGTCATTCCTGTACAGATTCGCGATGTTCATGGCCGGCTAGCTATAGCTAGTGCGAATTACCGCTAGTGCATACATTGGCGCGCATGGACTGCGCGGCACATGTACATGTACTTCCCGTACACTATGGTGCGATACGGTACGGTGATGGTGCCGAAAAGCCATGTGCTCGCCCCATACAAAGCATGCATAATGCAGGCGCATTGTTGGATTGGTTTCCGCCGCACGCTTCAATGGACAAAGTTAAGGACCGAAACCAGTCCATGGCCGACATGCATGTATTTTCCCGTTACGCGAAATGGTCGAATTTGACATCGTAAGATGTAAAAATGCCGGCAAACAAACGTTGATGACGAAAGTCATATCCTGCAGGTTAATTATCAGATCATGTTCTGTTTTTGTATTTTCTGTTTTAATGTATTTCTTTCGAGGTATAGTAACGCTCGTCCTTCTTGAGCGATGTAGCGTGTTTCTGCCAAATGTTCTAACGCGGCATGTTTCCTGCATTCAGTTTACGCTTGTGGGGTGTGTTGGTCAGCTCGGCGTTCATTCTCCGGGTTTTTTTCTAAAAAGTTTTCAACCTTTAACATTTAATATGCTTTTACAATAACTCCGCCAGTTTTGTTGTCACAGGTGAGGTTTAGTTTTGATAGCTTTTGTGGCGGATGCAAATTAAATCTTCCCGCAAGATCAGCAATTACAACAAGCAGTGGATTGTAAAGTGCCGTGCCATGCCGCGTTACGGCAATTTTCCCGCATGCGCGCGCTTTCGTTACCGGAAGGTCGGACAATGCAGTGGGCCACTGAAAATGCACACGTGGGCCACTGAAAATGCTTGCGGGCCACTGAAAACTCTAATTAGGTAGCCCGGCGGGCCACTGAAAAAAAAAGTTAAGGGAAACCCCTGACATGTATATTACACAGTATTTAGAGTCCCAAATGTTTGGACTTACCGTGTAAGCCATACTGCTATTTAGTGTCTTTTTGATGGGAAGGTAGACATACACGTAAGTTGCTGTTTGCTGACATGGAAGACTATCCTGAGCTCCAATGGGTTTACTTGGCTTCTTTTCTATACTTGCTTAACTTCACTGTCTCTATGCGTGTACCGTAGAAGGTTTACTCTCTTGAATGTCTCACCATCCAGCAGCATCAGTAAGCAACCAGTGATGATGCACATACATGTACATCCATAGTACCGGTACCTGAAAAAGTAAATTTAATATTAGAATGAAACGATATCGTAGCTCGGACAGACTAACTTGCAAACAATTAAGCCATAAACTGGGTGAATAATACTAACTGAAACAAAAATTTTGCATTTTTATAGGCCTACAATCTACATAATATGTACATACATGTATGTACATGTATGACTTTTAACGATAACAAGATTTGAGAAGATTTGAGATATGATGGGTTAAATGGTTTATGTTTTGTTTTGATACATGTAGGTATCGTAGGCCCAGGGAGACCCTGTCGGATTCTGGGCAGTTTGGAACGGTTAGCGTATGTACATACATGTACGTACATGTACATGTGTACATTTAGAGGACCGCAAGACAATTGAAACAATATTTCTATTGTTTTAACCATAATGACCTTGACCTTTGATGCCCCAAAACAAAAGAGATATATATTTGTGGGCATTAAGGCCAAGTTCGGGCGGTCTATTCTTGACACGCGTAACTTGTTCTTGCAAAACCCTGGTGGATAGGTGGTGTGTGTTCTTGTTCCGAGTGCAATGTTCACGGGTCGCGTTCCCGCCGTTCGAGCGTAAGAACAGAGTTCGCGTGTCAAGAACAGACCGCCCGAACTCGGCCTAAAGGTCAAAGGTCGAGGTCATTCTGGTTAAAACAATAGAAATCTTGTCAGCACGATATCAACTTCATTTTTGGTAAGTGGTTTGGTCTTTGGTCTTGTATAATACATTAGATTTTTTGTACATTGTAATACTTTTGATGTCGGAGGCGGGCGTAGCCGAAGACGAAGCAATGTTTTGAAACAGCTCCACACCTTCCAGCCCCTATTTCGGTTCCTGAGTTTAGTCAATTTTTTATTTTTTTTTATTACATCCCATATAGTTTAACTCTTTTAGTTTAGGCGAGGCGTCATTAAGATGACATATGACGTTCCCTCGCGAGCGCACGCCTTCCTTGGCGTTCTTGCACAGGAATCAATAAAAACAACGTTCTCCCGCGTCGGAACGGGGAGAAAGTTTAGCCAAATACCGAGGCAGGAACGCGCCATTGTGTGTACTTCTAAATGTAAATAGTTGCGTTCCACCGCGGGCAAATTATCAGCGGCGGCAAAACGATCCGAAAGGGTGACAAATAAACATGAGGCGGGGTAAAGAAAACCACAAATGATTAGCATGAGATGTGTTTTATAGGATCGATAAAAAGTTGGTGTTTTACACATTTGTACATGTACTGTACATGAATGGTTTGTTTTCAGGTAGTTTTACACCGTGGCGAGTAATTATTGATGTTGTAATGATTTTCTTTTGTCCGCTTTCGATGTTTTGTTAATACAGTTTATGGTCACAATCACATACATACTGTACTAACTTATATTTTAATAATAGATTCCGGCAGAAGTACCAAGCCTGCTTTGTGCCAGCTATTGCACCAATGCATAAATATACATTTAGGTACTTTATTCTGCCGACGCATGAATTACAATTGCCAAATAAATTAAATATGCAGGTTTTAAAATAATTGTAAATTTGTCATCGTCTAGCTTTTGAGGTCTGGCTTTTATCGGGTTCCTTGCAAGATTGCTTTAATCAGCTACTAATTGCAGAGGCGTGTGCAGGATTTTTTCCTGCGGGGGGCTGAATCAAAATCGTTTCGGTAGAGCGAAGCGAGCGGAGAGTCTAACAGCGTTTGGTCCAGGATCACTCTCTAAATGAAGGCCAAGAAAAGTATGCCTTATGTGAAAAATCTATCAGACGCTCAACTCTACAACATTGAACTGGTAGCATTGGGCAGGGGCCTTAACTTCATCCCGACCCCGCCAAAAAAAAAAAAACCAAAAAGGTCGACCATCCTTCGCCATTCCCGATCCTTCTTCAGAAAGATGAGATTACGGTTAAGAATGGCAGGGAGAGTCAGACCTATAAGCTCACACCCGTTCAAACTACCTTCAACTTGGACTCCCCAACCTACCTTCAATCTAAACCGTCCTTAATACCCCCGTCACACCGGACTGGCGTCCTTACTGCGTTCATACGGCGACCCAGGACGCGGTAGGGACGCCATGGACGCCGCGGGGTCGTGGTGAGAACGCAGAAGGACGCCGTGGGGACCCCAAGGACGCCGAAGGTCGCAGAGCGACGGCATTTACTTCGGACATTCAAAGTAAACGCCGAGGTTTGGCGTCCTGGCTCAGGACGCGGTGGGATCGCCCTGGGGTCGCCATGGTCGCCGTAGCAACGCAGTAGGAACTCGAAGGACGCCCTAGGGACGCAGTATGGACGTGGTAGGGTCGCCGTGGAGACGCGAATAAATGGATCGTGGACCCCGCGGCGACCTTACTGCGTCCTTATCACGTCTATGGGGTTCTTACCACGACGCGTTAAGGTCGTGGTAGAAACGCCAAAAACGCCGTGAGGTCGCCGATGATCGCCGTGGGGACGCCATGCAAACTCAATAGAAACGCCAAGGACGCGGTAAGGTCGTGGTGAGAACGCCGTGGGGACGCCGAGTAGACGTACAGATCGCGGAGCACAGGACCCCGGTGTGACGGGTGACCGAAATCTTGATATTTTAAAGAAAAAGGATTGGGGTTCTCACGGCGACCATCGACGTCCTCCATTTTAGGACGCAGTAAGGACGCCAGTCCGGTGTGACGGGGGTATAACAAACAAGACTACATACGTGAAGGGACACGACAATTAACAGGCCCCCACTATGAAGAAATTAACAGGGACCTGACCAATGAAACCGCGGAATTAGTCTCTCAAGCCATACGCCAACTCTACGTGGACGGACTCGTATCGAAAGACATATCTGAGTTTCTTAACCCCCGCAACCACGACATTAAAACGTTTGAATTCAATGGCAAGTTTTTCAGACAAAAAATTGGCGTGGCCATGGGCAGCGAATGCAGTCCGGAGATTTGTGACATAACCCTATTCAAATACGAACAAGACAAAATTCTCCCTCACAATCCCTCAATTGTGAGCTACATGAGGTATAGAGACGATGTTCTTATAATCTTTAACGGAAATGAAAAGCAGGCTGCTGACCTAGTGCAATCACTTAATAGAATGCATCCCACGCTGAAGTTCACGTCTGAGATCTCGCACCGCCAAGTCACTTTTCTCGACCTTATTATCTAAAGGCGAACGATTCATACATGAAGGGATATTGGATACTCAAGTCGCTACAAAAAAAACTGATACATTTCAGTACCTAGCTCGAGATTCAGCACACCCTAAGTCGGTATTCGGCGGATTAATCAAGGGCGAAGTGACCAGATACAAACGTATATGTACCCATTCAAAAGACTTTGAGGAGAGGGTTGAATTCTTCAAAGACAAACTTCAAAAGCGCGGATACAAAAACGAAGACCTAGTACAGCCCTCCTTTCTCAAAGGGGCAAGACTCCCGCGGACCCTACATGTAAGCGTAAATAAAAACAAAAACAATATCCCACTGGTGTTCGTCCTACCATACTACCCACATGTCGCGCACCCAGCCCTCAAACGGGCTATCCTCAAACAATGGCCCATGATTAGCAAAAACGAATATCTGAATAGGCTAATTGATACCCAACCCATCCTGGCATACAAACGGCACAAAAACATAAAAGATGAACTTGTTCGATCTAGAACTAAAGCATTTCCACAATCCAACCAAGAGGAACAAAATCTTGATGAGGAGAATCTGCAAATTCTATTGGAACTATTGAAAGAACAAAACAATGATCAAAGAAATGGATCTCAAGACTAAAACAAAATAAATAAGTCAAACCCCCCCCCCCCCCCCCCTTGTCCTTGCCATGCGTCATATAAACCAACACAAATAAAAACAAGGAAAGCAAAATGAACTATATAAGAGGTTGACTGATGAAGTGCATGATATAGCACAGAAAATATGCCCTCATGCTCCCCTTCCAAAAAAGAAAAAAAAGAGGGGACGGCATATTATCACCGGTAATAATCAATCACTGTGTGAACTAAAAACAAAGGGACCACTGTGGCAATACACAAACTAGTCATCGCGTCGCCAAAACCAGAGACAGGGTTTGAAACTCCTGCTTTTAGGGAATGTCTAACCCAATTGGCCTGCAGACGTTTGATGTATTTGCCCGTCCATGAACTCCAACCACGGACTGTCATCTAGCAGAGATAATGTGGCTAAAACTGACCCCCAGATGCGTGTCTTACAGAAAAAAGAAACAAAAAGAATTAAGAACTAGACATGTGTTTGTGGACAAACACAGAGCTGTTTCGGATGTCTAAGATAACTTTCATTATGTGTGTGCCAAGTCTAAAATCGCTTGGATTTGTCAATTTTCCCAAGATATATAAGTTGAAAAATACATGTACAAATCCTATGGGAAAAACTGCACCTTTAAAGTGACGTCACATGACACCCGATGATGTCATCATGATGTCATCTTAATTTTCGTCTATTACACATTCTGGAATACTTGCATACCAAGTTTGGCCCCAATCAGACATGTACTTCCAGAGATAGAGGGTCCTAAAATCTGCCCCTTTAATGTGACGTCATATGACCAACGATGACGTCATCCTGACGATTTCCCCCTTGGCCCTCCTGGGTATGGTGGTCGAGGTGTGTGCCAAGTCCGAAGTCGATCGGATTTACCAAATTGTCAAATTCAATAGTCTGAAGAAAAACGTGTACAAAACCTATGGAGAAAATTGAACCTTTAATGTGACGTCACATGACACCCGATGATGTCATAATTACGTCATCTTAATTTTCGTCTATAACACATCCTCGAATATTTGCAAACCAAGTTTGACCCCAACCGGAGTTGTACTTTCAGAGTTAGAGGGTCTTAAAAACTACACCTTTAATGTGACGTCACATGATCCGCGATGACGTCATCTTGAATATTTTTTTCTTGGCCCTCCTAAGGATGGTGGTCGAGGTCTGTGCTAAGTCTTAAGTCGATCGAATTTACAGAAGTGTAAAATTCAATAGTCTGAAGAAAAACGTGTACAAAACCTATGGAGAAAATTGAACCTTTAATGTGACGTCACATGACACCCGATGATGTCATAATTACGTCATCCTATTTTTTGTCTATAACACATCCTCGAATACTTGCAAACCAAGTTTGACCCCAACCGGACTTGTACTTTCAGAGTTAGACGGTCTTAAAAACTACACCTTTAATGTGACGTCACATGACCCCCGATGACGTCATCTTGATTATTTTGTTCTTGACCCTCCTAAGGATGGTGGTCGAGGTCTGTGCTAAGTCTCAAGTCGATCGAATTGACAGAAGTGTCAAATTCAATATTTTGAAGAAAAACGTGTACAAAACCTATGGAGAAAATTGAACCTTTAATGTGACGTCACATGACACCCGGTGATGTCATAATTACGTCATCTTAATTTTCGTCTATAACACACCCTCGAATACTTGCAAACCAAGTTTGACCCCAACCGGACTTGTACTTTCAGAGGTAGAGGGTCTTACAAACTACACCTTTAATGTGACGTCACATGACCCGCGATGACGTCATCTTGATTATTTTTTTCTTGGCCCTCCTAAGGATGGTGGTCGAGGTCTGTGCTAAGTCTCCAGTCGATCGAATTTACAGAAGTGTCAAATTCAATATTTTAAAGAAAAACGTGTACAAAACCTATGGAGAAAATTGAACCTTTAATGTGACGTCACATGACACCCGGTGATGTCATAATTACGTCATCTTAATTTTCGTCTATAACACACCCTCGAATACTTGCAAACCAAGTTTGACCCCAACCGGACTTGTACTTTCAGAGGTAGAGGGTCTTAAAAACTACACCTTTAATGTGACGTCACATGACCCGCGATGACGTCATCTTGATTATTTTTTTCTTGGCCCTCCTAAGGATGGTGGTCGAGGTCTGTGCTAAGTCTGAAGTCGATCGAATTTACAGAAGTGTCAAATTCAATATTTTAAAGAAAAACGTGTACAAATCCTATGGGGGAAAATTGCACCTTTAACGTGACGTCATGTGACCTTGAATGACGCAATCGAGCCAAATTTCTTCTAGGACCATCTGTGGGTGGAGGTCTAAGTGTATACCAAGTCTCAAGTCGATTGGATTTACCAAAGTGCCAAAGTGTATTGGCAGAACAAACGTGTGTAAATCCTATGGGTAAAAACACTGAAAGTGGAAAAAAAAAAAAAAAAAAACTAGACATGTGTTTGTGGACAAACACAGAGCTGTTTCGAGTGTCTAAAATTACTTTCAATATGTGTGTGGTGGTCTTTTGTGTGTGCCAAGTCTCAAGTCGATCAGATTTACTAAAGTGTCAAAGGCAATAGTCTAAAGAAAAACGTGTACAAAACCTATGGGAAACAATTGAAACTTTAACGTGACGCCCCGTGACCTTGAATGATGTAATCGTGCTGAATTTCTTCTAGGGCCGTCTGTGGATGGTGGTCTAAGTGTGTGCCAAGTCTCAAGTCGATCGGATGTACTAAAGTGTTAAAGTCAATAGTCTAAAGAAAAACGTATACAAAACCAATGGGAGAAAAATGTGAACCTTTAATGTGACGTCACGTGACCTTGAATGACACAATCGTGCCGAAGTTCTTTCAGAAACATCTGGGGGTGGTGTTCTAAGTGTATGCTAAGTTTTAAGTCGGTCGGATTTACCGAAGTGCCAAAGTCAATAGTCTGAAGAAAAACGTGTACAAAACCTATGGGGAAAATTAAACCTTTAAAGTGACGTCACGTGACCTTGAATGACGCAATCGAGCCAAATTTCTTCTAGGACCATCTGTGGGTGGAGGTCTAAGTGTACACCAAGTCTCAAGTCGATTGGAATCACCAAAGTGCCAAAGTGTATTGGCAGAACAAACGTGTGTAAATCCTATGGGTAAAAACACTGAAAGTGGAAAAAAAAAAAAAACTAGACATGTGTTTGTGGACAAACACAGAGCTGTTTCGAGTGTCTAAAATTACTTTCAATATGTGTGTGGTGGTCTTTTGTGTGTGCCAAGTCTCAAGTCGATCAGATTTACTAAAGTGTCAAAGGCAATAGTCTAAAGAAAAACGTGTACAAAACCTATGGGACAAAAATTGAAACTTTAACGTGACGCCCCGTGACCTTGAATGACGTAATCGTGCCGAATTTCTTCTAGGGCCGTCTGTTGATGGTGGTCTAAGTGTGTGCCAAGTCTCAAGTCGATCGGATTTACTAAAGTGTCAAAGTCAATAGTCTAAACAAAAACGTGTACAAAACCAATGGGAGTAAAATGTGAACCTTTAATGTGACGTCACGTGACCTTGAATGACGCAATCGTGCCGAATTTCTTTCAGAAACATCTGGGGGTGGTGTTCTAAGTGTATGCGAAGTTTCAAGTCGGTCGGATTTACCGAAGTGCCAAAGTCAATAGTCTAAAGAAAAACGTGTACAAACCCTATGGGGAAAATTAAACCTTTAACGTGACGTCACGTGACCTTGAATGACGCAATCGAGCCAAATTTCTTCTAGGACCATCTGTGGGTGGAGGTCTAAGTGTATACCAAGTCTCAAGTCGATTGGATTTACCAAAGTGCCAAAGTGTATTGGCAGAACAAACGTGTGTAAATCCTATGGGTAAAAACACTGAAAGTGGAAAAAAAAAAAAAAAAAAAAAAAAAAAAAAAAAAAAAAAAAAAAAAAAAAACTTTAACGAAAACAAAAGCTGTTTCGGTGAAAAACCGAAACAGCTAAAAAAAGAAAAAAAAAAACTTTAACGAAAACAAAAGCTGTTTCGGTGAAAAACCGAAACAGCTAAAAAAAACTTTAACGAAAACAAAAGCTGTTTCGGTGAAAAACCGAAACAGCTAAAAAAAAAGAAACTAGAAATGTGTTTGTGGACAAACACAGAGCTGTTTCGCGTGTCTAAAATGACTTTGAATTATGTGGGTGGTCGTCTATGTGTGTACCAAGTCTGAAGTCGATCGGATTTACCAAAGTGCCAAATATATATTGGTTGACAAAAACGTGTGCAAATCCTATGGGGGAAACTACACCTTTAATTTAACATCACATGACACCTGATGACGTCACCATGGCGTCACCTTTATTTTCGTCTATAACACGTCCCGGAATACCTGTATACCAAGATTGACACCAATCGGGCCTGTACTTTCAGAGATATAAGGTCTTAAAAACTGAACCTTTAATGTGACGTCACATGACCCACGATGACGTCATCATGATGTCACCTTAATTTTCGTCTATAACACATCCCGGAATACATGCATACCAAGTTTGACCCCAATCACACCTGTACCTACGGAGACAGAGGGTCTTAAACACTGCACCTTTAATATGACGTCACATGACCCCAGATGACGTCATCGTGACGATTTTTCTCCTTGCCCTCCTAGGGATGCTGGTCTAAGTGTATGCCAAGTCTCAAGTCGATCGGATTTACGAATGTGTCAAAGTCCATAGTCTGAAGAAAAACGTGTACAAACCCTATGGGGAAAAAAATTGCACCTTTAACGTCACGTCACGTGACCTTAAATGACGCAATCGTACCGAATTTCTTCAAGAGCCATCTGTGGGTGGTGTTCTAAGTGTATGCCAAGTTTCAAGTCGGTCGGATATACCAAAGTGTCAAAGTCAATAGTCTGAAGAAAAACGTGTACAAAACCTATGGGGAAAATTTACCTTTAACATGACGTCACGTGACCTTGAATGACGGAATCGCGACAAATTTCTTCTAGGACCGTCCTTGGGTGGTTGTCTAAATGTATGCCAAGTCTGAAGTCGATCGGATTTACCAAAGTGTCAAAGTGCTATGCCAGAAAAAACGTGTACAAATCCTATGGGAAAAAGTCTGAAAGAGGAAAAAAAAAAAAACTAGACATGTGTTTGTGGACAAACACAGAGCTGTTTCGGATGTCTAAGATAACTTTCATTATGTGTGTGCCAAGTCTGAAATCGATTGGATTTGTCAATTTTCCCAAGATATATAAGTTGAAAATACGTGTACAAATCCTATGGGAAAAACTGCACCTTTAAAGTGACGTCACATGACACCCGATGATGTCATCATGATGTCATCTTAATTTTCGTCTATTACACATTCTGGAATACTTGCATACCAAGTTTGGCCCCAATCAGACATGTACTTCCAGAGATAGAGGGTCCTAAAATCTGCCCCTTTAATGTGACGTCATATGACCCACGATGACGTCATCCTGACGATTTCCCCCTTGGCCCTCCTGGGTATGGTGGTCGAGGTGTGTGCCAAGTCCGAAGTCGATCGGATTTACCAAATTGTCAAATTCAATAGTCTAAAGAAAAACGTGTACAAAACCTATGGAGAAAATTGAACCTTTAATGTGACGTCACATGACACCTGATGATGTCATAATTACGTCATCCTATTTTTTTGTCTATAACACATCCTCGAATACTTGCAAACCAAGTTTGACCCCAACCGGACTTGTACTTTCAGAGTTAGACGGTCTTAAAAACTACACCTTTAATGTGACGTCACATTACCCCCGATGACGTCATCTTGATTATTTTGTTCTTGACCCTCCTAAGGATGGTGGTCGAGGTCTGTGCTAAGTCTCAAATCGATCGAATTGACAGAAGTGTCAAATTCAATATTTTGAAGAAAAACGTGTACAAAACCTATGGAGAAAATTGAACCTTTAATGTGACGTCACATGACCCACGATGACGTCATCATGACAATTTTTCTCCTGGACCTCCTGGGGATGGTGGTCGAGGTGTGTGCTAAGTTTCAAGTCAATCGGATTCACCAAACTGTCAAATTAAATAGTCTGAAGAAAAACGTGTACAAAACCTATGGGGGAATAATTTGCACATTTAACGTGACGTCACGTGACCTTGAAAGACGCAATCGTGCCGAATTTTTTCCAATATCATTTGTGGGTGGTGTTCTAAGTGTATGCCAAGTTTCAAGTCGGTCGGATTTATCGAAGTGCCAAAGTCAATAGTCTGAAGAAAAACGTGTACAAAACCTATGGGGAAAATTAAACCTTTAAAGTGACGTCACGTGACCTTGAATCACGCAATCGAGCCAAATTTCTTCTAGGACCATCTGTGGGTGGAGGTCTAAGTGTACACCAAGTCTCAAGTCAATTGTAATCACCAAAGTGCCAAAGTGTATTGGCAGAACAAACGTGTGTAAATCCTATGGGTAAAAACACTGAAAGTGAAAAAAAAAAAAAGGAAACTAGAAATGTGTTTGTGGACAAACACAGAGCTGTTTCGCATGTCTAAAATGCCTTTCAATATTTGTGTGGTGGTCTAAGTGTGTGCCAAGTCTAAAGGCGATCGAATTTAGTGCCAAAGATAAATTGGTTAAAAAAACGTGTACAAATCCTATGGGGAAAACTGAACCTTTAATGTGACGTCACATGACCCACGATGACGTCATTATTACGATTTTTCCCTTGGCCTTCCTGGGGATGGTGGTCGAGGTATGCGCTAAGTCTGAAGTCGATCAAATTTACGAAAGTGTCAAAGTCAATAGTCTAAAGAAAAACGTGTACAAACCCTATGGGGAAAAAAATTTAACCTTTAACGTCACGTCACGTGACCTTGAATGACGCAATCGCGCCGAAATTTTTTCAGAAACATCTGGGGCTGGTGTTCTAAGTGTATGCCAAGTTTCAAGTCGGTCGGATTTACCAAAGTGTCAAAGTCAATAGTCTGAAGAAAAACGTGTACAAAACCTATGGGGAAAATTTTACCTTTAACATGACGTCACGTGACCTTGAATGACGTAATCGCGACGAATTTCTTCTAGGACCGTCCTTGGGTGGTTGTCTAAATATATGCCAAGTTTCAAGTCGATCGGATTTACCAAAGTGTCAAAGTGCTATGCCAGAACAAACGTGTACAAATCCTATGGAAAAAAGTCTGAAAGAGGAAAAAAAAAAAAAAAAAAAGAAAAAACTAGAAATGTGTTTGTGGACAAACACAGAGCTGTTTCGCATGTCTAAAATGACTTTCAATATTTGGGTGGTGGTCTAAGTGTGTGCCAAGTCTAAAGTCGATCGAATTTAGTGCCAAAGATATATTGGTTGAAAAAAACGTGTACAAATCCTATGGGCAAAATTAAACCTTTAATGTGACGTCACATGACACCCGATGATATCATCACAATGTCATCTTAATTTTCGTCTATAACACATCCCGGAATACCCGAATACAAAGTTTGACCCTAATTGGACTTGTACTTCCAGAGATAGAGGGTCCGAAAACTACACCTTTAATGTGACGTCACATGACCCACGATGATGTCATCATGACAATTTTTTCCTTGGCCCTCCTGGGGATGGTGGTTGAGGTGTGTGCTAAGTCTCAAGTCGATCAAATGTACGAAAGTGTCAAAGTCAATAGTCTGAAGACAAACGTGTACAAACCCTATGGGGAAATAAATTACACATTTAACGTCACGTCACGTGACCTTGAATGACGCAATCGTGCCGAATTTCGTCCAGGACTATCTGTGAGTGGTGTTCTAAGTGTATGCTAAGTCTCAAGTCGATCGAATTCATTAAAGTGTCAAAGTCAACAGTTTGAAGAAAAACGTGTACAAAACCTATGGGGAAAATGTTACCTTTAACATGACGTCACGTGACCTTGAATGACGGAATCGCGACGAATTTCTTCTAGGACCGTCCTTGGGTGGTTGTCTAAATGTATGCCAAGTCTCAGGTCGATCGGATTTACCAAAGTGTCAAAGTGTATTGGCAGAAAAAACGTGTACAAATCCTATGGGGAAAAGTGACAAATAAAAAAAAAAAAAAGAAAAAAAAAAAAAAAAAGAAAAAAAAAAACTTTAACGAAAACAAAAGCTGTTTCGGCTGAAATGCCGAAACAGCTAAAAAAACTTTAACGAAAACAAAAGCTGTTTCGGCTGAATTGCCGAAACAGCTAAAAAAAAAACTTTAACGAAAACAAAAGCTGTTTCGGCTGAAATGCCGAAACAGCTAAAAAAAAAAAAAAAAAAAAAAAAAAAAAAAAAAAAAAAAAACTTTAACGAAAACAAAAGCTGTTTCGGTGAAAAACCGAAACAGCTAAAAAAAAAAAAAAAAAAAAAAATTTAACGAAAACAAAAGCTGTTTCGGCTGAATTGCCGAAACAGCTAAAAACTAGACATGTGTTTGTGGACAAACACAGAGCTGTTTCGAATGTCTAAAATGACTTTCAATATGTGGGTGGTGGTCTAGTGTGTATCAAGTCTGAAATCAATCGGATTTACCACGTCATCATCACGAGTTTTCTCTTGGCCTTCCTGTGGATGGTGGTCGAAGTGTGTGCTAGGTATCAAGTCGATCAAATTTACGAAAGTGTCAAAGTCAATAGTCTAAAGAAAAACGTGTACAAAACCTATGGGGGGGGAATTGAACCTTTAACGTCATGTCACGTGACCTTGAATTACGCAATCGTGCCAAATTTCCTCCAGAACCATCTGTGGGTGGTGTTCTAAGTGTATGCTAAGTCTGGAGTCGAGTGAATTTACCAAAGTGTCAAAGTCAATAGTCTGAAGGAAAACGTGTACAAAACCTATGGGGAAAACTACACCTTTAATGTGACGTCACATGACACCTGATGACGTCATCATGACGTCAACTTAATTTTTGTCTATAACACATTCTGGAATACTTGCATACCAAGTTTGGCCCCAATCAGACATGTACTTCCAGAGATAGAGGGTCCTAAAATCTGCCCCTTTAATGTGACGTCACATGACCCACGATGACGTCATCCTGACGATTTTCCCCTTGGCCCTCCTGGGTATGGTGGTCGAGGTGTGTGCTAAGTCTGAAGTCGATCAAATTTACCAAATTGTCAAATTCAATAGTCTAAAGAAAAACGTGTACAAAACCTATGGAGAAAATTGAACCTTTAATGTGACGTCACATGACACCCGATGATGTCATAATTACGTCATCTTAATTTTCGTCTATAACACATCCTCGAATACTTGCAAACCAAGTTTGACCCCAACCGGACTTGTACTTTCAGAGTTAGAGGGTCTTAAAAACTACACCTTTAATGTGACGTCACATGACCCGCGATGACGTCATATTGATTATTTTTCTCTTGGCCCTTCTAAGGATAGCGGTCGAGGTCTGTGCTAAGTCTCAAGTCGATCGAATTTACAGAAGTGTCAAATTCAATATTTTGAAGAAAAACGTGTACAAATCCTATGGGAAAAAATTGCACCTTTAACGTGACGTCACGTGACCATGAATGACGTAATCGTTACGAATTTCTTCTAGGACCATCTGTGGGTGGTGGTCTAAGTGTATGCCAAGTTTTAAGTCGATCGGATTTACCAAACTGTCAAAGTGTATTGGCTGAAGAAAAGTCTGAAACTGAGGAAAAAAAAAAAAAAAAAACTAGACATGTGTTTGTGGACAAACACAGAGCTGTTTCGAGTGTCTAAAATTACTTTCAATATGTGTGTGGTGGTCTTTTGTGTGTGCCAAGTCTCAAGTCGATCGGATGTACTAAAGTGTCAAAGTCAATAGTCTAAAGAAAAACGTGTACAAAACCAATGGGAGAAAAATGTGCACCTTTAACGTGACGTCACGTGACCTTGAATGATGCAATCGTGCCGAATTTCCTTCAGGCCCATCTGTGGGTAGTGTTCTAAGAGTATGTCAAGTTTCAAGTCGGTCGGATTCACCAAAGTGTCAAAGTCAGTAGTCTGAAGAAAAACGTGTACAAAACCTATGGGGAAAATTTTTCCTTTAACGCGAAGTCACGTGACCTTGAATGACGTAATCGCGACGAATTTCTTCTAGGACCGTCCTTGGGTGGTTGTCTAAATGTATGCCAAGTCTCAAGTCGATCGGATTTATCAAAGTGTCAAAGTGTATTGTCTGAATAAACGTGTGTAAATCCTATGAAGAAAAGTCTGAAAAAGGAGAAAAAAAAAAACTAGACATGCGTTTGTGGACAAACACAGAGCTGTTTCGAGTGTCTAAAATTACTTTTAATATGTGTGCGGTGGTCTTCTGTGTGTGGCAAGTCTCAAGCCGATCGGATTTACTAAAGTGTCAAAGTCAATAGCCTAAAGAAAAACATGTACAAAACCTATGGGGGAAATTGAGGCTTTAACGTGACGCCCCGTGACCTTGAATGACGTAATTGTGCCGAATGTCTTCTAGGACCGTCTGTGGATGGTGGTCTAAGTGTGTGCCAAGTCTCAAGTCCATCAAATGTACGAAAGTGTCTAAGTCATAAACTAAAGAAAAACGTGTACAAAACCTATGGGGGAAACAATTGAAACTTTAACGTGACGTTACGTGACCTTGAATGACGCAATCGTGCCGAATTTCTTCCAGGACCATCTGTGGGTGATGTTCTAAGTGTATGCCAAGTTTCAAGTCGGTCGGATGTACCAAAGTGTCAAAGTCAATAGTGTGAAGAAAAACGTGTACAAAACCTATGGGGAAAATTTAACCTTTAACGCAAAGTCACGTGACCTTGAGTGACGTAATCGCGACGAATTTCTTCTAGGACCGTCCTTGGGTGGTTGTCTAAATGTATGCCAAGTCTCAAATCGATCGGATTTACCAAAGTGTCAAAGTGTATTGTCTGAACAAACGTGTACAAATCCTATGGAGAACAAAAGGCAAAAAAAAAAAAAAAAAAAAAAAAAAAAAAAAAAAACTTTAACGAAAACAATAGCTGTTTCGGTGAAAAACCGAAACAGCTAAAAAAAAGAAAAAAAAAAACTTTAACGATTACAAAAGCTGTTTCGGTGAAAAACCGAAACAGCTAAAAAAAAAAACTTTAACAATAGCTGTTTCGGCTGAATTGCCGAAACAGCTAATTACGCTCTGGAGAGACCAGTCAAACAGCCACTTTCTAGCATACCCACTAGTTAACGTACAATTACAGATTTTTATCTCGGCAGAACAGTCACAAATACAATCCATATGATACTTGTCAGCAGAACCTTTTCCGCGTCTCAAAAAAAATAACGAAAAGCACGGAGGGGTTATCTTGAAACTTGTACACGAAACCCCCCCCCCCCCCCCCCCCTATTTATACAGACTGCAATCTCGCAGAAAAAAATGTGGCCTGAACTGACCTCCCATGAAGCGTATATCACTAGAAAAAAAACTTAAATTAAGAATTACGCTCTGGTCGGGATAGTTACGCAACGACACTGCTGGCATACCAGCACACAATAAATTATACGGATTTATCTCTGCAGACACCTAAAATCCAATGATACTTGACACAGCAGAACTGCTTCAGCATCTCCACACACAAAAATAACGAAAACGATAAGAACAGGTTCTGACTTGTGAAAACTCCCTCCCCCTTCCCACATAGAATGAGTTCTGATTCACTGCAGCTTACTCTAGAATTGATCACCAAAAAAACAAAAAAAAATTAACTGATCATTCCTTGAAGTATGCCTGCATAAACCGGTTTCTCTGTGCTATACCTTCTTGCAAAAGCACTCCATTAGAATTAAAAAACCTAATAGCCTCACAGAAAAAGAAAGTAAATTCCACAAAACCCAGTATTACACGTCCTTCACGTTAATGTCCTTCCCAGGTGACCGAGAATCGTTCTAAAGCACGTCGCCAATTAAAACTATCAACCAATTGGATCATCATGTTCAGTCAAAGCCGATTGTTTGATCACCAGTTTCTGCCGATTTAATAATTAGCTGTTTCGGTTTTTCACCGAAACAGCTCTTGTAATCGTTAAAGTTTTTTTTTTTCTTTTTTTTTTAGCTGTTTCGGTTTTTCACCGAAACAGCTTTTGTAATCGTTAAAGTTTTTTTTTTTCTTTTTTTTTTTTTTTTTCTCCTTTTTCAGACTTTTCTCCATAGGATTTGCACACGTTTATTCAGACAATACACTTTGACACTTTGGTAAATCCGATCGACTTGAGACTTGGCATACATTTAGACAACCACCCAAGGACGGTCCTAGAAGAAATTCGTTGCGATTACGTCACTCAAGGTCACGTGACTTCGCGTTAAAGGTTAAATTTTTCCCATAGGTTTTGTACACGTTTTTCTTCACACTATTGACTTTGACACTTTGGTACATCCGACCGACTTGAAACTTGGCATACACTTAGAACATCACCCACAGATAGTCCTGGAAGAAATTCAGCACGATTGCGTCATTCAAGGTCACGTAACGTCACGTTAAAGTTTCAATTTTTTCCCCCATAGGTTTTGTACACGTTTTTCTTTAGACTATGACTTCGACACTTTCGTAAATTTGATCGACTTGAGACTTGGCACACACTTAGACCACCATCCACAGACGGTCCTAGAAGACATTCGGCACGATTACGTCATTCAAGGTCACGGGGCGTCACGTTAAAGCCTCAATTTCCCCCCATAGGTTTTGTACATGTTTTTTTTTAGGCTATTGACTTTGACACTTTAGTAAATCCGATCGACTTGAGACTTGGCACACACAAAAGACCACCACATACATATTGAAAGTAATTTTAGACACTCGAAACAGCTCTGTGTTTGTCCACAAACACATGTCTAGTTTTTTGTTTTTTTTCTTTTTTAGCATTTTCTCCATAGGATTTGCACACGTTTGTTCAGACAATACACTTTGACACTTTGGTAAATCCGATAGACTTGAGACTTGGCATACACTTAGACAACCACCCAAGGACGGTCCTAGAAGAAATTCGTCGCGATTACGTCATTCAAGGTCACGTGACGTCATGTTAAAGGTAAAATTTTCCCAATAGGTTTTGTACACGTTTTTCTTCAGACTCTTGACTTTAACACTTTGGTATATCCGACCGACTTGAAACTTGGTATATACTTAGAACACCACCCACAGATGGCTCTTGAAGAAATTCGGTACGATTGCATCATTCAAGGTCACGTGACGTGACGTTAAAGGTGCAAATTTTTTCCCCATTGGGTTTGTACACGTTTTTCTTCAGACTATTGACTTTGACACTTTCGTAGACTTGATCGACTTGAGACTTAGCACACACCTCGACCACCATCTCCAGGAGGGCCAAGGGTAAAATCTTCATGATGACGTCATCGGGGGGTCACGGCACGTCACATTAAAGGTTCAGTTTTTAGGACCCGCTATCTCTGGAAGTACAGGTCTGATTGGGGTCAAACTTGGTATGCAAGTATTCCAGGGTGTGTTATAGACGAAAAATAAAATGACATCATGATGACGTCATCGTGGGTCATGTGACGTCACATTAAAGGGATTAAAGGTTCAGTTTTTAGGACCCGCTATCTCTGGAAGTACAGGTCCGATTGGGGTCAAACTTGGTATGCAAGTTTTCCAGGGTGTGTTATAGACGAAAAATAAAATGACATCATGATGACGTCATCGTGGGTCATGTGACGTCACATTAAATGTCCAGTTTTTAGGACCCTCTATCTCTAGAAGTACATGTCCGATTGGGGTCAAACTTGGTATGCAAGTATTCCAGGATGTGTTACAGACGAAAATTAAGATGACATCATGATGACATCATCGGGTATCATGTGACGTCACATTAAAGGTTCAAATTTCCCCATAGGATTTGTACACGTTTTTTCAACTAATATATATTTGGCACTTGTGTAAATCCAATCGACTTCAGACTTGGTACACACATAGACCACCACACACACATATATTGAAAGTAACGTTAGACAATCGAAACAGCTCTGTGTTTGTCCACAAACACATGTCTAGTTTTTCTTTCTTTCTCTCTTTCTTTCTTTCCTTTTTCGTTTATATATATATATATTTTTTTTTTCCGTTTTTTCTTTCGTTTTTTCTTTCCTCCTTTCCTTCTTTTTTCTCTTTCATTTTTTGTTGGAGGATCCGCGCGTGCGGGGGGCTTCAGCCCCCAAAGCCCCCCCCCCCCTGGACACGCCATAGAATTGAGTGGTCGTTCTTCACATCTGCCTTGATTGACACAATGCGTTCAAGCACGCGTGACTGCTTTATTGTATTGCTCTTGACGGGGTAATTAAACAACAACAATAGCCGCATTCCTCCCGTTCCGACACAGGAGAATGGCATGTTATCTAATGACGCTTCGCCTTAGGTAGCCTACTAGTACCATAGTATAAATTTTAGCTCTAAATTAACTGTGTAAAGAGTTGACAATTAAATTTGCTTTTTTTTTTCTTAATTTGTTTACCTTTTGTTTTATTATTTTTAAAAGGTTTTGTATCAATCTGAATCAATCTTACAAAAATGCTGCTTGTCCCCAGTAGGCACTATAAAGAATCAAGTAAGACACTAACAGCATGAACAGTGTTGGTGTGTTTTTACCTTTCAAAAAAGTGTGAAAATCAGGCCTCAAAATGTGGAGCAATGTTCGCCATTCACTACATACAGCACAGTGCACGAAACAGGTAACAGCCGTTGACTTTGCTCAACAATGGCTACGTGCATTTGAATCGGCGAACATTGCTCCACATTTTGAGGCCTGATTTTCAGTGTTGGTGGATTCCTTGATTCTTAGTGCCTACCAGGGGGGGGGGGCGGAGGGGGGGGCCCTTCGAGGCTGTGATTGCGAAACGCTGTGATACCGTCCATTCTCAAAATAGGGGGGAACAATTTTCTCACTCGAAAAATAAAGAGTTTTTGGCATCCAATCTTAACATCTTGTCTTTTGTAGTTGTACAAGGTTGTTATTTACCTTAATGTGTATCATCCAATGACAAAAATTGTATTGAAAATGAAAAAAGCAGTCGAAAAAATTAAGCGTTGACGTACCGTTGATGCGCGTGGAGATTGTGCACAAATACTCAAACGACGTTAACAAATACCTCCCCTAAAAAGGGCAATAATAATCGATAAATTGTGAAAAATTGTGCTTTGACCCCACTCATTTTTTTCCATGGATACGTTAAAAAAGGATGTAGCAGTGATATACTGAATTTAAAAAAAAATTTGCCTGTGACCCCCTTGCGTTTTATTGTGTTGTTTTCGAACGAAAATGGCAGAAAATGACATCGCCCCAAAACAAATTCCGTGTAGATCGTGCCTGCGTACCTGGCTTTGCGGACGTTATATGATTATGAATCACTGAATAAGCCAATTTGGTATTCCAACTGCACATGCGCACATTTTCCCTTGACGATTTTTCTTTCGATATAAACATTTCATCGATTGCGTGCAAAAGCATAGCGGGGTACCAGCAAATTTCAAGAGATCGTCGTGTTTTAAAGTTACTAAGTAACATATTTTTGTTTACGTTTTGGTGTTTTCAGCCGCTTCGTGTGGCCAAACTTTTGTTCGAACAAATATTTGTTGTTTTTTTTCGATTTCACAAGAAAATGAAAAAAATGCGGATTTGGTTACCACGTCCCCCATAGCCTTGTGTGCATTTGTCTGCCGTGTTTGTATCACTTGACCTCCTTGAGAAAAATTGTTGAATCTTGTTGTGCACATGCGCAGTCGGAACTCCAAAGTGGCTTATTCGGAGAGCGAGCGGAGCAAATTTGTACGTGTTTCAATGGTGCGCTTCGTATTTACTGTGTGAGATGTGTGGCTCATGAGCGTGGAAGAACGAATGAGATACATTTCAACGTTGGTGGCGCACTTTCTTGGCCCCCCCCTCCCCCCCTCCCCCCCTCCCCCCCCCCCCCCCCCCCCCCCCCCCCCCTGGTGCCTACTGGGGACAAGCACTATTTAGCAGCATTTTTGTAAGTGGCCGTTTTTCGTGACATTTTTGGAAAGTGTGGGAGGTCATGGGGGATCGATGTGCAGACATTTCGTACAGCGATCCAAAGGAAAGGGCTCTTGCTTGGACCTTAATCACCCGAGTCCACATGTATGTTGAAAAAGGTGATTTTGGGGTCCAAGTTTGAAGTTAATACTCGGACTAACTTCCCAAGACATAATTTCAAATAGGCCTATAGGAAGCACACATTTAGACAATGTTTACTTACCTGCATTGGATTCCCAACCAGATGAAAGTACTGTATGGTTGCACTAGAAATCACGGCTGCGTACGTCAAAAAAAACCAAGCCTTTTAAAAAGTAAGTTCGCGCGCACACAGAGAAGTTAGAGTTTGACAAAAATGACAGCAACTAGTCGCTGCGCTGCTGGCGCATGGCATCGTCGATAGTACTCTCTTGGGGGCGCTATTCGCGTTTCGATGCCAGCCTTTTCGAAACCGTTGCTTCGTCTTTGGCTTTGGCTTCGCCTCCGAATTCCGAATTACTGAGAAGCAAATAGAAATGGAAGAAAATTGAAATAGTCTAACTTTTGGGTTCACATCACTCGAGTGAATGTTTCTGAAGCACAACAGGCGTCAGAATGTGGCTGGAGATCTTGCAGTTGGGAGTCAAAAATCGCCTTAAGCCAAAGACGAAACGAAGCCAGGGATTCGAAAAGCCTACTTGAACAATGCATGTCATTAGCCTCTGTCATGAAATGACGAAAATCAACCGAAGAGGGCGTTTTGCGGAAATTTGTCAATATGGCTGCCGAGCTCTCGCGTAAGACTAACGTAATTAGCTATACCATGGAGGAAAAACAACAGATAGTTAGTGAATTGCGGGAAATACTTAATAAAAAAATGGCCAATCATAAAACTAGATTTGCTTTCCTGCACTTGAAAAGACCCGCCGTGTATTTAGGCTCCTTAGAAAACCAGTTATATAGGCCCAAAATGTTAACATTTTTTTTTCAGTGGCACTGAACTCAGTGAAGCTTTTTGAACTGAATGCAATACAGTAAACAAATTCTGGGGCCAATTCATACAAGCAATATTCTTTTTGCATTTGTTTGGGACATCAAATATAAATTTGGGGCTTTACACACAAGCACTTTGTTTACATAATTACTATATGGACGTTACTCCTCAACATTCCTGATCCTGCAATGTTCCATTAAATGTAGACGCCTGTGAAGTTACTTTTCTTTTCGTTATCGCACGACAGGTGTACTGCGCTCATTAGAGCGCATTCTTATGTATTATGTAATACATTCCAACATAGCCGTATATAATAACGGGGAGTTGACTATTCTAGTCACTCTCGGTTGAGCAGCTAATAACCTCGCTTTACGTACCATTGTACTCGTATCGCCTGTATTCGACACATAGAAAGACATGATGTCCAGCCCGGACGACGCCTCAAACCAGGATATTTTGCTCGCAATAAGGCAACTAGCGAGCTCCATAGACACTAAGGTTGAGTCTGCTTTTAAGAAGCAACGCACGGAAGGAGACGTCGAATTCAAGAGTGACGGCAACAAGGACCAGTTTAAGCACGCACTAAAAATTGAGGCGTTGACCGAATCGTCCATAGCTTCACTTAATGTCGACGACATCGACGGAGCCAAAGAGCTACTCCAGTCATTACTGGATACCGTCAAGCAACGTAAGAAGCTCATCAAGCTCGCAGACCGCTCTTCTCAAGGATGGGCAACGGTCAAAGAATACGTCACCGACGGCCTTGCAGACAACTCGGACGACGAAAAAAGGCTCAAGAAGGCAGAAAAGTCAGCGGCCGCCAAGAAAGCAGAGCATACGAAGAAGGCCAAGCCCGAGTCTCGTCAGTTTCCTACACGTCCGGCTGCTGCTTCTTATTCTTTTCGCCCCTTCGGGGCTAGTACCGCTTACCGCTCAGAATACCGCACATGTTTCCAGTGCGGCATCACCGGCCATGTCCGCACCAGCTGCCCCTCCCTACGAGCACTCCGGCAGACAAGACCACCAGCAGTTCCTGGAGTCCCCGACACAGCCCGCCTATAGAGACTGGGAGCTTGAAGCACCCTCTAAGGATGAGACGGCCAAAGACGTCCCCTTGGGAGTTAAAGGTAAACTGAAACCGTGTGTTTCGTATTGGAGAGATTGCCTTGAAGCTAATCATTTTATATTAGATGTCATAGATTCAGGTTACAAGCTACCATTTTATTTGGAGCCCCCGCCCGTTAACCTGAAAAATAATAAGTCTAGTTTAGATAATTCTCACTTCGTTGAGACGGCCATTGCTGATTTAATCCGCAAACAGTGCATAATCGAAACTGCTTCCATTCCGTATTGTTGTAATCCTTTGACCGTGGCCGAAGGAAAGAAACTCCGTTTGGTACTCGATTTAAGACACCCAAATAAGTTTCTTTGGAAAAACAAATTCAAATATGAAGACTTGAACCATATTGCCCCATCACTAGACCACGACCAATTCTATTTTTCATTTGACCTAGAATCTGGTTATCACCACGTTGATATTTTTCAACCACATCAACAATACTTGGGTTTTTCTTGGCATCACCATAATTCGATTTTGAAATATTACACGTTCACAGTTCTTCCGTTTGGCCTAAGCAGTGCTTGTCATTTGTTCACCAAACTCAACAGACCACTTGTAAATTTCTGGCGTAGACAAGGAATCCAATCATTCATGTACATAGATGACGGCCTCATAATCACCTGATCTTAATTCCGCAAATACCAACAGGCCGATGATATGTCCAGACGGCATACATTTTCATTCCAGGGTAGTAGATTGGAGATCAATGTATATTTCTTTTACCCCTCCCACATTGGGTTCAAACTCGGTATTTCAGACGAAGCCTTTTTTCTCTTGTTTGATCTTGAGATTCGAATACAAGATCCCAGACCGCACATTTTGCACATGATAGCTTAGATACGGGCTGTTAAAAGCAAATGCCGATTTGCGTGCATTATTGAAACGGTTGTTTATAACCATAGGAACCGTGAGTGTTCCACCTGTGTATATAGCCGTTTAGGCTTTCCCCTTTCTTTGGCGTTCTCGTATGTGTAGGTTGCGAGGCAACAAGCCGCTCCGCCATACCAATCGTTCTCCAATGTTGTTTCCACTGCTTTTATTTTATTAATTGTCATGTTTATTTGGTAACATGAGGGAGATTTAGAAAAGAAAATTATTATGGAGGAAGAAAGTTACTTTTCTTTTCGTTATCGCACGACAGGTGTACTGCGCTCATTAGAGCGCATTCTTATGTATTATGTAATACATTCCAACATAGCCGTATATAATAACGGGGAGTTGACTATTCTAGTCACTCTCGGTTGAGCAGCTAATAACCTCGCTTTCCCATAGCCCGCCCATTCCCCAAAAGCGACAGTTCATAGCAGTACTTTAATACATAGACTTGATCGGAAAAGGGGGGCGCGACCCTCGTCCAACGTCCAGGTCGCGTCCACGGTTCCTCCCACGTGGGGGTTTTACGTGGCCACCGAGTGCTGAGCCCTACGGTTCAGACTGACGTTGGGCGCCGAGAAAGTCTAACCCTCCTCCCTTTCATTGTCGTTCCCTTCACGGGTAACGAAAGCAAATTGTGTTGCTTTGTTCAATTTTTACATTGCATTAATGTCAACCTCTTTATGGTATCGAAATCAAATTGTTCTGCCTTGATGATTCATTTTGCAAACCGCAGTTTTTATACTGCATTAATGTCGACCCCCTTTTGCGGGTTCTGAAAGCAAATTTTGCTGTTTGTTTATTTGTTTTCTAAATTGCAGATAAATGGATAGAACTATCCAAAGGCCTTGATGACCCCGACCTGCGACATATCGCCCTTAACCTCTTCCCGACACTACTCATGTCGGCAAAATAAGGCACCCATCTACTGCCAAAAAAAAAAAAAAAAAAGTACAGCGCATCCTGGAGAAAGTGGGAGTCATGGGCATCAACCAAGATCGGAGTGACAGTTTTTACAGTACAACCGCTCGATTTTGCCCTCTACCTATCGTCACTCCTCCCATGCATGCAGAAATCTGTAGCAGACTCCGCCTCAGCCGCAGTCAACTGGGTACATAGTTTAGGCGGATTACCATCACCCACAGGCAATCCATTGGTCAAGATGACACTACAAGGCTACAGGAGGATAACGGCATCAACTCCAAAGAGAAAAGAACCTGTGACACCCGAGATGATGGCAAACCTGTACAAAGCGCACGGGCACTCCGACGCAGGACTGGACGACTTGCGCATATTGTTCACGTGCTTTGTTAGCTATGCTGGTTTTCTTCGTTACAATGACATTAGCAATGTAAGAAGAATAGATTGTAACATTTTGGACTGATACAGGCTCGTTATTCACCTAACCAAGTCCAAAACTGACCAGTTCCGTCAAGGTTCTGATATCACTATCGGCAGAACATTTAAACCAACCTGCCCGGTCGTTATTATACCGAGCGATACTTCCAAGCCTTGGGTGACCCAGTCAATTCCTCTTTACCGGTTCTCCGGCGTAGAATAGTTCGTTCCAAAAGCGGACTTATTCCAACGTCTCATGGACTGAGTTACACTAGAACTCGAGAAATTGTACTTGATGCTCTGAAACCGTTTGTCCCCGACATCCATAGTTTTGGCCTTCACAGCCTTAGATCAGGAGGCGCATCCGCTGCCTCCAATGCCCAAATTCCATCTCACGTAATATCAAAGCACGCCAGATGGAAATCTGACAAATCCAGAAACGCATATATCAAAAGTGATCACGCAGCATGTTTGCTCCCCTCAACCGCCCTGGGAACCTTTTAATAAGATTATGTAAACGAATTAATGAGTAAGCTGATGTTCATCAGAAATTATACAACCCCGATAACCGGGTTGTGAAGATTATTTCTCAGCAAATTTCAGCTGAGCAATGAATGATGATCAATGAATAAAGTGTTGGTGTGTAGGTTGCGAGGCAACAAGCCGCTCCGCCATACCAATCGTTCTCCAATGTTGTTTCCACTGCTTTTATTTTATTAATTGTCATGTTTATTTGGTAACATGAGGGAGATTTAGAAAAGAAAATTATTTTCTGACGGAAGTATGGAGGAAGAAAATCTATCTTTCACCCTTTTATTGACTCAGTGAATGGGTCATAAATGACATTACTATTAAAAGAAGTTCGTAAATATAAACTTGGATTTTCCAAGAATTGTTCAATTGCGCCACGACTTTAGGAACCGTCACTCAGTCGATTGTGTGCCAAATTTCTGGACGCCACCGTTTTGGGGTTTTTTCAGACTAAGTTTACACCTAAATTGTTAACAGAGGGTAAATAGCAAGCATTAATAACATTAACATGGTAAAGGTAGTGAATTTGCAGTTTGTCAACAAAGAAGTTTTGCAACATTGCATGACGGAGGAAAGTCGGCCCTACATTAACTGTTTATAAACAATGTAAACGTCGAAGTACAGCTATAGGCCTATAGTAGCGCAGCACACTTTCACCAACTGACCATTTTTTCAATCGCTTTTTCTTTCTCTTTCGTAATTTTACGGTTTTGGGTGACATTCAGCCTTATGCCTACGGTTTATTCTTCCGAAATAGCCACAGCCTTTAGAGCTCTGTCGTAAGCCATTAAGTTCTGACATTGACGACACACGTGTTGCCGTTGTTAAGCGCCGCCATCTTGACAATTTTCCGCGCGTTGACCTTTTAGAAAGGTCATGACAGAGGCTAATGTTTGAGTTAAACTGGTGTCTGCCTTTATTAGGGTTCGTACAGGCCTGCTGTGAGCTACATGTGCCATGTTTATTGGCGACAAGTTGTGTTGGTTTATTTATAATTATTCCTTTTACATATTATAATTATACTGTACATGTTTTCCTGTAAAGTTTGCATATTAAAATTAAATTTGAAACAAGTTTATTTGTTCAAAGGGTCTAAGAGATAGTAAAAATGTTCACTGTACTGTTCTTTTGTCCCAGAGAGAAAGGAAGTTACAGTATCGAATGAGTAACTCAATAAAAAAAATAGAAACCAAACACAATGATGTACTGTCTATTCATGCCAATTACCGTTTACTTATACTGTGCGTTTACAAATCCTGCTAAAAACTGTCCCATCCTGCCAAATACTGTCGGTTTATTAATTAATACAGATCCTGCTAAAAAGTCTGTCCCTCGAGTCTAGTCCTGCAATACTGTCCGTTTATAATACAGATCTTGCCAAATACTGTCCGTTTTTAACACAGATCCTGCTAAAAACTGTACCATAAGTCCTGCCAAACTTTATACTGTCCGTTTATAATACAGATCTTGCTAAAAAATGTCCGATCCTGCCAAATACTGTCCGTATAACACAGATCATGATAATTGCTATTGCTAAAACTGTACTACGACTAGTACGAGTCCTGCCAAATACTGTCCGTTTAAAATACAGGTCCTGCTAAAAACTGTCCGTTTATAATACAGATCCTGCTAAAAACTGTCCCAAAGTCCTGCCAAATACTGTCCGTTTATAATACAGATCCTGCATGCCAAAATACTGTCCATAGAGGGCGCGCGCGCGCCCGGACCACTGACCTCAACACCTGGACGGATCATTGTCCATATTCTGCTGTGCTAACACTTGAAGTCGGCGCGAACTGGAAGTGCAACATGGCGTCACTGCTGTGAGCCAATGAAATGTCCAGTTGTAGAGGTCAGTGGATTTACCAACCAACTGAACTCTACACCTGGACATTTCATTGGCTCACAGCAGTGACGCCATGTTGCACTTCTCTGCATGCCGACTTCAAAATGAAACAATGGATGATCTGTCCATGTATAGAGGTCAGTGGCCCGGACACTATTTTGCATCGGACACTATTTGGCACGTATTACATGCCAAATAATGTCCGGCCTCTACTGCGCATGCCCAGCGGACACTATTTCGCACCGGACACCTTTTGGCACGACACCGGCACTGTGGTGGTGTGCACTAGCCTAACGTTTAGGGCAAGTTTCATGCAAACCGACATCACTGGGGTTTCGCAAACAACAATCAATTATTGTCTTGGCCTTTATCTTTTTATATCCTTTCAATTGTTAGTGGGTTAGGCAATTACATTTTTTAATATTCACACCAAAAGAAACTCGCCTTTAAGTGATACTTACCGAGCCTGCAAGCAGCATTTTACAAAATGGCATCCCTCCACGTTCTTTGGCAATTAGGACCTATTTTCAACCGTAATTTAATCAAGTCTGCCATCAGATTGAAGCAAAAAAAACCAGGAAGGCTATATTTATACAATCAAAATAGATTTGTGCACATTTCATGCTAATGAGCTCGCGTAGAAATTCTCACTTCAATATAAGTGCAGTGCACACTGTGGGCACAACGAACCTTAATTATTATATCTGTGTCCAAATACTAATATTTCTCATACCATTAAGTTGTTTTAGTCAAGCCACATTTGTGACTGTATACCCATGGAGGAATAAGAAGGACCTCCATGGTATACCCTAGGATAACACTCTTCAATTGTTTTATACTACCCTAACCCGTTTTACCTCTAGCGTTCTTTATCCAAGAGGGAAAACATTGTGTGGACTAGCTTACTTGGCCAAGTCCACAGAAGGTTTCAGGTTTGTGTAACATAATGTTGTTACCAAGTCCACACAAGGAGGATAGCAAGGGAATCCGTACACCCCACCGGGCCCTCCACAGCAGGGCCCAAATTGTATAGATCTGCTAAGCACACAAATTTGCTTAGCACAAAAACTCTTGCTCATTAAAAACAAGTTACCAGCCAAAATTCTACGGGTTTTTCATGCTAAGCCAAAAAACAGCTGACTATCAATACAAAACAATAAAGATCACGTGAAAATTTGGTCTGTAACCTTGTTTTTGCCAAGGACAAATGTTCAAGCTAAGCACATTTGTGCTAGGGCGTAGATCAAGGGTACGTATAGGCTGGGACTAGGGTTTGCGGCTACCATTTTGAAGCCTGATACTGTGGTGTACCAAGGACTGGTAATTTTGAGCTACGCGGGGGAGCCCGGGGCTCTAATTTGGCCCAACTGGATTCGAAGTCTATCAAGCCGAAGTGGTGGCTGGCTACGTACGCCCAGGCTTGATGACGTCACGATGTAAAAACTTTCAGCGAATCGCCATTTTGAAAAACACTGTGTGCGGTATGACGCTTTTATATTATTCACTTTTGTGCCGACATGACGGATTCTGACGACGACTGCCCAACAGCTTTACTTAGCTAGCGAATCTGAGCCGGGCAAAGTGAAATTCCAGTTGCTTATGACGAGACAACTTTACACGCAATATATGGGCGAGAACACACAAATTTGGCGTCCGTACTGCTTGCCGGTGAATTCGGTCAGTTATTGAACACTACTTTTCGACCACACCTTAATGCCACGCACCGGTGATTCTCTTCATACATAAATTCTTGCTTAGGCTAACCCAATGAAAACATATTTTTAGGTCTCTTTTTTCCCTTAAATTAAAGATATCAATTTGAATAGGAAATGCGAGGTGACCTACAGCAGGATTCAAACAAGGGATATTTGATCCATAGCCCATCCCACTATTCACTACGTACACTACGTAGAGCAACTCGACAACAGATGTTCTTTAAAGTGATTTAATGTAACTAGTTAACTAAATAACCGCAATGCTGTGACGTATTCCGATGAATAAACATAACTTCTCATCCAAACTACTGAATAATCTGCCAGTTACGTTTAGGAAAAAAAATTGGCCTGTCGCCTGTCGCCTACGGTATGTGTGGCACGCTCAGCGCCATCCATTTTTAGAACTACATGTAGTTGATTCGGCTTCCATGGCCAACGTCCTGTTGTATGTATCAACCAACGCCTTTTCTAAGCGTCAGTCACAATGTGGCACCATGACCTGGCATTCGGTTCCTCTCACAGCGCCGATCCTGTTTATACCAAAATAGGTACTGAAAACATAGGATTTCCCACCAATTTTGCTCTCAAACATGGCCTTATGAAACCAAAGTTATGTTGTTTAATTCTAAAATGGCGACCATTTTAAAAATCCAATATAGCGGTCATAGAGGGGGCATGAAACTTGGCGCCACTAATTGTTGGGTTTCTTATACCATAAATAACAACAATAAAATTGCTTTAGGCAAGTAAATCTCACAAATGATTTTTTGTTTACATTAACCTATTACATTTTCCAACTACAGGCGTGCATACCTTGCTAACAATCACCCTCTCGTTTGATACCGACTATACTTTTGCGATTATCTCAAAAATGCCTTTTTTCTTCAAAATCCACGTCTATTCTGTGAAAACACCACCTTGCTTAAGCGCGCATAATATGAGCTCATCACAAAACAAGTTTACAAATCACATCAAAGTACTTCATTTTTTCTGACAATTTATTTGTGCGTATCACCATATCACCATAATACACAAAAATGCCATTTTCTTGTATACAGCAGTGAATTTGCAATTTGGTGACGGCGAAACTACGTAAACTTTACATTGATAGGCTATTGTTATCACCCAAAAAAAGATTTATGACATTAAAATAATAGGTTGGTACTATTACACACGCAATCGTCGTTCTGCATCCGGACATGTGTAGACGAATATCAAATTGAAAGTGAAACCTAGAGTTCAGTGCTCATTGCTTAGCATGAGAGCCCCAGGGCCTTTTCGAATAACTGGCTTCGTCTTAATAGTCTGGCGATTTTAGGCTTTCAACTGCGGGGACTACAGCCACATTTTGATACTGCACTGTACACGTTTTGCTTCATAAACATTCAACCGGTTGACATAAAGCGCAAAAGTTAGAATATTTTCATTTCGTTTGCTTATCAGTACTACTGCGAGTGATTCTGAAGTCAGAGCAGAGGCAAAGCCGAAGATAAAGCAAAGGTTTCGAAAAACCCTTCATTTTCATGCAAAGACAACTGGTTTAACATTGATGGATACCAGGGGCCAATTTCATAGAGCTGCTAAGCACAAACATTTGCTTAGCATGACAATTTGTCCTTGGCAAAAACAAGGTTACAGACCAAATTTGCACGTGATCTTTATTGTTTTGGTTTGATAATCAGCTGTTTTTTTGCTTAGCATGAACAAACACATATAATTTTGGCTGGTAACCTGTTTTTATTGAGCAAAACTTTGTTTGTGCTCAGCAAATGTTTGTGCTTAGCAGCTCTATGAAATTGGCCCCCGTGTGGAGCTTGGCCGCTAATCTTTATGAACCACACAATTGCCTGCAAGGTTAAGAGGATTGTATACATTATAGCAAAACCACTTGTAATGCCCAGCGCAGCTTTATAATTCGTGCATACAGAACATTAATCCAACAAGCAGATAGTTACTGTTTTTAATATTATTTTGTTTTGCTGCAGCAGACCTGCCAATTGTCTTGACAGCTAGCTACGGACATATTAATGTTCTTGCTTGTGAACAGTAACTGCAAAGTCTTGCTAAACACAAAGGCAAAGCAGTGTTCATGAAACAGTTCTTGCAACGACGCGATTGTAAAAAGCTGCTTCAAAAACACAAAAAGATTGGCCATCCTGGTGCCACAACAAGTGTGTGAAATACCAGCTTACGTCTATGTACATGTACCAGATCAAATATTAAGTGTAATTATTCACTTTTAGCCATTTATAGAAGACCCGATGAATCGAGTCTACAGTAATTGCAGGGTTTTACAAGATCGAATCTAAGTTTTAGTCCAACTGAATTGACCATTTGCGTGTGGAATTTGAAAAATATCTGGTACACTGACTTGTTCATTGATCTTGACAGTTTACATTTAAATTCTCCAGACCAAAGACACTGTTGCTATATCACGTGATTCGGGGCAAGCCTTACGCTAGCAACCCCCGGCTCTGGAATGGTCTGGTGTCTTTGTACCATTCTCAACCACTATGAACAATGTGTTGGTGCTGAGCGTCTCTAACGTAACTATGCAAGAGCTTGCCCCGAATCACGTTATATAGCAACAGTGTATTTTGGTCTTGATAATTTAAAGTCAAACCGTGCCAAGCTTGATGAACAAGTCAGTGTACCAGATATTATTTAAATTCCACACGTAAATGGTCAATTAAACAGGACTATAATTCACTAGCACTTTATTATAGAGACTGATTTACTGACCAATGGCCCAATGTCACTTTCGAACTACATTGAATACTTGAAAACATTCTACACATATTTACAAAGTTATCCATCATTATTAAAAGACCGACTTGAATTCCTTGAAAGTTTGTATATAGATTTCATGGCTGAAATGAACTGCCTGGATTAGTGATTACAACTTACATTGAACTTTCACAAATCCATGTACAGTATTAAAAGGATAAAATATCCTTTTCTGGAAAGTCTTTTTTTAAACTGTGGATGAAAAGTTGCTGTCAATAAATCACTGATTAATATTGACATTTTGACTTACATCCTTCGATAGTCGACTAGTTTATTGACGTTTCTAACACTTTATCACATACAGTATAATTCCCTACTTTTTATTTCAAGTACTTTTAAACTTTTACACATGATTTTGTCTTGTATAAGACATGAATACAGCATACTATATAAAAAAACACAAAGGTTGCGTTTAAAACATTAATTTACAATAAAATACAAATGAATACAAATGAATACAAATGAATACAAAAGTATTAAACCATACAACTACTTGAGTAATTGTAAGCTCAAACTCTGTTTTGCAATTACATGTACTGACAAAAAATCAACACACAGAGCATTTTTGTCCATATTCAACTACGAACCTACCATATTGATGATTCATTTTACAAAAAGCCTACAAGCATATGCATTTCCTACCTAACAAGTACACGCGTACATACGCGATTAAGTTTGTAATGCAAAACATTTAGCTACAAGTATTTCATATTGAATTAGTTGAGCGTATTTTACCGAAAGATTTAATTTCTATTTTGAAATGTGTTTAAATATTGAACTTGCTAACTTAAATCGGTGTTACACGCAGGTATATCCAAAACGATCCCACCTCTTAAACCTGAAAGGTGAATTTGCTTAACACTTAACAGGACTTTCAAAAAGAAATGTCCAGTTATATATATATATTTTTGTACGACATATATATCAATGCAAGTGCATTCAAAAACAAGCTACCGAAAATGACCATTCAACACACTTCCATCATCATTAAAATATGTAGCAGTATACTGCATAATATTACTGACTTCTAGTTAATGCCTACTACAAAACACATGGCTGTAGTATTTGAGGATGTAAATTGCAAATTCCCAATTCCGGTCCAAATGTGACTTTACAAAACAGCTTTGAAACATCATGTTGTTTTTTCTTAATGCATAAAACTAATGACTGATCTACTCCAATTTTGAAACGTGCATAACAAATAAGCATTATACAAGGAAAGCGCACAAATACACATAGCCAGTAATATCTACTTAATAGTTAGATATAAGAGTTGCTCACTAAAAAATGCATCCAACGAATGCATAAGAAACCTAAAAGTATCCTACATGCTGGACTATAGGAAAAACTAATGAGATTATGAGAATAACATACTTCAATAGTCAATTTTAGTTTAAACTTATAGGTAAGATTTAAGCATGGATATATAATTACTGTACCCGTACTAAAATGGGAAAAATACCTGTATTATTTTTTTAATTGTTTCAAATTTAGGGCAAAACCAGATTGAAGATTGAATTGGCTAAAAGAAAAGGGGAAACAGAAATACATACATATCAATCTACATGTACATGTATGGTTATAATATCAATTTTATTAAATGTTTTTGAAGCTGTGTGCTGTTAGCTCTTGCTCTTGTTCTTGTTTACACTCCAACACACTCGAACATACACATAGCACCCAAAAAAAAAAAAAAAAAAACACAATTTTTTACATATCCCTCTAAAGCACTCAACTGGGTCCTGCTACAAGTCCACAGTTTTTTCTACACTGATGAGCAAAGCCATAATGCCCATTTATTAACCACAGAAGTGCCCTTTACTGCACATGCAAAGAATCTTCCAAGGAGCTGCAGCTGGAGTCCATTGGCATGTGCTACTGTCTTCCAGTGAACCATTATAATTAATAGAGGAAGGGTTGATGAGTACTTTACCCAGTCAAAACACAAAACATTTACCGGTTCTTCAGAGAAGTGACCAACACCGGGACATTTTCACTCAAGACGGGAATTTAAAACAAATAATACTGCAGTGTACACACAGAAAACTGTTTGTTTGTTCTGATGAGGTAAAGTTTGGTGTCAAAAGGTTCTATTTTACGTTCTACCTAATGTAGAAACAGACATTCCTGCAACTAGTACCCATTGCAACTATTGCAACTATGCAACTAGTATTGCAAGGTTTGATAAGTTTTGTACAATACAGGAAGTGCATCAACTTTTTACTTGGGTATCACCTATAGACAAACACAGAACATCAGTAGCACTGGCCTACCTACATGTAGTCTTTGCCAAAGACGACAGTAATCAATATTGTGCAGGTCACATGAATCTTTTCACGCAGTGCACCCGCAAACCACACGTTTAGAGAGTAGCTCCCCCACACATACTATGGTATTTGCAAACACTTTTTCTTTATTTCTCCGCAGGCTTTCGGAGGGAACCAATCAGGGATTGCAGAATGGCGGTTGTAAGCATCTACGCGGAACACGTACTACAGTACACGCCCGCATAGAATTCCTTTGTGAAGCAGCGCTAATTAGATATGCAACGCAGGCCTGCGCGACTACTGAATGGGTAGTTCACTGCATGAAGCCGTTATGCATATTCAAAGATACGTTTATGGTTGAATTCGCATGAAAGGTCACGCTCCATTTTCACAGATTTGCAAAGACGATGCTATGAGTGGGGAAGCTGGTCTATATAATCATGTCCTTTGCGAGCTAACTGCGTAAAAAGATTTTACGCGACGTGCACAACATTGATTACTGTCGTCTTTAGCAAAGACTGAGGGCTGCCTGAATCATAACAGAGTCTGGTAGTCATTGGTAACACGCAACCTGCCCATCTTGGCAAATGACCACTGGCCAGAGTTGTAATGACTTGAGTCAATGACTCGACTCGTCCGACTCGAGTCCCTCATCAGAACACTTGACGCGACTCGACTCGACTCGACTCGAGAAAAGGCTAATTGCATTTGAGCCCCAATTTACTTTTTTGCTTGTGTATTAATTATGTAGTGTTAAAACATTTGTGACTCGAACTGACTCAAGCTAAATATTTGACTCGACACAACTACACCGCGACTCAACTTTCTTAAATGACGACTCGAATCAGAAACAAATTACTACAACTCTGCCACATGCATGAGGATAGCATGTACCACTCTTATCCTTTCACGAGTCCAATTAAAGGTAGGAGACACCATTTGCAGATATCGAAAAAAATTACTACCGAATTATTAAGAAATATCTTACTCATCTGAAAGTAAATAATGATTCTAGGCATCCAGCAAAATGATTGTGCTAGATATCCTGTAATTATTCTGAAAAATAGAATTCTATAAAGACAAATTATTAAAGCCGGACGGCGATCGCGAAAAAACACAAATAACATAAGAATAACTGCTCGACGCCGATTGAAAACAAACGCTGTTTTTCTCGGCATCCATGACTGTAAAACTTTGGACAGGTCAGTTAAACGATATTTACTATAAAATGCAACCCCCCTAAATCCACCTATTCATTATAATTCAAGCAATTACCAATGGTGTATCCTACCTTCAAGGGCTTTTACCATTACAAATCAAGGTCAATTATTACAACAAATAGAACAGCCCTGGGCAGAATTAAAATGTTCTTGGGGGAAACAAAAATACTTGTAAACCACTGAAATTATTACAAAAGAAATATCACTAGCGGCATATCCAGTGGGAGGAGGGGTATTTTGATGTCATGAAACAAAACAAAAGTATCTTTACGACAGTTTTAAGACGGTTCAGACAATATAATTGGGGAGGCTAATCATACTCGCTGCAGTTAGGGATGCTACATTGCGAAGGTCGCGGCTACACGTAGTCAGGTCGATCGCACGTAAAGGCGTCTCTGCAGCCAGCCATATGACCCATATCTGACTACAGAGCACAGACAAAGATCGTAAATGTTGATTTTTGTGGAGGGAGGAAAACCAGTGGACCCAGAGCAAAACCCTGGTTAGGGCCAGCAATATTAAATTTTTTCGTAGTCAATTTTTTTTCCTGCGATATCTCCGATATGGCGATAAAATTTGCAAAAAATTAAGGCATGAAGAAAAAGTCGTCAAAGTTACGCTCAAACAGCTTTTGAAAACCCCAAAGCTTTCTGTAGCCATGATCATCCATCAAACACGTTGCGGCGTACGTACTTTTGTTAAACAGAGTAGCCCTATACCTCCTGAGAAAAAAAATAGTGTTCCGCAGGATTTTCTGGCAGTCCAGAAGTTCCGGGAGTATGAACGTGTCCTACAAAATGTTACTGTTTATAGTCTGAGCCGAGAATCTGAGCAGGGAATCAAACCCAGGCCACATTGGTGAGAGACGAGTGCTTTTACACACTTGCCACCCATGCTACCCAAATAGTCTTAATTTGGTAATCCCTCACATAAGAAGTTGGATATGCCGCTAAGCAACACTGTCTGCGGGTTTGGCTGCTTGCCATGCAAATGAGCACAACATGAAATTCTTAAGAATACAATACTTGTCATGGTCCTACTATCAGATAGCATTTCGCTAAATACCTACAGTTTGCCTATACAAATCCCAAGTACTAATAATTTTACATTCAATAAATACCCTGTAAAGCTTTTTTTCTGCAACGGTGTACACACTTGATCCCATTAAATAATTTACCTGGCAAAATCATTTGAAAGGTCTGGTTTTTGGGGGTTAGGGGGGAGGGGAGGAGGTTTAGACTTTGTGGGGAAACTCCATCCGTCCGTTGTCGTGGTTGTACGCAACACTGTAGCCGCCATTCTGCAGTGAGCCACCACTGGGCAGGGATGGGTAGGTAGGTGGGTAGTTGGGGTAGGCGGACCTATTTAGCCCGTTCATGCTGTGCTGATGAGGGTAGGGGTGGCAGGGTTGGGGCGGGCCATGGTGATGGTGGCGATGATGGTCAGGGAGAGAGCCTACTCCATTCATGCCGTTGACGCTCCCGTTGGTGCTTCCTGCTCCGTTCATCCCATGCAGCCCCTCGTACATTCTGCTGTGCAAGCCAGGCATGGGATGCATCCCACCGTTGGTGGTTGAGGCAGAGGATGAGTAGGAGGAGTAATTGGAGTTGTGGGAGGGGTAAGACCCAGGCCGGGGGGTGGGGGGTGTGCGGTACTGCTTCTGGTCGTCATCCCCACCACTCTTGCAGCAGCAGCAGCAGACGATGCAGGTGATGAAGATGATAAGAATGAGCAGGCCGATTGCCGAGCCGATGGCGGCAACCACACCCATGCCCAGCTTCTTAATTAACTCCTCCAAGAAGTTGCTCAGTTCTGAATATAAACAAAAACGAATCCATGTTTGGACTTTGGAATGACATGTTTAAATGTAACACATTGTTATCAACATGAACAGATACATCAATACAGATGCCGGCCTAAACCTGCCTTAGATCGAGGGTTATGAAAAAGAATCCCACGGCTGGTCCCGGCCAATGTACAATTAATTCCGGCGCAGACTGGTTAATGACTTGAATTACATTGTATCTGCACTCAGGTAAGCAATGCAAGCATTGAACTACAGTTTGCCTATTCCTATTGGACGATAACTTGTCACATGGGTATTTTAAAACAAGTTTTAACCAATTTTTGGGTGTCGCGTAAAATATGGAAATCTGTGAAATCTGGTCCCTTTTTAGTACATGTACAATGTATAGCCTTCCGAGGCACATACTGTAACATAAACATACAGTGTACATGTAGTCAGGGGGTGTTCCTCAAAACACAAGGTAAAATTGTAAATTTGTAAACTTGTTTGCCTAGGCTCAGGCCATTATTAGCTTCCAGGCACCAAACGCTTGTTTAAAACTGGCCAAACGCACATTTATTCCCTTTATGGGTACAAGCGTTAAGCTATCATTTTAGATAATGCAGAGCATATCCTATGGATTTTAGCAATTATTGATCTGGTTACTGTTACAAAAATGAAGCACAAGACAGTTATGCCCAGTGTGTTAAATGCATTTAAGTCCCACCCCCACAGAACCTTTGACCTTAAAACCCTAAGCCTCCAGGGTATTTTGGCTAGAAACCCTGCAAGACGCAACAGATTGCATACTTTGTCACATTGACTTGTGTGCAGAGTCCAGCAAGGTCAAGCAGTCACCACAGATGCACTGTGCTGGATCTGGCAGGGTTAATTTTCAAAAAATGCCTCGACGAATACTGTACACTCCATTTAATTAGCCTCATTTTGTGGCTTACCCGAGACGCACCCATTGTAATAAACATCGGAAAACAGACCATTTTGCTCTGTATTGGAAAAGCATATTCAGCAATACCAGATTGGTATGCTACATGTACCATAAAAACAAGACAAAATCAAAACTAGGAATACTGACAAGACCGCGGTTCTAGCCACGGTGGGCAGCGCCGGGCGATACCGCCCGGTACTGCAAATTTTCGCCCGGCTCTTGGGTTCAAATTGGCTGTGCCGCCCGGCACAATTTATTTTATTTATTTTGTTTATTATTATTCATTTTTTTAATCAAATTATGGGCAAAAAAAAAGAAGAAGAGGAGATACAAAGTCATGTTAATCATGTTCAAGTAGTAATTTATTTTATTAACTTAGCTAGGCTTTCACAGAAACATGCAAAAATGAACTGGACCCCCGGCCGTGAGGCGCGAGAGCTCCGCTCGCTGCGCTTGCAACGCTTCGCAATATACCCGGCTCTAAAAAGGTCCTAGCTAGAACCCTGGACAAGACTTGAGCCGCGTTCGCATTGGACTTTTTTTGGTAAAACCTACGGAGAACTTAACCAAATTAAATCCAATGCGGACAGGCGGTAACATTGTCAAATCTTCCATTTTACCCTCCGCAACAGTAAGATCTACAGGCCCAAGCTTCTAGCGGAGGATTTAACACCGTGAACTTTGACAATCACGTACCGTAACATTTGACAATATTAAGTCCAATGCGAACGCGGCTTTGTTTGTAAGTTGGCGGGACTCACCCTCACGGCACAATGATTGGGCTTCATCGGTGTCATCATTGCAGTTGGGCACACCGTTACATGTCAGCTCTTCATCAATGCACATGCTGTTGTCCACACATCGGAAACAGTCATCAGATCCCTCTATGGGAACAGGACAAAAAAAACATGATGGCTATGAGAACTCACAAGATGTGAACATGCTGTACCTTAGTAGAACCACATTAGTAGTACAGAAGGATTGCTAGTGGCTTCATAACTCCTACATGTAACTTCTGATTTAAGAGTTCAAATTGGACCACTGTGACCACTGGGATTGTGACCTTTCAGACCTGGTTTAAAAAGTGGTACTTTACTCGTACTGTTCAATGTATCGTACTTGCCACAGCACAGCGAGGAACGCTACCGGTAGCACCCACATCATGTACATGTACCGGTACATGTACATGTACATGTACCGGTACATGTACATGTACATGTACCGGTACATGTAGCATGCCTCAATAACCTCATTTGTCATTTCTGTATGCATATCCAGCCAGCACAGTAACCATTCTACAATCTACAGTACATGTACATGAAAAACAGGATAGTGCCCAGTCCTACAATACGTACATGTATACTACGTGTACCGGTATATAAACAGCATTATAAGGATAATTTTATTATCGTTTCTAATACCTGAGAACTCTCATTTCAACCTCTGCCCAGTTCCGTCTCTTTTTGTCAGAACCCCTCACATGTATTTAACACTATATCCAATCAAACCCCTCGAGCATTGTATAAGCGTACAAATATGCATACATTGTATTCATGCTACATGAATAATGTATATCTGCCAATAATGCCAATGGTTGCTTTGGTACATGTACATGTAACACAATGCTAGCGCACAACCCGAGGTCCATGTCATGATTTTGAACAGCGTAGTGTGGTCCACTCGGGGGCCAATTAGATAACATGTGATCAAAAACAACTCATTTATTAACATAACAGGAGAACCTGAAGGTAAACAGTACCATCAGTCGCCCAACGCATTCAATTCCGCACAATGGTCCACACGTATAAATCCCTCAATCACTGTGCCCCGGATTATCTCTCCTCTCTTCTTTCACTCCAGACTTCTTCTTACTCTCTTCGCTCTTCTACTGGTAATTCCCTCTCCGTTCACAGAACCCATAAACTTGCTGGTGACAGGGCTTTTTCAATTGCTGCTCCCCGTCTATGGAATTCCTTACCTACCCTAATTAGAACCTCTAACAGTGTCCCAGCCTTCAAACGTGCTCTTAAAACCCACCTTTTTGCCTCTTCCTAGCTGGTCGTCTTTTTCTTTTGTCTTTTTCTTCCCCCTTTGTTTTCTCAGCGCCTTGTATCCTTTGGCAATTTGGCGCTTTATAAATACTGATATTATTATTATTATCAAGGCTTTAGACCAGATATACATGTAGTGATGTACTGGTACATACTGGTATGTATACACACTAACTATGTGTGAAGTGTGTGTTTGCTCTAACATGGCATTTACGACCAAGGATCAAAACACAACAGAGAACAAAAAGTATAAAGAATCCTTAAAGAACGTTTTCTTTGTCAAATTTGGTCCTCGGTCGTTAAAGTGTACGCTAAGTGTATAGGGTTAGGTTATAGTTTTGTTTTTTTATTGATTTTAAACAACATCTAAAGCGCAAGCACCAAAACGAATGGATAGTACAGGAACAAGAAAAAAACACAATAGGGTATCCTTCGTTATGATAAAACACGACTGTATGCAATAGTGCTGGGACTCAAAACCGAATATTCGGTTATTCGAATGTGCTTCCACAAACCGGTTTGGAATTTGGAAACCGAATATTCAAAAAAAAAAATTTAAAAAAATTTTAAAAAAAAGAGGGACTGCTCTTTTTACGATTTCTGGGCAGAAAAGAAAAAAAAGTTGTTCATTTTGGAATTCTGATTTGAATTGGTTCCGTAGACGATCGCTCAAGCGCGGCGAAGTTAATGAGCAAGGCTGGCTGTGCGCCATTGTCATCGATTCAATGGTTACGTGAATAAACACGAGCCACTAGATAAACTCATGAATACAGTCAGCTGGTACGCGGAAAGACGTTCTGTTTGAAGTAGCTGATAGCACGTATTGGAGAACGCAACTTCCATGTCACTTAATCCATTAAAATCACTTTTATTAAAAAATAAAAAAATAAAACAAATCTACCTATTCATGATAATTCGAGCAATTACCAATGGTGTATCCTACCTTTAACTCAAGGCTAGTAGTGTAAATGCAAACTTCTGCCAAGCTAAATGTTCCACCGTGCAACTTGGGCTTGAATCCTACATGTATATGATGACCTTCCTATGTACATGTACATGTACATTGTCCTACACTACTATGTACCTTGTGTAGGTTTGTAGGATGTGTACACCAACTTGACGCCTGCATCTGGAGAGCTTAGGCCATCGGTCAGAAAGCGGATGGTCACAATGTTGCTATAGGACTGGTAATCCTTGGGGAACTTGCCTGTACCCCCACAGTATGTCACCTCCGGCTGCAGAAAGTCATTCTTGATAATAAAGACCTTGTCAGATTCGTAAACCATGAACCTGTATTCAAGATGAGACAGATGACCGGTCAGAAGATTAAAGCGTTTACACGTATATTAAAGTAGAATGTGTACATGTTCTGAAGTCATATTTGAAAGATGGATACATTTACTTGTAATTTAACTGCATACACATTTTGTAAAATTGTCCCGAATACAATTTTTTTTTTGGTCAGCTTAGGTTATGTCAGGGTGGTTTCGGTTAGGATTCGGTTTTTTTCTTTCAGGTTTCGGGTCGGTTGGGCCTGGTCAACCCAACCTCGATTCGCATCACTACCGGTACATGTGCATTGTACCGTACATGTATCTCAGATTAAGATAAAAGATTGATTTCAGGAAAAGGTGATATAAGTCGCACTATGCATAACGTTGCAAATTTTTTTATTTTTTTTTTGTCTTAAATGACATCTTTAACTCTAACTCCCTACCCCATTTTTCTTACACATAACCTGAATCCTGCAAAATCCTTCAGTTCCAGCTTACCTGTCTGCATCAGATCGGCACCGATTACTAGCTCGATCAAACCCAGGTGCCAGGTCAAAGAAATCAAAGCGTAGGTTGATTCGTCGCCCTGGCTGCGTATTGATGGTGAACAGACAGTCCATGTTGGGAGCATAGGGTGATGTCTCTACATGCATATGGGAGTAGACCTGACCGGAGATATCACTCACGTTCTTGGCTAAGCACATGAAGGATGGGTTGGCATCTTGGATGTAAGCTACAGTTGATAGGAAATAATTAAGAATCAGTAGTGGTTGATGCCACTTCTATGATTAAACACGTGTGTGTACCAGTACATGTGTAAAAACATGTACATTATAGAGCAACTTTTCCCTCTATAGACCGTGTACAAAGTCTCGCGCATAAAAGTCACGATTGAACTTACGGGCACCTCTTAGCTGCCGGCTATAAAACTTCCACATGCGGTGTTGATTTTTGTTTTTTATTAATACATGTACTTTGTTTTTACAAAGATCTGAACATATGAAACGGCCATAAATATGGATGATAAATTTTAAATTAATTTTACAATATATGAAAACATGCAAGAGGGCATTTCCAAGCAAACATGGACATGACCCCCCGCCCCCCCCCCCCAAAAAAAAATGTGTGTTACAACTTCTTTCTACAAGTTATACGGTAGCTAAGATACAGTTGTAGTATGAGAGAAAATAACCTTTTTAATAAGTTATCTTTGATAATTTGCTAAGGCAACGATATTTTATCAAGGCCTGATGAGACACTTAAAATGTAAGTATATCACGCTGAAAAACTTAAATGCTGTTTATTTTTCTAAAAAAATATACACACATGTATATATAATTAGCACATCTTTTCAAATCTGAAATTGAAATTTTAAGTCATTTAGACACTTCTAAAGTGCTGTAATCTTTTTCAACAAAGCAAAACCTTAGAATGTTCTAGGCATCATTTAGGGTACAGTATACAGTACTACAAAATATCAATTTTCATCGGCCTGTGTAGCAAGAGTATGGTTTACTCAAGTAGTATTTTGCAGTATTGGGTGACGTTAGGGTTAACTGTATACTTATATTTTTTAATTTATGTTTACCGTTTACTCTTTGTGATTTTTAGCTGTAAACTGAATTATAATTCAGCCTGCTGAATTATAATTCAGCCTGTGGGCTGTTATAAGCAGTGTTTTAATAAACCACAATAATAATAATAATAATAAACCCAAACTCCCTAGACCCTTTGGCTAAAGGGTGAACATTTGATTCATCCTCAATCCTCCAAAATCATCCGTTTTTTGTTCTTGAATTTGTTCAGTAGAAGGGTGACCACTGCCTCCAAATTGCTAATCACTGCTATGGGTCAAGTTAGTGCTGATGACATAAATAAGCAGTGCGGATGATAAAGAGCATAACGCTGTGTTGCATTATCTCTGAACATATAGAATGCTGGGTAAGGCCTACAACTTCGACTCATCGCATCCTTCAAAATCAACTGGCATTTTGTGTCATTCACCGTCAATCCTCCAAAATCCTCCAAAACTGCAATGAGGATTTTGGAGGATTAAGAAGGGTTTGGGTTAAGGCAACATAAGGTTGCCAAATAAACACATGTCTTTTTAATTGATTATTTTGAATTTTGTGGGTTAAAAACTACTGCCCATTAATCTTGGCGCATGTTGTCGGTCCGAACAATATCAAATTGCGCCGGCCCGCATGTTTATACAACGAAGATAAGAAATGATTACGGTTGCCGCTTCCGCTTGCTAATGTTCCGCGGGGCGCGCCGTCTGTTATCTGGGCTTATTGAGGGCGCCCTATTATAAGGGCGCCCTCAATAAGCCCAGATAACGGACGGCGCGCCCCAAATGAACATCTCGGTCTTGGAATCCAGACTGGCTTGCTAGGCCAATAGCAGGGTGCAGAGAACGCTCCCCGCAAGGGAGGGTTACGTCCCGAACAACCGATAGGCTGGGGCATCATGGCCGGTTTCTTTTGAGATACTGTGCAAGCGGTTGTGAACTATAGCGTCGGGGCGCAGGTGAAACACAAAGAACTTCACAACCGCAGTTGGTCGTCTAACGTATTTTATTTAATAGGCCTACTCAAATGTTTTAAGCTACAAATAAAGATCAAATAAGTTAAGAGGGCCTAATATTTCGATCTTAACAAGATCTTCTTCAGAGACTAAATGGCTGTGTACATGTACAAGAAACAAACATATACATGTATAGGGCAACAAAACATACAGCATGATGCACATCATGAATGCGGAAGAAACACAAAAGAAAAAGCACAGAGTTCAATGGAACAATCAACATAAGGAGGATTAGGCTGAGGAATTAACGAGTGATATCGATGTCAAAATAGTATCGAGTATTTGAGTAATATCGATATACAGACAGGCGTTAGTTAGACTCAGGACACCAGCAGTTTTTGCAAACCAAACATGGTGTATTGTAGCGGATTCAGGATACTTTCTAGAAAAAGCAGTGAGGGGGTTAGGGTTAAAAAAAGAATTTTAAAATTTGAATCACATTACATTTGAAGTACTGTACGTGCAAGTACTTGTGTTAAAAATGTATGTGGCAATGTACAGATGCAGGCAAGCTCTGCGGTCAGCAATTTTGTTTACAGGATGTGACCCGCTCCATCGTAATCAGGAATAAGTCTCAAAATTACTTTTTGAGATATGCACATGTATGGTGAGAGAGGAAATTTCATAGGCTTTCTAATGATACCCATCACAGCTGTGTATCTGTTTAGGTTAACGAGTTATGGTCTGATGAAGATGACAGGTGTACATTTATTTGCAGAATCCACATCCCGAGCAAAACAGCTTTGAAATAAACAGTTGTAATAGTAAACGCAATTGCAGACTTTCCAATAAACAACCATAGCAACGGCATACACATGTAATTCCCGTTGTCTGATTGTCGTAATAGTTTTCACATTAGTTGGTCACGACCTTGACAACAATCTCCTGTAGTTTGTATTTCATATCTTTAATATTTTTGGAAATACAATGTACATGTATGACACCTATAAATATTGTATCAATAATGCACCCAAATCATACGGACAGCGCACACAAAACCTCTTCATTTTCATCTTTATTGATCGTGTTTACATACAAGACATTAATGACAATACTCTTGTGATAACTACACTTCCTAAAAATACAATGTTCAGAAAATCGACTTGGTCACCATTTTCACCCATGCGTTCACTTCAACGGCCGATTGCGTAAAACGGCCTCAGCGACTTATTCCTGATTACGATGGAGCGGGTCATATGTGCTGGTACATGTAGACATGTACCTTGGTACAGTGTACATTGTGCAACTTTGGTGTGAATTTTTTCTCAGATTTGCAAGGAAATTTGCTTAATTGAGACAAAGATCTATCCCTTTTTAAAACTTGTCCAACCTTCTCCATTAATTTCACCCTGGCAATGACCTGATACAGTCAAACCTTGATATAGCGGCCATCGACGGTGCCGGTTTTTGTGGCCACTATACGCAAGTGGCCACTATAGCAAAACGTACACATGTACACACACATATACATGTACATGTATGAAGTCCAGGAACCAAACAACAGGGGAGATTTCAAAGTCAACAGAGGGCGCACTTCATTTCTGCGGCCGGAGTACACAGGTTTCACGGCAATGTAATTGCACACATTTTATTTCCTGTGGGCTAATATGGGTTGGCCACTGGCCGCGTTACGCAGTGGCCGCATTAGCAGAAATGGTTATGGTATGTTTATGCAAGAATCAAACTGGGACCAAGCAAAGGTGGCCAGTTAAGCCAGGTGGCCGCTGTATCAAGGTGGCCGCAATGGCAGGTTTGACTGTACATGTTTAATACAAGGTTATATGGATTGACTATCGTTTGGTTGGGCCATGGCTGGACATACTGGTATTAGAATGGGTGAGTCACACTATCCTCATAGACCATGTCAGCATAATGCCTTTTCTAATGCTAATGATCATTTCACTATTATGGTACACATGTACATTTTGTACATTTACCAGTACGATGTCTCTATAATGCCAACAGCATTTGGTGGAAAGAAAACTGAATTTTATACAAATGTGTATGTACAATTTGTATGTGAAACAAATAAACACATTTTTTGTGATGCAAAAAATAATTTCATACATGAGAACCAAAAATAATTGAGCCTACATGTACCGTGATCGAAAATCAGGACTCATTAACACCCGTGAGACTTCACCACGTGCGTGCAATCTTTATTGAAAGCACCAACCTCAACGATTGCTTTTTTAATGCAAAGGAGCAAAACGATACATGTACCGGTACATGTACACGTACCCCTGTTACTGTTAGTCATATAAACCACTGTTTGTATTAATTATTACCAGCAGTAAGCTTCGAGAACTTGGGACAAATGTGGTTTTTCCCACCGAATTATTAAGAAATATCTTACTCATCTGAAAGTAAATAATTATTCTAGGCATCCAGCAAAATGATTGTGCTACACATGTAGATATCCTTTAATTATTCTGAAAATTTAATTAAATAAAAACAATTCGCGATCGCCGTCCGGTAATCGAGAAAAAACACAAATAACACTTGCACTAAGAATGGAAAATTTCACACCCCCTTCTTAGACCCAACCATTTCTCACTCATCCACCAGCTAATCAGTTGGCAAGGAATACATATAAATGAATCAATCTAAATTATTTAAAGCAATCAGACACCGCTGTAAAACAAAAGAGGGCGCTACAGTATGATGACGCAACAGCATGAATTGCCAAACTGCATGAATAAAGCCCCAAGTGGGGCTATACTGACCTTATATTTTGTATACTTTCTTTTCTCGTTACAAGTCATTCCAAAATCTATCATTGATTGTAAATTTTTCCCTCTGGTTTCTCTCCAGATTCAACCTACAGTACATGTATGCAGTTGCAGGCCTTCATTTTAAAGGAGCGCGATCGCGCTCGCGCTCCTCCGCGCTCCTTACAAATTTTAAGGAGAGCAAAAAAAAACGCTCCTTACATTTTTAAGAAGAGCAAAAAAAAAAATAAAAAAAAAAAAAAATAAAAAATAAATTGGCATTACAATTCTCTCCTCGCACCCCCAAATAAAATCACATCAGATTTATCTTATACTAACAATGGTCATCTAGTCTTTCGTGTTCGCCCATTCCATTTATTTTGGACATAACGGGCCTAGACTAATTCGCGCTTAATTAAGCCATACAAGTCACAAAGAGAGAAATGTCACTGGATGGGAAAGCGCCATCATTCTCTTAACCAAAAGTTGAACTACTGGTGAATGTTGTGTTCCTTTTCTTGAGTATGTGTTTATTAAAGGCATAGACACCTTTGGTTGTCATTTTGAGTAACTAGATAGTGTCCAGGGCCTTTAAACTTGCGTTTTGTTAGCGAGAGCAAATCACTCTCCTTAATTCATTGTTTTGATTTAAGGAGAGCGATTTTAAAATCACTCTCCTTAATTCACCTTTTGATTTAAGGAGAGCGATGCACAGCTCTCCTCGGATTTATTAAAATGAAGGCCTGCAGTTGCTAATCAGGAAACAAGCAGTGATGAAGACAGATCTCCAAAGAAGCATAAATACATTGTACATGTAAAGTATGTACAAGTTATGCTCGAACTGGTTTTGTGTACTAACTGGTTGACGATATTTAAGACAAGTCAGAAACATTTTTGTTTCGACACTTAATAATTTTCATTCAGTTTACTTACCGGTAGTTGCCATGTGAAACAGGGACAGTATTTCCAACGCTCTTTCTATTTGAACAGCGTAACCCAGTTTAAACTTACATGTATAAGTACACACTAAAACATCCATTATGGAGTATGAATTTCCCCTTAAAAATAAATAAGAGATTGTACTAAAAATAGGCATTTACAAAAATGTATAAATTGTGCATACAATTTTATACTCTGTCATTTCAAATGTTATTGCAACATTGACTTCATTACAATTATATTGTTTAGAAACAAATTAGGTTGCCCAGTAAGGTTACAGATCCAGTGTAAAATAAAACTGTATGGTGGGGCAGGCACTATCACTCGTGGAATAGAGCAACCAAGAAGTGGGTACAGGGCCACAAATTGTAAAAATAAATTTAATTAAATTTAATTAAAATGTTTAGTTAATCCTCAATTGTCATGTGATTCTATTTATTTTAATGTCACTTTGCAATGTTACATGTATGTTCCATAAGTGAGCACAGAAGATTGTGTAGTGCTGACTATAATGACAAACAATAGATTTTGTGTGGATCTTATTTTTGATGTATTTCATGATTACATGTACATGTACGTCATGTACCGGTATGTATTTCATTACAAGCTCGCCTTACATGAAACCCATTATCAATCAAATATCTAATAGATCAATCTGGGTACCCATCGAGCCAAAGGAAGTGATTTACATTACATGTAGACAGGGGTAAAAAGTTCATATTTGTCACAAAAACTTTGTCCTGTGATGTACATGTACATGTACATGCTACCTGTACATGGGACAAGTTGGTTCGAGTCAATATACAATATGGGAACAAGTACCGGTATGTATGGGGTGAAGTGGCTATGGGGTGAAGTGGCTTTGGGGCGAAATTTTAATGAAAACAAGGCGAGAAAACCAACTCAAAGTGAAATAACCCGGTCGAATCTCGGCCAATTTTTGTAAAAAAGTGAAAACTATCCCCGTTCCGCAAACACGACTGTTACAAGATGGCGGATAACTCGTGCGTAATAAATTTTAAGCCACAGCCACATTAGCCGTTTTCTAAACACAAGCTTCACCCTTGCAAGGCCTTATTCATACAGTTTAGCAATGCGCCAGAGCCCAACAAAACCGAAGCCAGGGTTTGGGAAACAGCCCTGTCATCGTTTAGAGAAGCCATGTCATGTGATTGGTCCGCACTGACCCCGGCCGGGGTCATGGTACCAACAGTTCATTGAACGTCACTTCGCCCCATTTCCACTTCGCCCCGTGCCACTTCGCCCCGTGCCACTTCGCCCCGTGTCACTTCGCCCCATCGCCACTTCGCCCTGTTGCGACTAACGTCCAGGATATCAGTGAATCTTGCCATAGTAAAAACATTTACAACACTTGTTCACACTTTTACCTGACAGAGACAGCGCAAACTTCCTTCACATGTTGCTTTTGTCTCGAATCACCCAAATGGGAGGTTGGAAACTAGATAATATGTCTTTGGGAGATGTATTTGAAGAAAAGATATAACATCGTCATCTAGTGACGCACGTGATATGGATTAACGCGATTCCCACTGTCCCTATCTATTCCACTTTCGCAAGGCTGTGATTGCGAAACGCTGTGGTACCGTCCATTCTCAAAATAGGGGGGAACAATTTTCTCACTCGAAAAATAAAGAGTTTTTGGCATCCAATCTTAACATCTTGTCTTTTGTAGTTGTACAAGGTTGTTATTTACCGTAAATTAATGTTTATCATCCAATGACAAAAATTGTATTGAAAATGAAAAAAGCAGTCGAAAAAATTGTGGAGATTGTGCACAAATACTCAAACGACGTTAACAAATACCTCCCCTAAAAAGGGCAATAATAATCGATAAATTGTGAAAAATCGTGCTTTGACCCCACTCATTTTTTTCCATGGATACGTTAAAAAAGGATGTAGCAGTGATATACTGAATTTAAAAAAAATCTGCCTGTGACCCCCTTGCGTTTTATCGTGTTGTTTTTGAACGAAAATGGCAGAAAATGACATCGCCCCAAAATAATTCGTGTAGATCGTGCCTGTGTACCTGGGTCTTTCCATAAATAAGGGGGCCAAAGCGTGACATGGTGTTATTTCTCAAAATGTAATTTACTTTCTATATTCTTAGCATGTTCGTATGGTGGGGATAGCTCATACGTTTAATGTATAACTTCAATTTCTCGAATCAGATTTTTTGTTTTCATATACGATCCAAAACTATCCATCACACTGTAATGGAGACACCGGTGACTCAGTTACAGTGTGAAGTGTGAAACTTGTGACTTGTTTTGCCATAAATTAGTAGGTTTTCATTGGAAATTTAAATTTTAAAGGGTAATATGTAAACATCATTGGTATACTGTAATTCAGCTATTTTCAATGAAAACCTTCAAACGTTGGCCAAGCAGTAAAGGCCGACAGTTTTACGCGTAACCGTGACACTGGTGTCTTTGTTACATGTACACCGTGACTCAAAAAGTCCCGTCTCTCTTATTATGCATCATAAATGTCTGAATCGAGCAAAGTGCATAGTAATACATGCTACATGTACATGTATGATAGATTCAGACATTTATGATGCATAATAAGAGAGACAGGACTTTTTGAGTCACGGTGTAACAAAGACACCAGTGTCACGGTTACGCGTAAAACTGTCGGCCTTTACTGCTTGGCCAACATTTGAAGGTTTTCATTGAAAATAGCTGAATTACAGTATACCAATGATGTTTACATATAAAGTTAATGCATATGATGTCACACGCACTACGCGTACGCGCTAATCGCACGTACAACCGGGCGGAGCGGTGAGGTCAAACACACTTTGTTTGACCTCACCGCTCCGCCCGGTTGTACGTGCGATTAGCGCGTACGCGTAGCGCGCGTGACGTCAATGCAACCCCTTTATTACCCTTTGAAATTTAAATTTTCAATGAAAACCTACTAATTTATGGCAAAACAAGTCACAAGTTTCACACTTCACACTGTAACTGAGACTCCGGTGTCTCCATTCGAGAAATTGAAGTTATACATTAAACGTATGAGCTATCCCCACCATACGAACATGCAAAGAATATAGAAAGTAAATTACATTTTGAGAAAGAACACCATGTCACGCTTTGGCCCCCTTATAGAAAGACCCACCTGGCTATGCGGACGTTGTATAAATCACTGAATTCGAAGAGCGAGCGCGGAGCAAATGTGTACGTGTTTCAATGGTGCGCTTCGAGAGGGCGATCTATACGTATTTACTGTGTGAGATGTGTGGCTCATGAGCGTGGAAGAATGAATGAGATACATTTCAACGTTGGTGGCGCACTTTGTTGGGCCCCCCCTCCGCCCCCCCCCTGGTTTGGGGTGGTTTTTTTTACTCATTTTCCCTTTTATTGGTTGTCGCCCTCCAATGATATCATATAATAATTATTACATGTACCACCAATGAATCCGTATTTCATAGAAAGTAAAAACCTCTTAAAATTCATGCTGACCGACGCACGCAGCATGGGGCCAAGTGGCGATGGGGCCAAGTGGCGATGGGGCCAAGTGGCGATGGGGCCAAGTGGCGATGGGGCCAAGTGGCGATGGGGCCAAGTGGCGATGGGGCCAAGTGGCGATGGGGCCAAGTGGCGATGGGGCCAAGTGGCGATGGGGCCAAGTGGCGATGGGGCCAAGTGGCGATGGGGCCAAGTGGCGATGGGGCCAAGTGGCGATGGGGCCAAGTGGCGATGGGGCCAAGTGGCGATGGGGCCAAGTGGCGATGGGGCCAAGTGGCGATGGGGCCAAGTGGCGATGGGGCCAAGTGGCGATGGGGCCAAGTGGCGATGGGGCCAAGTGGCGATGGGCCAAGTGGCGATGGGGCCAAGTGGCGATGGGGCCAAGTGGCGATGGGGCCAAGTGGCGATGGGGCCAAGTGGCGATGGGGCCAAGTGGCGATGGGGCCAAGTGGCAATGGGGCCAAGTGGCGATGGGGCCAAGTGGCGATGGGGCCAAGTGGCGATGGGGCCAAGTGGCGATGGGGCCAAGTGGCGATGGGGCCAAGTGGCGATGGGGCCAAGTGGCGATGGGGCCAAGTGGCGATGGGGCCAAGTGGCGATGGGGCCAAGTGGCGATGGGGCCAAGTGGCGATGGGGCCAAGTGGCGATGGGGCCAAGTGGCGATGGGGCCAAGTGGCGATGGGGCCAAGTGGCGATGGGGCCAAGTGGCGATGGTGGCGACGGGGCGAAGTGGCAATGGGGCGAAGTGACACGGGGCGAAGTGACACGGGGCGAAGTGGAAATGGGGCGAAGTGGAAATGGGGCGAAGTGGAAATGGGGCAAAGTGACCGACAACCATCTCAACGCCCGGTCGACTTTCCCGAGTCGAGTTGTCTTAACAATGGTCGACTTGTCTGACCCCCGAGTATGACATTGACAATGATTATATTTTGACTTAACTTACCAGGTTCGTATGATTCTACTAATACAGCTGAACCGCACTGCACTGAAAGAAATGCCACTAAAGCGGCAAACCATGCCATTGTTAACAACCACCACGGCAGGAAAACGCCGGAAAGATGGAAAAAAAATTGACCACAGTCGTCAGCTTCCGAAAATGGCCGTTCGTTGTCCTCATCTATAGCTATGTGCATCAATCGCAAGTAGTTGACGATAATTGTGTAGCTGTATACTGTGTGTTGACCGAAGCAGCATGAAATACAAGTTCGTTTGCGCAAAAAGCTGATAATCAAACGTCAGTGTATTGGATTTATACTAGTATCACCGGGTACCAGGCAACGCGTGCAGTAATGCGTGTTAATAATGTTGTGAATGATTCACCATGGGTCATGCGAATACTAGCGCATAGCACGAATAAAAAACTAGCAAAGTCTATGAAAGGAAAAGCAAATGTTTCAATATTCGTCGTATGAATAAAATAACTAGTTTTACTGTTTAGCATTTACTGGCTGAAATAGTAGTAAATGCTTCTTGCTTGCAGTTGATTACACAGGTTTATAACAATATAGTCTCTGTTGTGTGTACGTACATCAACACTTTTTTTCATTAATTATTTATATTTAGCATTACAAATAAAAGGCATCAGATGGTTCTGAAGCCCGACATTCTGTTTACGAATCTATAAATTCGTGTTATTCAACTTTAACAATAATTGGCACGAGAGGGATTCGAACCCTCTAGCTTCTGTTCACGAGATAGACAACTTACAACGTGGCCACAGCTCCTCGGCGTAAATGTACTCATAAATGAACACTTTCTAATATCAAGTCGTTGTAATTCATGTTATTCAGCTTAAAATGGTTTTAAAAACAAGGCGCGAGAGGGGTTCGAACCCTGGATCTTCTGTTTACGAAACAGACGCCATACCACTTGGCCACCGCGCCTCAAGGTTACTAAACAAATACCTCAACACTTTTTCTCATTAATTACTAATATTTAGCATTACAAATAAAAGGCACGAGAGTGGTGTGAAGCACTGATATTCGGTTTACGAATCTATAAATTCGTGTTATTCAGCTTTAACAATAATTGGCAGGAGAGAGATTCGAACCCTTTAGCTTCTGTTCACGAGATAGACGACTTACAACTTGGCCACAGCTTCTCGCCGTTAATGGACTCATACATGAACACTTTCTGATATCAAGTCCTTGTAATTCATGTTATTCAGCTTAAAATGGTTTTAAAAACAAGGCGCGAGAGGGGTTCGAACCCTCGATCTTCTGTTTACGAAACAGACGCCTTACCACTTGGCCACCGCGCCTCAAGGTTACTAAACGAATACCTCAACACTTTTTCTCATTAATTATTAATATTTAGCATTACAAATAAAAGGCACGAGAGTGGTGTGAAGCACTGATATTCTGTTTACGAATCTATAAATTCGTGTTATTCAGCTTTAACAATAATTGGCACGAGAGGGATTCGAACCCTCTAGCTTCTGTTCACGAGATAGACGACTTACAACGTGGCCACAGCTCCTCGACGTAATTGTACTCATAAATGAACACATTCTAATATCAAGTCGTTGTAATTCATGTTATTCAGCTTAAAATGGTTTTAAAAACAAGGCGCGAGAGGGGTTCGAACCCTGGATCTTCTGTTTACGAAACAGACGCCATACCACTTGGCCACCGCGCCTCAAGGTTACTAAACGAATACCTCAACACTTTTTCTCATTAATTACTAATATTTAGCATTACAAATAAAAGGCACGAGAGTGGTGTGAAGTACTGATATTCTGTTTACGAATCTATCTATAAATCTATAAATCTATAAATTCGTGTTATTCAGCTTTAACAATAATTGGCAGGAGAGGGATTCGAACCCTTTAGCTTCTGTTCACGAGATAGACGACTTACAACTTGGCTACAGCTTCTCGCCGTTAATGGACTCATACATGAACGCTTTCTGATATCAAGTCCTTGTAATTCATGTTATTCAGCTTAAAATGGTTTTAAAAACAAGGCGCGAGTGGGGTTCGAACCCTCGATCTTCTGTTTACGAAACAGACGCCTTACCACTTGGCCACCGCGCCTCAAGGTTACTAAACGAATACCTCAACACTTTTTCTCAAAAATTATTAATATTTAGCATTACAAATAAAAGGCACGAGAGTGGTGTGAAGCACTGATATTCTGTTTACGAATCTATAAATTCGTGTTATTCAGCTTTAACAATAATTGGCACGAGAGGGATTCGAATCCTCTAGCTTCTGTTCACGAGATAGACGACTTACAACGTGGCCACAGCTCCTCGACGTAAATGTACTCATAAATGAACACTTTCTAATATCAAGTCGTTGTAATTCATGTTATTCAGCTTAAAATGGTTTTAAAAACAAGGCGCGACAGGGGTTGGAACCCTCGATCTTCTGTTTACGAAACAGACGCCTTACCACTTGGTCACCGCGCCTCAAGGTTAATAAACAAATACATCAACACTTTTTCTCATTAATTATTGATATTTAGCATTACAAATAAAAGGCATGAGAGTGGTCTGAAGCCCAGATATTCTGTTTACGAATCTATAAATTCGTGTTAATCAACTTTAACAATAATTGGCACGAGAGGGATTCGAACCCTCTAGCTTCTGTTCACGAGATAGACGACTTACAACGTGGCCACAGCTCCTCGGCGTAAATGTACTCATACATGAAAACTTTCTAATATCAAGTCGTTGTAATTCATATTATTCAGCTTAAAATGGTTTTAAAAACAAGGCGCGATAGGGGTTCGAACCCTCGATCTTCTGATTACGAAACAGACGCCTTACCACTTGGCCACCGCGCCTCAAGGTTAATAAACGAATACATCAACACTTTTTCTCATTAATTATTGATATTTAGCATTACAAATAAAAGGCATGAAAGTGGTCTAAAGCCCAGATATTCTGTTTACGAATCTGTAAATTCGTGTTAATCAACTTTATCAACTTTAACAATAATTGGCACGAGAGGTATTCGAACCCTCTAGCTTCTGTTCAAGGGATAGACGACTTACAACTTGGCCACAGCTCCTCGCCGTTAATGAACTCACACATGAACACTTTCTAAAAGCAAGTTCTTGTAATTTATGTTATTCAGCTTAAAATTGTTTTAAAAACAAGGCGCGAGAGGGGTTCCAACCCTGGATCTTCTGTTTACGAAACAGACATCTTACCACTTGGCCACCGCGCCTCAAGGTTACTAAACGAATACCTCAACACTTTTTCTCAAAAATTATTAATATTTAGCATTACAAATAAAAGGCACGAGTGTGGTGTGAAGCACTGATATTCTGTTTACGAATCTATAAATTCGTGTTATTCAGCTTTAACAATAATTAGCACGAGAGGGATTCGAACCCTCTAGCTTCCGTTTACGAAACAGACGCCTTACCACTTGGCCACCGCGCCTCAAGGTTAATAAACAAATAGATAAACACTTTTTCTCATTAATTATTGATATTTAGCATTACAAATAAAAGGCATGAGAGTGGCCTGAAGCCCAGATATTCTGTTTACGAATCTATAAATTCGTGTTATTCAGCTTTAACAATAATTAGCACGAGAGGGATTCGAACCCTCAAGCTTCTGTTCTTGAGATAGACGACTTACAACGTGGCCACAGCTCCTCGACGTAAATGTACTCATAAATGAACACTTTCTAATATCAAGTCGTTGTAATTCATGTTATTCAGCTTAAAATGGTTTTAAAAACAAGGCGCGAGAGGGGTTCGAACCCTGGATCTTCTGTTTACGAAACAGACGCCATACCACTTGGCCACCGCGCCTCAAGGTTACTAAACGAATACCTCAACACTTTTTCTCATTAATTACTAATATTTAGCATTACAAATAAAAGGCACGAGAGTGGTGTGAAGCACTGATATTCTGTTTACGAATCTATCATCAATCAATTCGTGTTATTCAGCTTTAACAATAATTGGCAGGAGAGGGATTCGAACCCTTTAGCTTCTGTTCACGAGATAGACGACTTACAACTTGGCCAACGCTTCTCGCCGTTAATGGACTCATACATGAACACTTTCTGATATCAAGTCCTTGTAATTCATGTTATTCAGCTTAAAATGGTTTTAAAAACAAGGCGCGAGAGGGGTTCGAACCCTCGATCTTCTGTTTACGAAACAGACGCCTTACCACTTGGCCACCGCGCCTCAAGGTTACTAAACGAATACCTCAACACTTTTTCTCAAAAATTATTAATATTTAGCATTACAAATAAAAGACACTATAGAGGGGTGTGAAGCCCAGATATTCTGTTTACGAATCTATAAATTCGTGTTATTCAACTTTGACAATAATTGGCACGACAGGGATTCGAATCCTCTAGCTTCTGTTCACGAGATAGACGACTTACAACTTGGCCACAGCTCCTCGACGTTAATGAAATCATACATGTACATGAACACTTTCTAAAAGCAAGTTCTTGTAATTCATGTTATTCAGCTTAAAATTGTTTTAAAAACTAGGCGCGAGAGGGGTTCGAAACATCGATCTTCTGTTTACGAAACAGATGCCTTACCACTTGGCCAACGCGCCTCAGGGTTAATAAACGAATACATCAACACTTTATCTCATTAATTAATGATATTTAGCATTACAAATAAAAGGCATGAGAGGGGTCTGAAGCCCAGATATTCTGTTTACGAATCTATAAATTCGTGTTATTCATTCAACAATAATTGGCACGAGAGGGATTCGAACCCTCTAGCTTCTGTTCACGAGATAGACGACTTACAACTTGACCACAGCTCCTCGACGTTAATGAAATCATACATGAACACTTTCTAAAAGCAAGTTCTTGTAATTCATGTTATTCAGCTTAAAATTGTTTTAAAAACTAGGCGCCAGAGGTGTTCGAAACATCGATCTTCTGTTTACGAAACAGACGCCTTACCACTTGGCCAACGCGCCTCAGGGTTAATAAACGAATACATCAACACTTTATCTCATTAATTAATGATATTTGGGCATTACAAATAAAAGGCATGAGAGGGGTCTGAAGCCCAGATATTCTGTTTACGAATCTATAAATTCGTGTTATTCAACAATAATTGGCACGAGAGGGATTCTAACCCTCTAGCTTCTGTTCACGAGATAGACGAGTTACAACTTGGCCACTGCTCCTCGCCGTTAATGAACTCATACATGAACACTTTCTATTATCAAGTTCTTGTAATTCATGTTATTCAGCTTAAAATTGTTTTAAAAACTAAGCGCAACAGGGGTTCGAACCATCGATCTTCTGTTTACGAAACAGACGCCTTACTACTTGGCCACCGCGCCTCAGGGTTAATAAACGAATACATCAACACTTTTGTCTCATTAATTAATGATATTTAGCATTACAAATAAAAGGCAGGAGAGGGGTCTGAAGCCCAGATATTCTGTTTAAGAATCTATAAGTTCGTGTTATTCAACTTTAACAATAATTGGCACGAGAGGGATTCGAACCCTCTAGCTTCTGTTCACGAGATAGACGAGTTACAACTTGGACACAGCTCGTCGCCGTTAATGAAATCATACATGAACACATTCTGATATCAAGTCCTTGTAATTCATGTTATTCAGCTTAAAATGGTTTTAAAAACAAGGCGAGAGAGGGGTTCGAACCCTCGATCTTATGTTTACGAAACAGACGCCTTACCACTTGGCCACCGCGCATCAGGGTTAATAAACGAATACATCAACAATTTATCTCAATAATTAATGATATTTAGCATTACAAATAAAAGGCATGAGAGGGGTCTGAAGCCCAGATATTCTGTTTACGAATCTATAAATTCGTGTTATTCAACAATAATTGGCACGAGAGGGATTCGAACCCTCTAGCTTCTGTTCACGAGATAGACGAGTTACAACTTGGCCACTGCTCCTCGCCGTTAATGAACTCATACATGAACACTTTCTAATATCAAGTTCTTGTAATTAGTGTTATTCAGCTTAAAATTGTTTTAAAAACTAAGCGCGAGAGGGGTTCGAACCATCGATCTTCTGTTTACGAAACAGACGCCTTAACACTTGGCCACCGCGCCTCAGGGTTAATAAACGAATACATCAACAATTTATCTCATTAATTAATTATATTTAGCATTACAAATAAAAGGCAGGAGAGAGGTCTGAAGCCCAGATATTCTGTTTACGAATCTATAAATTAGTGTTATTCAACTTTAACAATAATTGGCACGAGAGGGATTCGAACCCTCTAGCTTCTGATCACGAGATAGACGAGTTACAACTTGGCCACATCTCCTCGCCGTTAATGAAATCATACATGAACACTTTCTAATATCAAGTCCTTGTAATTCATGTTATTCAGCTTAAAATGGTTTTAAAACACAAGGCACGAGAGGGGTTCGAACCCTGGATCTTCTGTTTACGAAACAGACGACTTACCACTTGGCCACCGCGCCTCAGGGTTAATAAACGAATACATCAACACTTTATCTCATTAATTAATGATATTTAGCATTACAAATAAAAGGCATGAGAGGGGTCTGAAGCCCAGATATTCTGTTTACGAATCTATAAATTCGTGTTACTCAACTTTGACAATAATTGGCACGACAGGGATTCGAATCCTCTAGCTTCTGTTCACGAGATAGACGACTTACAACTTGGCCACAGCTCCTCGACGTTAATGAAATCATACATGAACACTTTCTAAAAGCAAGTTCTTGTAATTCATGTTATTCAGCTTAAAATTGTTTTAAAAACTAGGCGCGAGAGGGGTTCGAAACATCGATGTTCTGTTTACGAAACAGACGCCTTACCACTTGGCCAACGCGCCTCAGGGTTAATAAACGAATACATCAACACTTTATCTCATTAATTAATGATATTTAGCATTACAAATAAAAGGCATGAGAGGGGTCTGAAGCCCAGATATTCTGTTTACGAATCTATAAATTCGTGTTACTCAACTTTGACAATAATTGGCACGACAGGGATTCGAATCCTCTAGCTTCTGTTCACGAGATAGACGACTTACAACTTGGCCACAGCTCCTCGACGTTAATGAAATCATACATGAACACTTTCTAATATCAAGTTCTTGTAATTAGTGTTATTCAGCTTAAAATTGTTTTAAAAACTAAGCGCGAGAGGGGTTCGAACCATCGATCTTCTGTTTACGAAACAGACGCCTTAACACTTGGCCACCGCGCCTCAGGGTTAATAAACGAATACATCAACAATTTATCTCATTAATTAATGATATTTAGCATACAAATAAAAGGCAGGAGAGGGGTCAGAAGCCCAGATATTCTGTTTACGAATCTATAAATTTGTGTTATTCATCTTTAACAATAATTGGCAAGAGATGGAATCGAACCCTCTAGCTTCAGTTCACGAGATAGACGACTTACAACTTGGCAACAGCTCCTCGCCGTTAATGAACTCACACATGAACACTTTCTAAAAGCAAGTTCTTGTAATTCATGTTATTCAGCTTAAAATTGTTTTAAAAACTAGGCGCGAGAGGGGTTCGAAACATCGATGTTCTGTTTACGAAACAGACTCCTTACCACTTGGCCAACGCGCCTCAGGGTTAATAAACGAATACATCAACACTTTATCTCATTAATTAATGATATTTAGCATTACAAATAAAAGGCATGAGAGGGGTCTGAAGCCCAGATATTCTGTTTACGAAACTATAAATCTATAAATTCGTGTTATTCAACAATAATTGGCACGAGAGGGATTCGAACCCTCTAGCTTCTGTTCACGAGATAGACGAGTTACAACTTGGCCACTGCTCCTCGCCGTTAATGAACTCATACATGAACACTTTCTAATATCAAGTTCTTGTAATTAGTGTTATTCAGCTTAAAATTGTTTTAAAAACTAAGCGCGAGAGGGGTTCGAACCATCGATCTTCTGTTTACGAAACAGACGCCTTAACACTTGGCCACCGCGCCTCAGGGTTAATAAACGAATACATCAACAATTTATCTCATTAATTAATGATATTTAGCATACAAATAAAAGGCAGGAGAGGGGTCAGAAGCCCAGATATTCTGTTTACGAATCTATAAATTCGTGTTATTCATCTTTAACAATAATTGGCAAGAGATGGAATCGAACCCTCTAGCTTCAGTTCACGAGATAGACGACTTACAACTTGGCAACAGCTCCTCGCCGTTAATGAACTCACACATGAACACTTTCTAAAAGCAAGTTCTTGTAATTTATGTTATTCAGCTTAAAATTGTTTTAAAAACAGGGCGCGAGAGGGGTTCGAACCCTCGATCTTCTGTTTACGAAACAGACGCCTTACCACTTGGCCACCGCGCCTCAAGGTTAATAAACAAATACATAAACACTTTTTCTCATTAATTATTGATATTTAGCATTACAAATAAAAGGCATGAGAGTGGTCTGAAGCCCAGATATTCTGTTTACGAATCTATAAATTCGTGTTATTCAGCTTTAACAATAATTGTCACGAGAGGGATTCGAACCCTTTAGCTTCTGTTCACGAGATAGACGACTTACAACGTGGCCACAGCTCCTCGACGTTAATGAAATCATACATGAAAACTTTCTAAAAGCAAGTTCTTGTAATTCATGTTATTCAGATTAAAATGGTTTTAAAAACAAGGCGCGAGAGGGGTTCGAACCCTCGATCTTCTGTTTACGAAACAGACGCCTTACCACTTGGCCCCCGCGCATCAGAGTTAATAAACGAATACATCAACAATTTATCTCATTAATTAATGATATTTAGCATTACAAATAAAAGGCAGGAGAGAGGTCTGAAGCCCAGATATTCTGTTTACGAATCTATAAATTCGTGTTATTCAACTTTAACAATAATTGGCACGAGAGGGATTCGAACCCTCTAGCTTCTGTTCACGAGATAGACGAGTTACAACTTGGCCACAGCTCCTCGACGTTAATGAAATCATACATGAACACTTTCTAATATCAAGTCCTTGTAATTCATGTTATTCAGCTTAAAATGGTTTTAAAACACAAGGCACGAGAGGGGTTCGAACCCTGGATCTTCTGTTTACGAAACAGACGACTTACCACTTGGCCACCGCGCCTCAGGGTTAATAAACGAATACATCAACACTTTATCTCATTAATTAATGATATTTAGCATTACAAATAAAAGGAATGAGAGTGGTCTGAAGCCCAGATATTCTGTTTACGAATCTATAAATTGGTGTTATTCAACTTTAACAATAATTGGCAGGAGAGGGATTCGAACCCAATAGCTTCAGTTCAGGAGATAGACGACTTACAACTTGGCCACTGCTCCTCGCCGTTAATGAACTCATACATGAACACTTTCTAAAAGCAAGTTCTTGTAATTCATGTTATTCAGCTTAAAATTGTTTTAAAAACTAGGCGCAAGAGGGGTTCGAAACATCGATCTTCTGTTTACGAAACAGACGCCTTACCACTTGGCCAACGCGCCTCAGGGTTAATAAACGAATACATCAACACTTTATCTCATTAATTAATGATATTTAGCATTACAAATAAAAGGCATGAGAGGGGTCTGAAGCCCAGATATTATGTTTACGAATCTATAAATTCGTGTTATTCAACAATAATTGGCACGAGAGGGATTCGAACCCTCTAGCTTCTGTTCACGAGATAGACGAGTTACAACTTGGCCACTGCTCCTCGCCGTTAATGAACTCATACATGAACACTTTCTAATATCAAGTTCTTGTAATTCATGTTATTCAGCTTAAAATTGTTTTAAAAACTAAGCGCGAGAGGGGTTCGAACCATCGATCTTCTGTTTACGAAACAGACGCCTTAACACTTGGCCACCGCGCCTCAGTGTTAACAAACGAATACATCAACAATTTATCTCATTTAATTAATTATATTTAGCATTACAAATAAAAGGCAGGAGAGAGGTCTGAAGCCCAGATATTCTGTTTACGAATCTATAAATTCGTGTTATTCAACTTTAACAATAATTGGCACGAGAGGGATTCGAACCCTCTAGCTTCTGTTCACGAGATAGACGAGTTACAACTTGGACACAGCTCCTCGCCGTTAATGAAATCATACATGAACACTTTCTGATATCAAGTCCTTGTAATTCATGTCATTCAGCTTAAAATGGTTTTAAAAACAAGGCGCGAGAGGGGTTCGAACCCTCGATCTTATGTTTACGAAACAGACGCCTTACCACTTGGCCACCGCGCATCAGGGTTAATAAACGAATACATCAACAATTTATCTCATTAATTAATGATATTTAGCATTACAAATAAAAGGCATGAGAGGGGTCTGAAGCCCAGATATTCTGTTTACGAATCTATAAATTCGTGTTACTCAACTTTGACAATAATTGGCACGACAGGGATTCGAATCCTCTAGCTTCAGTTCACGAGATAGACGACTTACAACTTGGCCACAGCTCCTCGACGTTAATGAAATCATACATGAACACTTTCTAAAAGCAAGTTCTTGTAATTCATGTTATTCAGCTTAAAATTGTTTTAAAAACAGGGCGCGAGAGGGGTTCGAACCCTCGATCTTCTGTTTACGAAACAGACGCCTTACCACTTGGCCACCGCGCCTCAAGGTTAATAAACAAATACATAAACACTTTTTCTCATTAATTATTTCTTTAACAATAATTGGCACGAGAGGGATTCGAACCCTCTAGCTTCTGTTCACGAGATAGACGAGTTACAACTTGGACACAGCTCCTCGCCGTTAATGAAATCATACATGAACAATTTCTGATATCAAGTCCTTGTAATTCATGTTATTCAGCTTAAAATGGTTTTAAAAACAAGGCGCGAGAGGGGTTCGAACCCTCGATCTTATGTTTACGAAACAGACGCCTTACCACTTGGCCACCGCGCATCAGGGTTAATAAACGAATACATCAACAATTTATCTCATTAATTAATGATATTTAGCATTACAAATAAAAGGCATGAGAGTGGTCTGAAGCCCAGATATTCTGTTTACGAATCTAAAAATTCGTGCTATTTAACTTTGACAATAATTGGCACGACAGGGATTCGAATCCTCTAGCTTCTGTTCACGAGATAAACGACTTACAACTTGGCCACAGCTCCTCGACGTTAATGAAATCATACATGAAAACTTTCTAAAAGCAAGTTCTTGTAATTCATGTTATTCAGATTAAAATGGTTTTAAAAACAAGGCGCGAGAGGGGTTCGAACCCTCGATCTTCTGTTTACGAAACAGACGCCTTACCACTTGGCCACCGCGCCTCAGGGTTAATAAACGAATACATCAACACTTTATCTCATTAATTAATGATATTTAGCATTACAAATAAAAGTCATGAGAGGGGTCTGAAGCCCAGATATTCTGTTTACGAAACTATAAATTCGTGTTATTCAATTCAACTTTAACAATAATTGGCACGAGAGGGATTCGAACCCTCTAGCTTCTCTTCACGAGATAGACGAGTTACAACTTGGACACATCTCCTCGCCGTTTATGAAATCATACATGAACACTTTCTAATATCAAGTCCTTGTAATTCATGTTATTCAGGTTAAAATGGTTTTAAAACACAAGGCGCGAGAGGGGTTCGAACCCTCGATCTTCTGTTTACGAAACCACTTACCACTTGGCCACCGCGCCTCAGGGTTAATAAACAAATACATAAACACTTTTTCTCATTAATTATTGATATTTAGCATTACAAATAAAAGGCAGGAGAGGGATTTGAAGCCCAGATATTCTGTTTACGAATCTATAAATTCGTGTTATTCAGCTTTAAAAATAATTGGCACGAGAGGGATTCGAACCCTTTAGCTTCTGTTCACGAGATAGACGACTTACAACGTGGCCACAGCTCCTCGACGTTAATGAAATCATACATGAAAACTTTCTAAAAGCAAGTTCTTGTAATTCATGTTATTCAGATTAAAATGGTTTTAAAAACAAGGCGCGAGAGGGGTTCGAACCCTCGATCTTCTGTTTACGAAACAGACGCCTTACCACTTGGCCACCGCGCCTCAGGGTTAATAAACGAATACATCAACACTTTATCTCATTAATTAATGATATTTAGCATTACAAATAAAAGGCATGAGAGGGGTCTGAAGCCCAGATATTCTGTTTACGAAACTATAAATTCGTGTTATTCAACTTTAACAATAATTGGCACGAGAGGGATTCGAACCCTCTAGCTTCTGTTCACGAGATAGACGAGTTACAACTTGGACACATCCCCTCGCCGTTAATGAAATCATACATGAACACTTTCTGATATCAAGTCCTTGTAATTCATGTTGTTCAGCTTAAAATGGTTTTAAAAACAAGGCGCGAGAGGGGTTCGAACCCTCGATCTGATGTTTACGAAACAGACGCCTTACCACTTGGCCACCGCGCATCAGAGTTAATAAACGAATACATCAACAATTTATCTCATTAATTAATGATATTTAGCATTACAAATAAAAGGCAGGAGAGGGGTCTGAAGCCCAGATATTTTGTTTAAGAATCTATAAATGCGTGTTATTCATCTTTAACAATAATTGGCAGGAGATGGATTCGAACCCTCTAGCTTCAGTTCACGAGATAGACGACTTACAACTTGGCAACAACTCCTCGCCGTTAATGAACTCACACATGAACACTTTCTAAAAGCAAGTTCTTGTAATTTATGTTATTCAGCTTAAAATTGTTTTAAAAACAGGGCGCGAGAGGGGTTCGAACCCTCGATCTTGTGTTTACGAAACAGACGCCTTACCACTTGGCCACCGCGCCTCAAGGTTAATAAACAAATACATAAACACTTTTTCTCATTAATTATTGATATTTAGCATTACAATAAAAGGCATGAGAGTGGTCTGAAGCCCAGATATTCTGTTTACGAATCTATAAATTCGTGTTATTCAGCTTTAACAATAATTGGCACGAGAGGGATTCGAACCCTTTAGCTTCTGTTCACGAGATAGACGACTTACAACGTGGCCACAGCTCCTCGACGTTAATGAAATCATACATGAAAACTTTCTAAAAGCAAGTTCTTGTAATTCATGTTATTCAGATTAAAATGGTTTTAAAAACAAGGCGCGAGAGGGGTTCGAACCCTCGATCTTCTGTTTACGAAACAGACGCCTTACCACTTGGCCACCGCGCCTCAAGGTTAATAAACGAATACATCAACAATTTATCTCATTAATTAATGATATTTAGCATTACAAATAAAAGGCAGGAGAGGGGTCTGAAGCCCAGATATTCTGTTTACGAATCTATAAATTCGTGTTATTCAACTTTAACAATAATTGGCACGAGAGGGATTCGAACCCTCTAGCTTCTGTTCACGAGATAGACGAGTTACAACTTGGACACATCTCCTCGCCGTTAATGAAATCATACATGAACACTTTCTGATATCAAGTCCTTGTAATTCATGTTATTCGGCTTAAAATGGTTTTAAAAACAAGGCGCGAGAGGGGTTCGAACCCTCGATCTGATGTTTACGAAAGAGACGCCTTACCACTTGGCCACCGCGCATCAGAGTTAATAAACGAATACATCAACAATTTATCTCATTAATTATTGATATTTAGCATTACAAATAAAAGGCAGGAGAGGGGTCTGAAGCCCAGATATTCTGTTTACGAAACTATAAATTCGTGTTATTCAACTTTAACAATAATTGGCAGGAGAGGGATTCGAACCCAATAGCTTCAGTTCATGAGATAGACGACTTACAACTTGGCCACTGCTCCTCGCCGTTAATGAACTCATACATGAACACTTTCTAATATCAAGTCCTTGTAATTCATGTTATTCAGGTTAAAATGGTTTTAAAACACAAGGCGCGAGAGGGGTTCGAACCCTCGATCTTCTGTTTACGAAACCACTTACCACTTGGCCACCGCGCCTCAGGGTTAATAAAAAAATACATAAACACTTTTTCTCATTAATTATTGATATTTAGCATTACAAATAAAAGGCATGAGAGTGGTCTGAAGCCCAGATATTCTGTTTACGAATCTATAAATTCGTGTTATTCAGCTTTAAAAATAATTGGCACGAGAGGGATTCGAACCCTTTAGCTTCTGTTCACGAGATAGACGACTTACAACGTGGCCACAGCTCCTCGACGTTAATGAAATCATACATGAAAACTTTCTAAAAGCAAGTTCTTGTAATTCATGTTATTCAGATTAAAATGGTTTTAAAAACAAGGCGCGAGAGGGGTTCGAACCCTCGATCTTCTGTTTACGAAACAGACGCCTTACCACTTGGCCACCGCGCCTCAGCGTTAATAAACGAATACATCAACACTTTATCTCATTAATTAATGATATTTAGCATTACAAATAAAAGGCATGAGAGGGGTCTGAAGCCCAGATATTATGTTTACGAAACTATAAATTCGTGTTATTCAACTTTAACAATAATTGGCACGAGAGGGATTCGAACCCTCTAGCTTCTGTTCACGAGATAGACGAGTTACAACTTGGACACATCTCCTCGCCGTTAATGAAATCATACATGAACACTTTCTGATATCAAGTCCTTGTAATTCATGTTATTCAGCTTAAAATGGTTTTAAAAACAAGGCGCGAGAGGGGTTCGAACCCTCGATCTGATGTTTACGAAACAGACGCCTTACCACTTGGCCACCGCGCATCAGAGTTAATAAACGAATACATCAACAATTTATCTCATTAATTAATGATATTTAGCATTACAAATAAAAGGCAGGAGAGGGGTCTGAAGCCCAGATATTTTGTTTAAGAATCTATAAATTCGTGTTATTCATCTTTAACAATAATTGGCAGGAGATGGATTCGAACCCTCTAGCTTCAGTTCACGAGATAGACGACTTACAACTTGGCAACAACTCCTCGCCGTTAATGAACTCACACATGAACACTTTCTAAAAGCAAGTTCTTGTAATTTATGTTATTCAGCTTAAAATTTTTTAAAAAACAGGGCGCGAGAGGGGTTCGAACCCTCGATCTTCTGTTTACGAAACAGACGCCTTACCACTTGGCCACCGCGCCTCAAGGTTAATAAACAAATACATAAACACTTTTTCTCATTAATTATTGATATTTAGCATTACAAATAAAAGGCATGAGAGTGGTCTGAAGCCCAGATATTCTGTTTACGAATCTATAAATTCGTGTTATTCAGCTTTAACAATAATTGGCACGAGAGGGATTCGAACCCTTTAGCTTCTGTTCACGAGATAGACGACTTACAACGTGGCCACAGCTCCTCGACGTTAATGAAATCATACATGAAAACTTTCTAAAAGCAAGTTCTTGTAATTCATGTTATTCAGATTAAAATGGTTTTAAAAACAAGGCGCGAGAGGGGTTCGAACCCTCGATCTTCTGTTTACGAAACAGACCCCTTACCACTTGGCCACCGCGCCTCAAGGTTAATAAACGAATACATCAACAATTTATCTCATTAATTAATGATATTTAGCATTACAAATAAAAGGCAGGAGAGGGGTCTGAAGCCCAGATATTCTGTTTACGAATCTATAAATTCGTGTTATTCAACTTTAACAATAATTGGCACGAGAGGGATTCGAACCCTCTAGCTTCTGTTCACGAGATAGACGAGTTACAACTTGGACACAGCTCCTCGCCGTTAATGAAATCATACATGAACACTTTTTAAAAGCAAGTTCTTGTAATTTATGTTATTCAGCTTAAAATTGTTTTAAAAACAGGGCGCGAGAGGGGTTCGAACCATCGATCTTATGTTTATGAAACAGACGCCTTACCACTTGGCCACCGCGCCTCAAGGTTAATAAACAAATACATAAACACTTTTTCTCATTAATTATTGATATTTAGCATTACAAATAAAAGGCATGAGAGTGGTCTGAAGCCCAGATATTCTGTTTACGAATCTATAAATTCGTGTTATTCAGCTTTAACAATAATTGGCACGAGAGGGATTCGAACCCTTTAGCTTCTGTTCACGAGATAGACGACTTACAACGTGGCCACAGCTCCTCGACGTTAATGAAATCATACATGAAAACTTTCTAAAAGCAAGTTCTTGTAATTCATGTTATTCAGATTAAAAAAAATTTTAAAACAAGGCGCGAGAGGGGTTCGAACCCTCGATCTTCTGTTTACGAAACAGACGCCTTACCACTTGGCCAACGCGCCTCAAGGTTAATAAACGAATACATCAACAATTTATCTCATAAATTAATGATATTTAGCATTACAAATAAAAGGCAGGAGAGGGGTCTGAAGCCCAGATATTCTGTTTACGAATCTATAAATTCGTGTTATTCAACTTTAACAATAATTGGCACGAGAGGGATTCGAACCCTCTAGCTTCTGTTCACGAGATAGACGAGTTACAACTTGGCCACAGCTACTCGACGTTAATGAAATCATACATGAACTCTTTCTAAAAGCAAGTTCTTGTAATTCATGTTATTCAGCTTAATTTTTTTTTTTTAAATAGGCGCGAGAGGGGTTCGAAACATCGATCTTCTGTTTACGAAACAGACGCCTTACCACTTGGCCACCGCGCATCAGAGTTAATAAACGAATACATCAACAATTTATCACATTAATTAATGATTTTTAGCATTACAAATAAAAGGCAGGAGAGGGGTCTGAAGCCCAGATATTCCGTTTACGAATCTAACAATTCGTGTTATTCATCTTTAACAATAATTGACAGGAGATCAATTCGAACCCTCTAGCTTCAGTTCACGAGATAGACGACTTACAACTTGGCAACAGCTCCTCGCCGTTAATGAACTCACACATGAACACTTCTAAAAGCAAGTTCTTGTAATTTATGTTATTCAGCTTAAAAATTGTTTTAAAAACAGGGCGCGAGAGGCGTTCGAACCCTCGATCTTCTGTTTACGAAACAGTCGCCTTACCACTTGGCCACCGCGCCTCAAGGTTAATAAACAAATACATAAACACTTTTTCTCATTAATTATTGATATTTAGCATTACAAATAAAAGGCATAAGAGTGGTCTGAAGCCCAGATATTCTGTTTACGAATCTATAACTTCGTGTTATTCATTCAACAATAATTGGCACGAGAGGGATTCGAACCCTCTAGCTTCTGTTCACGAGATAGACGACTTACAACGTGGCCACAGCTCCTCGACATTAATGAAATCATACATGAACACTTTCTAAAAGCAAGTTCTTGTAATTCATGTTATTCAGCTTAAAATTGTTTTAAAAACTAGGCGCGAGAGGGGTTCGAACCCTCGATCTTCTGTTTACGAAACAGACGCCTTACCACTTGGCCACCGCGCCTCAGGGTTAATAAACGAATACATCAACACTTTATCTCATTAATTAATTATATTTAGCATTACAAATAAAAGGCATGAGAGGGGTCTGAAGCCCAGATATTCTGTTTACGAAACTATAAATTCGTGTTATTCAACTTTAACAATAATTGGCACGAGAGGGATTCGAACCCTCTAGCTTCTGATCACGAGATAGACGAGTTACAACTTGGACACATCTCCTCGCCGTTAATGAAATCATACATGAACACTTTCTGATATCAAGTCCTTGTAATTCATGTTATTCAGCTTAAAATGGTTTTAAAAACAAGGCGCGAGAGGGGTTCGAACCCTCGATCTGATGTTTACGAAACAGACGCCTTACCACTTGGCCACCGCGCATCAGAGTTAATAAACGAATACATCAACAATTTATCTCATTAATTAATGATTTTTAGCATTACAAATAAAAGGCAGGAGAGGGGTCTGAAGCCCAGATATTCTGTTTACGAATCTAACAATTCGTGTTATTCATCTTTAACAATAATTGACAGGAGATCAATTCGAACCCTCTAGCTTCAGTTCACGAGATAGACGACTTACAACTTGGCAACAGCTCCTCGCCGTTAATGAACTCACACATGAACACTTCTAAAAGCAAGTTCTTGTAATTTATGTTATTCAGCTTAAAAATTGTTTTAAAAACAGGGCGCGAGAGGCGTTCGAACCCTCGATCTTCTGTTTACGAAACAGTCGCCTTACCACTTGGCCACCGCGCCTCAAGGTTAATAAACAAATACATAAACACTTTTTCTCATTAATTATTGATATTTAGCATTACAAATAAAAGGCATAAGAGTGGTCTGAAGCCCAGATATTCTGTTTACGAATCTATAAATTCGTGTTAATCAGCTTCAGCTTTAACAATAATTGGCATGAGAGGGATTCGAACCCTTTAGCTTCTGTTCACGAGATAGACGACTTACAACGTGGCCACAGCTCCTCGACGTTAATGAAATCATACATGAAAACTTTATAAAAGCAAGTTCTTGTAATTCATGTTATTCAGATTAAAATGGTTTTAAAAACAAGGCGCGAAAGGGGTTCGAATACTCGATCTTCTGTTTACGAAACAGACGCCTTACCACTTGGCCAACGCGCCTCAAGGTTAATAAACGAATACATCAACAATTTATATCATTAATTAATGATATTTAGCATTACAAATAAAAGGCAGGAGAGGGGTCTGAAGCCAAGATATTCTGTTTACGAATCTATAAATTCGTGTTATTCAACTTTAACAATAATTGGCACGAGAGGGATTCGAACCCTCTAGCTTCTGTTCACGAGATAGACGAGTTACAACTTAGACACAGCTACTCGCCGTTAATGAAATCATACATGAACACTTTCTGATATCAAGTCCTTGTAATTCATGTTATTCAGCTTAAAATGGTTTTAAAAACGAGGCGCGAGAGGGGTTCGAACCCTCGATCTTATGTTTACGAAACAGACGCCTTACCACTTGGCCAACGCGCCTCAAGGTTAATAAACGAATACATCAACAATTTACCTCATTAATTAATGATATTTAGCATTACAAATAAAAGGCATGAGAGGGGTCTGAAGCCCAGATATTCTGTTTACGAATCTATAAATTCGTGTTATTCAGCTTTAACAATAATTGGCACGAGAGGGATTCGAACCCTTTAGCTTCTGTTCACGAGATAGACGACTTACAACGTGGCCACAGCTCCTCGACGTTAATGAAATCATACATGAAAACTTTCTAAAAGCAAGTTCTTGTAATTCATGTTATTCAGATTAAAAAAAATTTTAAAACAAGGCGCGAGAGGGGTTCGAACCCTCGATCTTCTGTTTACGAAACAGACGCCTTACCACTTGGCCAACGCGCCTCAAGGTTAATAAACGAATACATCAACAATTTATCTCATAAATTAATGATATTTAGCATTACAAATAAAAGGCAGGAGAGGGGTCTGAAGCCCAGATATTCTGTTTACGAATCTATAAATTCGTGTTATTCAACTTTAACAATAATTGGCACGAGAGGGATTCGAACCCTCTAGCTTCTGTTCACGAGATAGACGAGTTACAACTTGGCCACAGCTACTCGACGTTAATGAAATCATACATGAACTCTTTCTAAAAGCAAGTTCTTGTAATTCATGTTATTCAGCTTAATTTTTTTTTTTTTAATAGGCGCGAGAGGGGTTCGAAACATCGATCTTCTGTTTACGAAACAGACGCCTTACCACTTGGCCACCGCGCATCAGAGTTAATAAACGAATACATCAACAATTTATCACATTAATTAATGATTTTTAGCATTACAAATAAAAGGCAGGAGAGGGGTCTGAAGCCCAGATATTCCGTTTACGAATCTAACAATTCGTGTTATTCATCTTTAACAATAATTGACAGGAGATCAATTCGAACCCTCTAGCTTCAGTTCACGAGATAGACGACTTACAACTTGGCAACAGCTCCTCGCCGTTAATGAACTCACACATGAACACTTCTAAAAGCAAGTTCTTGTAATTTATGTTATTCAGCTTAAAAATTGTTTTAAAAACAGGGCGCGAGAGGCGTTCGAACCCTCGATCTTCTGTTTACGAAACAGTCGCCTTACCACTTGGCCACCGCGCCTCAAGGTTAATAAACAAATACATAAACACTTTTTCTCATTAATTATTGATATTTAGCATTACAAATAAAAGGCATAAGAGTGGTCTGAAGCCCAGATATTCTGTTTACGAATCTATAACTTCGTGTTATTCATTCAACAATAATTGGCACGAGAGGGATTCGAACCCTCTAGCTTCTGTTCACGAGATAGACGACTTACAACGTGGCCACAGCTCCTCGACATTAATGAAATCATACATGAACACTTTCTAAAAGCAAGTTCTTGTAATTCATGTTATTCAGCTTAAAATTGTTTTAAAAACTAGGCGCGAGAGGGGTTCGAACCCTCGATCTTCTGTTTACGAAACAGACGCCTTACCACTTGGCCACCGCGCCTCAGGGTTAATAAACGAATACATCAACACTTTATCTCATTAATTAATTATATTTAGCATTACAAATAAAAGGCATGAGAGGGGTCTGAAGCCCAGATATTCTGTTTACGAAACTATAAATTCGTGTTATTCAACTTTAACAATAATTGGCACGAGAGGGATTCGAACCCTCTAGCTTCTGATCACGAGATAGACGAGTTACAACTTGGACACATCTCCTCGCCGTTAATGAAATCATACATGAACACTTTCTGATATCAAGTCCTTGTAATTCATGTTATTCAGCTTAAAATGGTTTTAAAAACAAGGCGCGAGAGGGGTTCGAACCCTCGATCTGATGTTTACGAAACAGACGCCTTACCACTTGGCCACCGCGCATCAAAGTTAATAAACGAATACATCAACAATTTATCTCATTAATTAATGATTTTTAGCATTACAAATAAAAGGCAGGAGAGGGGTCTGAAGCCCAGATATTCTGTTTACGAATCTAACAATTCGTGTTATTCATCTTTAACAATAATTGACAGGAGATCAATTCGAACCCTCTAGCTTCAGTTCACGAGATAGACGACTTACAACTTGGCAACAGCTCCTCGCCGTTAATGAACTCACACATGAACACTTCTAAAAGCAAGTTCTTGTAATTTATGTTATTCAGCTTAAAAATTGTTTTAAAAACAGGGCGCGAGAGGCGTTCGAACCCTCGATCTTCTGTTTACGAAACAGTCGCCTTACCACTTGGCCACCGCGCCTCAAGGTTAATAAACAAATACATAAACACTTTTTCTCATTAATTATTGATATTTAGCATTACAAATAAAAGGCATAAGAGTGGTCTGAAGCCCAGATATTCTGTTTACGAATCTATAAATTCGTGTTAATCAGCTTCAGCTTTAACAATAATTGGCATGAGAGGGATTCGAACCCTTTAGCTTCTGTTCACGAGATAGACGACTTACAACGTGGCCACAGCTCCTCGACGTTAATGAAATCATACATGAAAACTTTATAAAAGCAAGTTCTTGTAATTCATGTTATTCAGATTAAAATGGTTTTAAAAACAAGGCGCGAAAGGGGTTCGAATACTCGATCTTCTGTTTACGAAACAGACGCCTTACCACTTGGCCAACGCGCCTCAAGGTTAATAAACGAATACATCAACAATTTATATCATTAATTAATGATATTTAGCATTACAAATAAAAGGCAGGAGAGGGGTCTGAAGCCAAGATATTCTGTTTACGAATCTATAAATTCGTGTTATTCAACTTTAACAATAATTGGCACGAGAGGGATTCGAACCCTCTAGCTTCTGTTCACGAGATAGACGAGTTACAACTTAGACACAGCTACTCGCCGTTAATGAAATCATACATGAACACTTTCTGATATCAAGTCCTTGTAATTCATGTTATTCAGCTTAAAATGGTTTTAAAAACGAGGCGCGAGAGGGGTTCGAACCCTCGATCTTATGTTTACGAAACAGACGCCTTACCACTTGGCCAACGCGCCTCAAGGTTAATAAACGAATACATCAACAATTTACCTCATTAATTAATGATATTTAGCATTACAAATAAAAGGCATGAGAGGGGTCTGAAGCCCAGATATTCTGTTTACGAATCTAAAAATTCGTGCTATTCAACTTTGACAATAATTGGCACGACAGGGATTCGAATCCTCTAGCTTCTGTTCACGAGATAAACGACTTACAACTTGGCCACAGCTCCTCGACGTTAATGAAATCATACATGAACACTTTCTGATATCAAGTCCTTGTAATTCATGTTATTCAGCTTAAAATGGTTTTTAAAACAAGGCGCGAGAGGGGTTCGAACCCTCGATCTTCTGTTTACGAAACAGACGCCTTACCACTTGGCCAACGCGCCTCAAGGTTAATAAACAAATACATCAACACTTTTTCTCAATAATTATTGATATTTAGCATTACAAATAAAAGGCAGGAGAGTGGTCTGAAGCCCAGATATTATGTTTACGAATCTATCAATTGGTGTTATTCAACTTTAACAATAATTGGCAGGAGAGGGATTCGAACCCAATAGCTTCAGTTCAGGAGATAGACGACTTACAACTTGGCCACTGCTCCTCGCCGTTAATGAACTCATACATGAACACTTTCTACTATCAAGTCCTTGTAATTCATGTTATTCAGGTTAAAATGGTTTTAAAACACAAGGCGCAAGAGGGGTTCGAACCCTCGATCTTCTGTTTACGACACAGACGCCTTACCACTTGGCCAACGCGCCTCAAGGTTAATAAACGAATAGATCAACAATTTATCTCATTAATTAATGATATTTAGCATTACAAATAAAAGGCAGGAGAGGGGTCTGAAGCCCAGATATTCTGTTTACGAATCTATAAATTCGTGTTATTCAACTTTATTATTAATTAATTAATTATTAATTATTAACAATAATTGGCACGAGAGGGATTCGAACCCTCTAGCTTCTGTTCACGAGATAGACGAGTTACAACTTGGACACAGCTCCTCGCCGTTAATGAAATCATACATGAACACTTTCTGATATCAAGTCCTTGTAATTCATGTTATTCAGCTTAAAATGGTTTTAAAAACAAGGCGCGAGAGGGGTTCGAACCCTCGATCTTATGTTTACGAAACAGACGCCTTACCACTTGGCTACCGCGCATCAGGGTTAATAAACGAATACATCAACAATTTATCTCATTAATTAATGATATTTAGCATTACAAATAAAAGGCATGAGAGTGGTCTGAAGCCCAGATATTCTGTTTACGAATCTAAAAATTCGTGCTATTTAACTTTGACAATAATTGGCACGACAGGGATTCGAATCCTCTAGCTTCTGTTCACGAGATAGACGACTTACAACTTGGCCACAGCTCCTCGACGTTAATGAAATCATACATGAAAACTTTCTAAAAGCAAGTTCTTGTAATTCATGTTATTCAGATTAAAATGGTTTTAAAAACAAGGCGCGAGAGGGGTTCGAACCCTCGATCTTCTGTTTACGAAACAGACGCCTTACCACTTGGCCACCGCGCCTCAGGGTTAATAAACGAATACATCAACACTTTATCTCATTAATTAATGATATTTAGCATTACAAATAAAAGGCAGAAGAGGGGTCTGAAGCCCAGATATTCTGTTTACGAAACTATAAATTCGTGTTATTCAACTTTAACAAAAATTGGCACGAGAGGGATTCGAACACTCTAGCTTCTGTTCACGAGATAGACGAGTTACAACTTGGACACATCTCCTCGCCGTTAATGAAATCATACATGAACACTTTCTGATATCAAGTCCTTGTAATTCATGTTATTCAGCTTAAAATGGTTTTAAAAACAAGGTGCGAGAGGGGTTCGAACCCTCGATCTGATGTTTACGAAACAGACGCCTTACCACTTGGCCACCGCGCATCAGAGTTAATAAACGAATACATCAACAATTTATCTCATTAATTAATGATATTTAGCATTACAAATAAAAGGCATGAGAGTGGTCTGAAGCCCAGATATTCTGTTTACGAATCTATAAATTCGTGTTATTCAGCTTTAACAATAATTGGCACGAGAGGGATTCGAACCCTTTAGCTTCTGTTCACGAGATAGACGACTTACAACGTGGCCACAGCTCCTCGACGTTAATGAAATCATACATGAAAACTTTCTAAAAGCAAGTTCTTGTAATTCATGTTATTCAGATTAAAATGGTTTTAAAAACAAGGCGCGAAAGGGGTTCGAACCCTCGATCTTCTGTTTACGAAACAGACGCCTTACCACTTGGCCAACGCGCCTCAAGGTTAATAAACGAATACATCAACATTTTATCTCATTAATTAATGATATTTAGCATTACAAATAAAAGGCAGGAGAGGGGTCTGAAGCCCAGATATTCTGTTTACGAATCTATAAATTCGTGTTATTCAACTTTAACAATAATTGGCACGAGAGGGATTCGAACCCTCTAGCTTCTGTTCACGAGATAGACGAGTTACAACTTGGACACAGCTCCTCGCCGTTAATGAAATCATACATGAACACTTTCTGATATCAAGTCCTTGTAATTCATGTTATTCAGCTTAAAATGGTTAAAAAAACAAGGCGCGAGAGGGGTTCGAACCCTCGATCTTATGTTTACGAAACAGACGCCTTACCACTTGGCCACCGCGCATCAGGGTTAATAAACGAATACATCAACACTTTATCTCATTAATTAATGATATTTAGCATTACAAATAAAAGGCATGAGAGGGGTCTGAAGCCCAGATATTCTGTTTACGAAACTATAAATTCGTGTTATTCAACTTTAACAAAAATTGGCACGAGAGGGATTCGAACCCTCTAGCTTCTGTTCACGAGATAGACGACTTACAACTTGGACACATCTCCTCGCCGTTAATGAAATCATACATGAACACTTTCTGATATCAAGTCCTTGTAATTCATGTTATTCAGCTTAAAATGGTTTTAAAAACAAGGCGCGAGAGGGGTTCGAACCCTCGATCTGATGTTTACGAAACAGACGCCTTACCACTTGGCCACCGCGCATCAGAGTTAATAAACGAATACATCAACACTTTATCTCATTAATTAATGATATTTAGCATTACAAATAAAAGGCAGAAGAGGGGTCTGAAGCCCAGATATTCTGTTTACGAAACTATAAATTCGTGTTATTCAACTTTAACAAAAATTGGCACGAGAGGGATTCGAACCCTCTAGCTTCTGTTCACGAGATAGACGAGTTACAACTTGGACACATCTCCTCGCCGTTAATGAAATCATACATGAACACTTTCTGATATCAAGTCCTTGTAATTCATGTTATTCAGCTTAAAATGGTTTTAAAAACAAGGCGCGAGAGGGGTTCGAACCCTCGATCTGATGTTTACGAAACAGACGCCTTACCACTTGGCCACCGCGCATCAGAGTTAATAAACGAATACATCAACAATTTATCTCATTAATTAATGATATTTAGCATTACAAATAAAAGGCATGAGAGTGGTCTGAAGCCCAGATATTCTGTTTACGAATCTATAAATTCGTGTTATTCAGCTTTAACAATAATTGGCACGAGAGGGATTCGAACCCTTTAGCTTCTGTTCACGAGATAGACGACTTACAACGTGGCCACAGCTCCTCGACGTTAATGAAATCATACATGAAAACTTTCTAAAAGCAAGTTCTTGTAATTCATGTTATTCAGATTAAAATGGTTTTAAAAACAAGGCGCGAAAGGGGTTCGAACCCTCGATCTTCTGTTTACGAAACAGACGCCTTACCACTTGGCCAACGCGCCTCAAGGTTAATAAACGAATACATCAACATTTTATCTCATTAATTAATGATATTTAGCATTACAAATAAAAGGCAGGAGAGGGGTCTGAAGCCCAGATATTCTGTTTACGAATCTATAAATTCGTGTTATTCAACTTTAACAATAATTGGCACGAGAGGGATTCGAACCCTCTAGCTTCTGTTCACGAGATAGACGAGTTACAACTTGGACACAGCTCCTCGCCGTTAATGAAATCATACATGAACACTTTCTGATATCAAGTCCTTGTAATTCATGTTATTCAGCTTAAAATGGTTAAAAAAACAAGGCGCGAGAGGGGTTCGAACCCTCGATCTTATGTTTACGAAACAGACGCCTTACCACTTGGCCACCGCGCATCAGGGTTAATAAACGAATACATCAACACTTTATCTCATTAATTAATGATATTTAGCATTACAAATAAAAGGCATGAGAGTGGTCTGAAGCCCAGATATTCTGTTTACGAATCTAAAAATTCGTGCTATTTAACTTTGACAATAATTGGCACGACAGGGATTCGAATCCTCTAGCTTCTGTTCACGAGATAGACGACTTACAACTTGGCCACAGCTCCTCGACGTTAATGAAATCATACATGAAAACTTTCTAAAAGCAAGTTCTTGTAATTTATGTTATTCAGATTAAAATGGTTTTAAAAACAAGGCGCGAGAGGGGTTCGAACCCTCGATCTTCTGTTTACGAAACAGACGCCTTACCACTTGGCCACCGCGCCTCAGGGTTAATAAACGAATACATCAACACTTTATCTCATTAATTAATGATATTTAGCATTACAAATAAAAGGCAGAAGAGGGGTCTGAAGCCCAGATATTCTGTTTACGAAACTATAAATTCGTGTTATTCAACTTTAACAAAAATTGGCACGAGAGGGATTCGAACCCTCTAGCTTCTGTTCACGAGATAGACGAGTTACAACTTGGACACATCTCCTCGCCGTTAATGAAATCATACATGAACACTTTCTGATATCAAGTCCTTGTAATTCATGTTATTCAGCTTAAAATGGTTTTAAAAACAAGGCGCGAGAGGAGTTCGAACCCTCGATCTGATGTTTACGAAACAGACGCCTTACCACTTGGCCACCGCGCATCAGAGTTAATAAACGAATACATCAACAATTTATCTCATTAATTAATGATATTTAGCATTACAAATAAAAGGCATGAGAGTGGTCTGAAGCCCAGATATTCTGTTTACGAATCTATAAATTCGTGTTATTCAGCTTTAACAATAATTGGCACGAGAGGGATTCGAACCCTTTAGCTTCTGTTCACGAGATAGACGACTTACAACGTGGCCACAGCTCCTCGACGTTAATGAAATCATACATGAAAACTTTCTAAAAGCAAGTTCTTGTAATTCATGTTATTCAGATTAAAATGGTTTTAAAAACAAGGCGCGAGAGGGGTTCGAACCCTCGATCTTCTGTTTACGAAACAGACGCCTTACCACTTGGCCACCGCGCCTCAGGGTTAATAAACGAATACATCAACACTTTATCTCATTAATTAATGATATTTAGCATTACAAATAAAAGGCAGAAGAGGGGTCTGAAGCCCAGATATTCTGTTTACGAAACTATAAATTCGTGTTATTCAACTTTAACAAAAATTGGCACGAGAGGGATTCGAACCCTCTAGCTTCTGTTCACGAGATAGACGAGTTACAACTTGGACACATCTCCTCGCCGTTAATGAAATCATACATGAACACTTTCTGATATCAAGTCCTTGTAATTCATGTTATTCAGCTTAAAATGGTTTTGAAAACAAGGCGCGAGAGGAGTTCGAACCCTCGATCTGATGTTTACGAAACAGACGCCTTACCACTTGGCCACCGCGCATCAGAGTTAATAAACGAATACATCAACAATTTATCTCATTAATTAATGATATTTAGCATTACAAATAAAAGGCATGAGAGTGGTCTGAAGCCCAGATATTCTGTTTACGAATCTATAAATTCGTGTTATTCAGCTTTAACAATAATTGGCACGAGAGGGATTCGAACCCTTTAGCTTCTGTTCACGAGATAGACGACTTACAACGTGGCCACAGCTCCTCGACGTTAATGAAATCATACATGAAAACTTTCTAAAAGCAAGTTCTTGTAATTCATGTTATTCAGATTAAAATGGTTTTAAAAACAAGGCGCGAAAGGGGTTCGAACCCTCGATCTTCTGTTTACGAAACAGACGCCTTACCACTTGGCCAACGCGCCTCAAGGTTAATAAACGAATACATCAACATTTTATCTCATTAATTAATGATATTTAGCATTACAAATAAAAGGCAGGAGAGGGGTCTGAAGCCCAGATATTCTGTTTACGAATCTATAAATTCGTGTTATTCAACTTTAACAATAATTGGCACGAGAGGGATTCGAACCCTCTAGCTTCTGTTCACGAGATAGACGAGTTACAACTTGGACACAGCTCCTCGCCGTTAATGAAATCATACATGAACACTTTCTGATATCAAGTCCTTGTAATTCATGTTATTCAGCTTAAAATGGTTTTAAAAACAAGGCGCGAGAGGGGTTCGAACCCTCGATCTGATGTTTACGAAACAGACGCCTTACCACTTGGCCACCGCGCATCAGAGTTAATAAACGAATACATCAACAATTTATCTCATTAATTAATGATATTTAGCATTACAAATAAAAGGCATGAGAGTGGTCTGAAGCCCAGATATTCTGTTTACGAATCTATAAATTCGTGTTATTCAGCTTTAACAATAATTGGCACGAGAGGGATTCGAACCCTTTAGCTTCTGTTCACGAGATAGACGACTTACAACGTGGCCACAGCTCCTCGACGTTAATGAAATCATACATGAAAACTTTCTAAAAGCAAGTTCTTGTAATTCATGTTATTCAGATTAAAATGGTTTTAAAAACAAGGCGCGAAAGGGGTTCGAACCCTCGATCTTCTGTTTACGAAACAGACGCCTTACCACTTGGCCAACGCGCCTCAAGGTTAATAAACGAATACATCAACATTTTATCTCATTAATTAATGATATTTAGCATTACAAATAAAAGGCAGGAGAGGGGTCTGAAGCCCAGATATTCTGTTTACGAATCTATAAATTCGTGTTATTCAACTTTAACAATAATTGGCACGAGAGGGATTCGAACCCTCTAGCTTCTGTTCACGAGATAGACGAGTTACAACTTGGACACAGCTCCTCGCCGTTAATGAAATCATACATGAACACTTTCTGATATCAAGTCCTTGTAATTCATGTTATTCAGCTTAAAATGGTTAAAAAAACAAGGCGCGAGAGGGGTTCGAACCCTCGATCTTATGTTTACGAAACAGACGCCTTACCACTTGGCCACCGCGCATCAGGGTTAATAAACGAATACATCAACACTTTATCTCATTAATTAATGATATTTAGCATTACAAATAAAAGGCATGAGAGTGGTCTGAAGCCCAGATATTCTGTTTACGAATCTAAAAATTCGTGCTATTTAACTTTGACAATAATTGGCACGACAGGGATTCGAATCCTCTAGCTTCTGTTCACGAGATAGACGACTTACAACTTGGCCACAGCTCCTCGACGTTAATGAAATCATACATGAAAACTTTCTAAAAGCAAGTTCTTGTAATTTATGTTATTCAGATTAAAATGGTTTTAAAAACAAGGCGCGAGAGGGGTTCGAACCCTCGATCTTCTGTTTACGAAACAGACGCCTTACCACTTGGCCACCGCGCCTCAGGGTTAATAAACGAATACATCAACACTTTATCTCATTAATTAATGATATTTAGCATTACAAATAAAAGGCAGAAGAGGGGTCTGAAGCCCAGATATTCTGTTTACGAAACTATAAATTCGTGTTATTCAACTTTAACAAAAATTGGCACGAGAGGGATTCGAACCCTCTAGCTTCTGTTCACGAGATAGACGAGTTACAACTTGGACACATCTCCTCGCCGTTAATGAAATCATACATGAACACTTTCTGATATCAAGTCCTTGTAATTCATGTTATTCAGCTTAAAATGGTTTTAAAAACAAGGCGCGAGAGGAGTTCGAACCCTCGATCTGATGTTTACGAAACAGACGCCTTACCACTTGGCCACCGCGCATCAGAGTTAATAAACGAATACATCAACAATTTATCTCATTAATTAATGATATTTAGCATTACAAATAAAAGGCATGAGAGTGGTCTGAAGCCCAGATATTCTGTTTACGAATCTATAAATTCGTGTTATTCAGCTTTAACAATAATTGGCACGAGAGGGATTCGAACCCTTTAGCTTCTGTTCACGAGATAGACGACTTACAACCACTGACCTCTATACATGGACAGATCATCATTGTTCTATTTTGAAGTCGGCATGCGGAGAAGTGCAACATGGCGGACCCACGATGTCACTCTGTGAGCCAATGAAATGTCTAGGTGTTGGTACGATACGTATTACGTAATGTTTATACATGTAAATACAAAACGTACAGAGTAAATCCACTAACCTAGGCTCTACACTGGACATTTCATTGGCTCACAGCAGTGACGTCTCGGGTCCGCCATGTTGCACTTCCAGTTCGCGCCGACTTCAAGTGTTAGCACAGCAGAATATGGACAATGATCCGTCCAGGTGTAGAGGTCAGTGCTTACAACGTGGCCACAGCTCCTCGACGTTAATGAAATCATACATGAAAACTTTCTAAAAGCAAGTTCTTGTAATTCATGTTATTCAGATTAAAATGGTTTTAAAAACAAGGCGCGAGAGGGGTTCGAACCCTCGATCTTCTGTTTACGAAACAGACGCCTTACCACTTGGCCACCGCGCCTCAGGGTTAATAAACGAATACATCAACACTTTATCTCATTAATTAATGATATTTAGCATTACAAATAAAAGGCAGAAGAGGGGTCTGAAGCCCAGATATTCTGTTTACGAAACTATAAATTCGTGTTATTCAACTTTAACAAAAATTGGCACGAGAGGGATTCGAACCCTCTAGCTTCTGTTCACGAGATAGACGAGTTACAACTTGGACACATCTCCTCGCCGTTAATGAAATCATACATGAACACTTTCTGATATCAAGTCCTTGTAATTCATGTTATTCAGCTTAAAATGGTTTTAAAAACAAGGCGCGAGAGGAGTTCGAACCCTCGATCTGATGTTTACGAAACAGACGCCTTACCACTTGGCCACCGCGCATCAGAGTTAATAAACGAATACATCAACAATTTATCTCATTAATTAATGATATTTAGCATTACAAATAAAAGGCATGAGAGTGGTCTGAAGCCCAGATATTCTGTTTACGAATCTATAAATTCGTGTTATTCAGCTTTAACAATAATTGGCACGAGAGGGATTCGAACCCTTTAGCTTCTGTTCACGAGATAGACGACTTACAACGTGGCCACAGCTCCTCGACGTTAATGAAATCATACATGAAAACTTTCTAAAAGCAAGTTCTTGTAATTCATGTTATTCAGATTAAAATGGTTTTAAAAACAAGGCGCGAAAGGGGTTCGAACCCTCGATCTTCTGTTTACGAAACAGACGCCTTACCACTTGGCCAACGCGCCTCAAGGTTAATAAACGAATACATCAAAATTTTATCTCATTAATTAATGATATTTAGCATTACAAATAAAAGGCAGGAGAGGGGTCTGAAGCCCAGATATTCTGTTTACGAATCTATAAATTCGTGTTATTCAACTTTAACAATAATTGGCACGAGAGGGATTCGAACCCTCTAGCTTCTGTTCACGAGATAGACGAGTTACAACTTGGACACAGCTCCTCGCCGTTAATGAAATCATACATGAACACTTTCTGATATCAAGTCCTTGTAATTCATGTTATTCAGCTTAAAATGGTTAAAAAAACAAGGCGCGAGAGGGGTTCGAACCCTCGATCTTATGTTTACGAAACAGACGCCTTACCACTTGGCCACCGCGCATCAGGGTTAATAAACGAATACATCAACACTTTATCTCATTAATTAATGATATTTAGCATTACAAATAAAAGGCATGAGAGGGGTCTGAAGCCCAGATATTCTGTTTACGAAACTATAAATTCGTGTTATTCAACTTTAACAAAAATTGGCACGAGAGGGATTCGAACCCTCTAGCTTCTGTTCACGAGATAGACGACTTACAACTTGGACACATCTCCTCGCCGTTAATGAAATCATACATGAACACTTTCTGATATCAAGTCCTTGTAATTCATGTTATTCAGCTTAAAATGGTTTTAAAAACAAGGCGCGAGAGGGGTTCGAACCCTCGATCTGATGTTTACGAAACAGACGCCTTACCACTTGGCCACCGCGCATCAGAGTTAATAAACGAATACATCAACAATTTATCTCATTAATTAATGATATTTAGCATTACAAATAAAAGGCAGAAGAGGGGTCTGAAGCCCAGATATTCTGTTTACGAAACTATAAATTCGTGTTATTCAACTTTAACAAAAATTGGCACGAGAGGGATTCGAACCCTCTAGCTTCTGTTCACGAGATAGACGAGTTACAACTTGGACACATCTCCTCGCCGTTAATGAAATCATACATGAACACTTTCTGATATCAAGTCCTTGTAATTCATGTTATTCAGCTTAAAATGGTTTTAAAAACAAGGCGCGAGAGGGGTTCGAACCCTCGATCTGATGTTTACGAAACAGACGCCTTACCACTTGGCCACCGCGCATCAGAGTTAATAAACGAATACATCAACAATTTATCTCATTAATTAATGATATTTAGCATTACAAATAAAAGGCATGAGAGTGGTCTGAAGCCCAGATATTCTGTTTACGAATCTATAAATTCGTGTTATTCAGCTTTAACAATAATTGGCACGAGAGGGATTCGAACCCTTTAGCTTCTGTTCACGAGATAGACGACTTACAACGTGGCCACAGCTCCTCGACGTTAATGAAATCATACATGAAAACTTTCTAAAAGCAAGTTCTTGTAATTCATGTTATTCAGATTAAAATGGTTTTAAAAACAAGGCGCGAGAGGGGTTCGAACCCTCGATCTTCTGTTTACGAAACAGACGCCTTACCACTTGGCCAACGCGCCTCAAGGTTAATAAACGAATACATCAACAATTTATCTCATTAATTAATGATATTTAGCTTTACAAATAAAAGGCAGGAGAGGGGTCTGAAGCCCAGATATTCTGTTTACGAATCTATAAATTCGTGTTATTCAACTTTAACAATAATTGGCACGAGAGGGATTCGAACCCTCTAGCTTCTGTTCACGAGATAGACGAGTTACAACTTGGACACAGCTCCTCGCCGTTAATGAAATCATACATGAACACTTTCTGATATCAAGTCCTTGTAATTCATGTTATTCAGCTTAAAATGGTTTAAAAAACAAGGCGCGAGAGGGGTTCGAACCCTCGATCTTATGTTTACGAAACAGACGCCTTACCACTTGGCCACCGCGCATCAGGGTTAATAAACGAATACATCAACAATTTATCTCATTAATTAATGATATTTAGCATTACAAATAAAAGGCATGAGAGGGGTCTGAAGCCCAGATATTCTGTTTACGAATCTAAAAATTCGTGCTATTCAACTTTGACAATAATTGGCACGACAGGGATTTGAATCCTCTAGCTTCTGTTCACGAGATAGACGACTTACAACTTGGCCACAGCTCCTCGACGTTAATGAAATCATACATGAAAACTTTCTAAAAGCTAGTTCTTGTAATTCATGTTATTCAGATTAAAATGGTTTTAAAAACAAGGCGCGAGAGGGGTTCGAACCATCGATCTTCTGTTTACGAAACAGACGCCTTACCACTTGGCCACCGCGCCTCAGGGTTAATAAACGAATACATCAACACTTTATCTCATTAATTAATGATATTTAGCATTACAAATAAAAGGCATGAGAGGGGTCTGAAGCCCAGATATTCTGTTTACGAAACTATAAATTCGTGTTATTCAACTTTAACAATAATTGGCACGAGAGGGATTCGAACCCTCTAGCTTCTGTTCACGAGATAGACGAGTTACAACTTGGACACATCTCCTCGCCGTTAATTAAATCATACATGAACACTTTCTGATATCAAGTCCTTGTAATTCATGTTATTCAGCTTAAAATGGTTTTAAAAACAAGGCGCGAGAGGGGTTCGAACCCTCGATCTGATGTTTACGAAACAGACGCCTTACCACTTGGCCACCGCGCATCAGAGTTAATAAACGAATACATCAACAATTTTTCTCAATAATTAATGATATTTAGCATTACAAATAAAAGGCAGGAGAGGGGTCTGAAGCCCAGATATTTTGTTTAAGAATCTATAAATTCGTGTTATTCATCTTTAACAATAATTGGCACGAGAGGGATTCGAACCCTTTAGCTTCTGTTCACGAGATAGACGACTTACAACGTGGCCACAGCTCCTCGACGTTAATGAAATCATACATGAAAACTTTCTAAAAGCAAGTTCTTGTAATTCATGTTATTCAGATTAAAATGGTTTTAAAAACAAGGCGCGAGAGGGGTTCGAACCCTCGATCTTCTGTTTACGAAACAGACGCCTTACCACTTGGCCAACGCGCCTCAAGGTTAATAAACGAATACATCAACAATTTATCTCATTAATTAATGATATTTAGCTTTACAAATAAAAGGCAGGAGAGGGGTCTGAAGCCCAGATATTCTGTTTACGAATCTATAAATTCGTGTTATTCAACTTTAACAATAATTGGCACGAGAGGGATTCGAACCCTCTAGCTTCTGTTCACGAGATAGACGAGTTACAACTTGGACACAGCTCCTCGCCGTTAATGAAATCATACATGAACACTTTCTGATATCAAGTCCTTGTAATTCATGTTATTCAGCTTAAAATGGTTTAAAAAACAAGGCGCGAGAGGGGTTCGAACCCTCGATCTTATGTTTACGAAACAGACGCCTTACCACTTGGCCACCGCGCATCAGGGTTAATAAACGAATACATCAACAATTTATCTCATTAATTAATGATATTTAGCATTACAAATAAAAGGCATGAGAGGGGTCTGAAGCCCAGATATTCTGTTTACGAATCTAAAAATTCGTGCTATTCAACTTTGACAATAATTGGCACGACAGGGATTCGAATCCTCTAGCTTCTGTTCACGAGATAGACGACTTACAACTTGGCCACAGCTCCTCGACGTTAATGAAATCATACATGAAAACTTTCTAAAAGCTAGTTCTTGTAATTCATGTTATTCAGATTAAAATGGTTTTAAAAACAAGGCGCGAGAGGGGTTCGAACCCTCGATCTTCTGTTTACGAAACAGACGCCTTACCACTTGGCCACCGCGCCTCAGGGTTAATAAACGAATACATCAACACTTTATCTCATTAATTAATGATATTTAGCATTACAAATAAAAGGCATGAGAGGGGTCTGAAGCCCAGATATTCTGTTTACGAAACTATAAATTCGTGTTATTCAACTTTAACAATAATTGGCACGAGAGGGATTCGAACCCTCTAGCTTCTGTTCACGAGATAGACGAGTTACAACTTGGACACATCTCCTCGCCGTTAATTAAATCATACATGAACACTTTCTGATATCAAGTCCTTGTAATTCATGTTATTCAGCTTAAAATGGTTTTAAAAACAAGGCGCGAGAGGGGTTCGAACCCTCGATCTGATGTTTACGAAACAGACGCCTTACCACTTGGCCACCGCGCATCAGAGTTAATAAACGAATACATCAACAATTTTTCTCATTAATTAATGATATTTAGCATTACAAATAAAAGGCAGGAGAGGGGTCTGAAGCCCAGATATTTTGTTTAAGAATCTATAAATTCGTGTTATTCATCTTTAACAATAATTGGCAGGAGATGGATTCGAACCCTCTAGCTTCAGTTCACGAGATAGACGACTTACAACTTGGCAACAACTCCTCGCCGTTAATGAACTCACACATGAACACTTTCTAAAAGCAAGTTCTTGTAATTTATGTTATTCAGCTTAAAATTGTTTTAAAAACAGGGCACGAGAGGGGTTAGAACCCTCGATCTTCTGTTTACGAAACAGACGCCTTACCACTTGGCCAACGCGCCTCAAGGTTAATAAAAGAATACATCAACAATTTATCTCATTAATTAATGATATTTAGCATTACAAATAAAAGGCAGGAGAGGGGTCTGAAGCCCAGATATTCTGTTTACGAATCTATAAATTCGTGTTATTCAACTTTAACAATAATTGGCACGAGAGGGATTCGAACCCTCTAGCTTCTGTTCACGAGATAGACGAGTTACAACTTGGACACAGCTCCTCGCCGTTAATGAAATCATACATGAACACTTTCTGATATCAAGTCCTTGCAATTCATGTTATTCAGCTTAAAATGGTTTTAAAAACAAGGCGCGAGAGGGGTTCGAACCCTCGATCTTCTGTTTACGAAACAGACGCCTTACCACTTGGCCAACGCGCCTCAAGGTTAATAAACAAATACATCAACACTTTTTCTCAATAATTATTGATATTTAGCATTACAAATAAAAGGCATGAGAGTGGTCTGAAGCCCAGATATTATGTTTACGAATCTATAAATTGGTGTTATTCAACTTTAACAATAATTGGCAGGAGAGGGATTCGAACCCAATAGCTTCAGTTCATGAGATAGACGACTTACTACTTGGCCACTGCTCCTCTCCGTTAATGAACTCATACATGAACACTTTCTAATATCAAGTCCTTGTAATTCATGTTATTCAGGTTAAAATGGTTTTAAAACACAAGGCGCGTGAGGGGTTCGAACCCTCGATCTTCTGTTTACGAAACCACTTACCACTTGGCCACCGCGCCTCAGGGTTAATAAACGAATACATCAACACTTTATCTCATTAATTAATGATATTTAGCATTACAAATAAAAGGCATGAGAGGGGTCTGAAGCCCAGATATTCTGTTTACGAAACTATAAATTCGTGTTATTCAACTTTAACAATAATTGGCACGAGAGGGATTCGAACCCTCTAGCTTCTGTTCACGAGATAGACGAGTTACAACGTGGCCACAGCTCCTCGACGTTAATGAAATCATACATGAAAACTTTCTAAAAGCAAGTTCTTGTAATTCATGTTATTCAGATTAAAATGGTTTTAAAAACAAGGCGCGAGAGGGGTTCGAACCCTCGATCTTCTGTTTACGAAACAGACGCCTTACCACTTGGCCACCGCGCATCAGAGTTAATAAACGAATACATCAACAATTTATCTCATTAATTAATGATATTTAGCATTACAAATAAAAGGCAGGAGAGGGGTCTGAAGCCCAGATATTTTGTTTAAGAATCTATAAATTCGTGTTATTCATCTTTAACAATAATTGGCAGGAGATGGATTCGAACCCTCTAGCTTCAGTTCACGAGATAGACGACTTACAACTTGGCAACAACTCCTCGCCGTTAATGAACTCACACATGAACACTTTTTAAAAGCAAGTTCTTGTAATTTATGTTATTCAGCTTAAAATTGTTTTAAAAACAAGGCGCGAGAGGGGTTCGAACCCTCGATCTTCTGTTTACGAAACAGACGCCTTACCACTTGGCCACCGCGCCTCATGGTTAATAAACAAATACATAAACACTTGTTCTCATTAATTATTGATATTTAGCATTACAAATAAAAGGCATGAGAGTGGTCTGAAGCCCAGATATTCTGTTTACGAATCTATAAATTCGTGTTATTCAGCTTTAACAATAATTGGCACGAGAGGGATTCGAACCCTTTAGCTTCTGTTCACGAGATAGACGACTTACAACGTGGCCACAGCTCCTCGACGTTAATGAAATCATACATGAAAACTTTCTAAAAGCAAGTTCTTGTAATTCATGTTATTCAGATTAAAATGGTTTTAAAAACAAGGCGCGAGAGGGGTTCGAACCCTCGATCTTCTGTTTACGAAACAGACGCCTTACCACTTGGCCACCGCGCCTCAAGGTTAATAAACGAATACATCAACAATTTATCTCATTAATTAATGATATTTAGCTTTACAAATAAAAGGCAGGAGAGGGGTCTGAAGCCCAGATATTCTGTTTACGAATCTATAAATTCGTGTTATTCAACTTTAACAATAATTGGCACGAGAGGGATTCGAACCCTCTAGCTTCTGTTCACGAGATAGACGAGTTACAACTTGGCAACAACTCCTCGCCGTTAATGAACTCACACATGAACACTTTTTAAAAGCAAGTTCTTGTAATTTATGTTATTCAGCTTAAAATTGTTTTAAAAACAGGGCGCGAGAGGGGTTCGAACCCTCGATCTTCTGTTTACGAAACAGACGCCTTACCACTTGGCCACCGCGCCTCAAGGTTAATAAACAAATACATAAACACTTGTTCTCATTAATTATTGATATTTAGCATTACAAATAAAAGGCATGAGAGTGGTCTGAAGCCCAGATATTCTGTTTACGAATCTATAAATTCGTGTTATTCAACTTTAACAATAATTGGCAGGAGAGGGATTCGAACCCAATAGCTTCAGTTCATGAGATAGACGACTTACAACTTGGCCACTGCTCCTCGCCGTTAATGAACTCATACATGAACACTTTCTATTATCAAGTCCTTGTAATTCATGTTATTCAGGTTAAAATGGTTTTAAAACACAAGGCGCGAGAGGGGTTCGAACCCTCGATCTTCTGTTTACGAAACCACTTACCACTTGGCCACCGCGCCTCAGGGTTAATAAACGAATACATCAACACTTTATCTCATTAATTAATGATATTTAGCATTACAAATAAAAGGCATGAGAGGGGTCTGAAGCCCAGATATTCTGTTTACGAAACTATAAATTCGTGTTATTCAACTTTAACAATAATTGGCACGAGAGGGATTCGAACCGTCTAGCTTCTGTTCACGAGATAGACGAGTTACAACGTGGCCACAGCTCCTCGACGTTAATGAAATCATACATGAAAACTTTCTAAAAGCAAGTTCTTGTAATTCATGTTATTCAGATTAAAATGGTTTTAAAAACAAGGCGCGAGAGGGGTTCGAACCCTCGATCTTCTGTTTACGAAACAGACGCCTTACCACTTGGCCACCGCGCATCAGAGTTAATAAACAAATACATCAACAATTTATCTCATTAATTAATGATATTTAGCATTACAAATAAAAGGCAGTAGAGGGGTCTGAAGCCCAGATATTCTGTTTACGAATCTATAAATTCGTGTTATTCATCTTTAACAATAATTGGCAGGAGATCGATTCGAACCCTATAGCTTCAGTTCACGAGATAGACGACTTACAACTTGGCAACAGCTCCTCGCCGTTAATGAACTCACACATGAACACTTTCTAAAAGCAAGTTCTGTTTTAAAAACAGGGCGCGAGAGGAGTTCGAACCCTCGATCTTATGTTTACGAAACAGACGCCTTACCACTTAGCCAGCGCGCCTCAAGGTTAATAAACAAATACATAAACACTTTTTCTCATTAATTATTGATATTTAGCATTACAAATAAAAGGCATGAGAGTGGTCTGAAGCCCAGATATTCTGTTTACGAATCTATAAATTCGTGTTATTCAGCTTTAACAATAATTGGCACGAGAGGGATTCGAACCCTTTAGCTTCTGTTCACGAGATAGACGACTTACAACGTGGCCACAGCTCCTCGACGTTAATGATATCATACATGAAAACTTTCTAAAAGCAAGTTCTTGTAATTCATGTTATTCAGATTAAAATGGTTTTAAAAACAAGGCGCGAGAGGGGTTCGAACCCTCGATCTTCTGTTTACGAAACAGACGCCTTACCACTTGGCCAACGCGCCTCAAGGTTAATAAACGAATACATCAACAATTTATCTCATTAATTAATGATATTTAGCATTACAAATAAAAGGCAGGAGAGGGGTCTGAAGCCCAGATATTCTGTTTACGATTCTATAAATTCGTGTTATTCAACTTTAACAATAATTGGCACGAGAGGGATTCGAACCCTCTAGCTTCTGTTCACGAGATAGACGAGTTACAACTTGGCCACAGCTACTCGACGTTAATGAAATCATACATGAACTCTTTCTAAAAGCAAGTTCTTGTAATTCATTCATGTTATTCAGCTTAATTGGGTTTTTTAAATAGGCGCGAGAGGGGTTCGAAACATCGATCTTCTGTTTACGAAACAGACGCCTTACCACTTGGCCAACGCGCCTCAGGGTTAATAAACGAATACATCAACACTTTATCTCATTAATTAATGATATTTAGCATTACAAATAAAAGAAATGAGAGGGGTCTGAAGCCCATATATTCTGTTTACGAATCTATAACTTCGTGTTATTCAACAATAATTGGCACGAGAGGGATTCGAACCCTCTAGCTTCTGTTCACGAGATAGACGACTTACAACGTGGCCACAGCTCCTCGACATTAATGAAATCATACATGAACACTTTCTAAAAGCAAGTTCTTGTAATTCATGCTATTCAGCTTAAAATTGTTTTAAAAACTAGGCGCGAGAGGGGTTCGAACCATCGATCTTCTGTTTACGAAACAGACGCCTTACCACTTGGCCAACGCGCCTCAGGGTTAATAAACGAATACATCAACACTTTATCTCATTAATTAATTATATTTAGCATTACAAATAAAAGGCATGAGAGGGGTCTGAAGCCCAGATATTCTGTTTACGAAACTATAAATTCGTGTTATTCAACTTTAACAATAATTGGCACGAGAGGGATTCGAACCCTCTAGCTTCTGATCACGAGATAGACGAGTTACAACTTGGACACATCTCCTCGCCGTTAATGAAATCATACATGAACACTTTCTGATATCAAGTCCTTGTAATTCATGTTATTCAGCTTAAAATGGTTTTAAAAACAAGGCGCGAGAGGGGTTCGAACCCTCGATCTGATGTTTACGAAACAGACGCCTTACCACTTGGCCACCGCGCATCAGAGTTAATAAACGAATACATCAAGAATTTATCTCATTAATTAATGATTTTTAGCATTACAAATAAAAGGCAGAAGAGGGGTCTGAAGCCCAGATATTCTGTTTACGAATCTAACAATTCGTGTTATTCATCTTTAACAATAATTGACAGGAGATCAATTCGAACCCTCTAGCTTCAGTTCACGAGATAGACGACTTACAACTTGGCAACAGCTCCTCGCCGTTAATGAACTCATACATGAACACTTTCTATTATCAAGTCCTTGTAATTCATGTTATTCAGGTTAAAATGGTTTTAAAAACAGGGCGCGAGAGGGGTTCGAACCCTCGATCTTCTGTTTACGAAACAGACGCCTTACCACTTGGCCACCGCGCCTCAAGGTTAATAAACAAATACATAAACACTTTTTCTCATTAATTATTGATATTTAGCATTACAAATAAAAGGTATAAGAGTGGTCTGAAGCCCAGATATTCTGTTTACGAATCTATAAATTCGTGTTATTCAGCTTTATTATTATTATTAACAATAATTGGCATGAGAGGGATTCGAACCCTTTAGCTTCTGTTCACGAGATAGACGACTTACAACGTGGCCACAGCTCCTCGACGTTAATGAAATCATACATGAAAACTTTCTAAAAGCAAGTTCTTGTAATTCATGTTATTCAGATTAAAATGGTTTTAAAAACAAGGCGCGAAAGGGGTTCGAACCCTCGATCTTCTGTTTACGAAACAGACGCCGTACCACTTGGCCACCGCGCCTCAAGGTTAATAAACGAATACATCAACAATTTATATCATTAATTAATGATATTTAGCATTACAAATAAAAGGCAGGAGAGGGGTCTGAAGCCCAGATATTCTGTTTACGAATCTATAAATTCGTGTTATTCAACTTTAACAATAATTGGCACGAGAGGGATTCGAACCCTCTAGCTTCTGTTCACGAGATAGACGAGTTACAACTTGGACACAGCTACTCGCCGTTAATGAAATCATACATGAACACTTTCTGATATCAAGTCCTTGTAATTCATGTTATTCAGCTTAAAATTGTTTTAAAAACAGGGCGCGAGAGGGGTTCGAACCCTCGATCTTCTGTTTACGAAACAGACGCCTTACCACTTGGCCACCGCGCCCCAAGGTTAATAAACAAATACATAAACACCTTTTCTCATTAATTATTGATATTTAGCATTACAAATAAAAGGCATAAGAGTGGTCTGAAGCCCAGATATTCTGTTTACGAATCTATAAATTCGTGTTATTCAGCTTTAACAATAATTGGCATGAGAGGGATTCGAACCCTTTAGCTTCTGTTCACGAGATAGACGACTTACAACGTGGCCACAGCTCCTCGACGTTAATGAAATCATACATGAAAACTTTCTAAAAGCAAGTTCTTGTAATTCATGTTATTCAGATTAAAATGGTTTTAAAAACAAGGCGCGAGAGGGGTTCGAACCCTCGATCTTCTGTTTACGAAACAGACGCCTTACCACTTGGCCAACGCGCCTCAAGGTTAATAAACGAATACATCAACAATTTATATCATTAATTAATGATATTTAGCATTACAAATAAAAGGCAGGAGAGGGGTCTGAAGCCCAGATATTCTGTTTACGAATCTATAAATTCGTGTTATTCAACTTTATTCAACTTTAACAATAATTGGCACGAGAGGGATTCGAACCCTCTAGCTTCTGTTCACGAGATAGACGAGTTACAACTTGGACACAGCTACTCGCCGTTTTATGAAATCATACATGAACACTTTCTGATATCAAGTCCTTGTAATTCATGTTATTCAGCTTAAAATGGTTTTAAAAACAAGGCGCGAGAGGGGTTCGAACCCTCGATCTTATGTTTACGAAACAGACGCCTTACCACTTGGCCACCGCGCATCAGGGTTAATAAACGAATACATCAACAATTTACCTCATTAATTAATGATATTTAGCATTACAAATAAAAGGCATGAGAGGGGTCTGAAGCCCAGATATTCTGTTTACGAATCTATAAATTCGTGTTATTCAGCTTTAACAATAATTGGCATGAGAGGGATTCGAACCCTTTAGCTTCTGTTCACGAGATAGACGACTTACAACGTGGCCACAGCTCCTCGACGTTAATGAAATCATACATGAAAACTTTCTAAAAGCAAGTTCTTGTAATTCATGTTATTCAGATTAAAATGGTTTTAAAAACAAGGCGCGAGAGGGGTTCGAACCCTCGATCTTCTGTTTACGAAACAGACGCCTTACCACTTGGCCAACGCGCCTCAAGGTTAATAAACGAATACATCAACAATTTATATCATTAATTAATGATATTTAGCATTACAAATAAAAGGCAGGAGAGGGGTCTGAAGCCCAGATATTCTGTTTACGAATCTATAAATTCGTGTTATTCAACTTTATTCAACTTTAACAATAATTGGCACGAGAGGGATTCGAACCCTCTAGCTTCTGTTCACGAGATAGACGAGTTACAACTTGGACACAGCTACTCGCCGTTAATGAAATCATACATGAACACTTTCTGATATCAAGTCCTTGTAATTCATGTTATTCAGCTTAAAATGGTTTTAAAAACAAGGCGCGAGAGGGGTTCGAACCCTCGATCTTATGTTTACGAAACAGACGCCTTACCACTTGGCCACCGCGCATCAGAGTTAATAAACGAATACATCAACAATTTATCTCATTAATTAATGATTTTTAGCATTACAAATAAAAGGCAGAAGAGGGGTCTGAAGCCCAGATATTCTGTTTACGAATCTAACAATTCGTGTTATTCATCTTTAACAATAATTGACAGGAGATCAATTCGAACCCTCTAGCTTCAGTTCACGAGATAGACGACTTACAACTTGGCAACAGCTCCTCGCCGTTAATGAACTCATACATGAACACTTTCTATTATCAAGTCCTTGTAATTCATGTTATTCAGGTTAAAATGGTTTTAAAAACAGGGCGCGAGAGGGGTTCGAACCCTCGATCTTCTGTTTACGAAACAGACGCCTTACCACTTGGCCACCGCGCCTCAAGGTTAATAAACAAATACATAAACACTTTTTCTCATTAATTATTGATATTTAGCATTACAAATAAAAGGTATAAGAGTGGTCTGAAGCCCAGATATTCTGTTTACGAATCTATAAATTCGTGTTATTCAGCTTTATTATTATTATTAACAATAATTGGCATGAGAGGGATTCGAACCCTTTAGCTTCTGTTCACGAGATAGACGACTTACAACGTGGCCACAGCTCCTCGACGTTAATGAAATCATACATGAAAACTTTCTAAAAGCAAGTTCTTGTAATTCATGTTATTCAGATTAAAATGGTTTTAAAAACAAGGCGCGAAAGGGGTTCGAACCCTCGATCTTCTGTTTACGAAACAGACGCCGTACCACTTGGCCACCGCGCCTCAAGGTTAATAAACGAATACATCAACAATTTATATCATTAATTAATGATATTTAGCATTACAAATAAAAGGCAGGAGAGGGGTCTGAAGCCCAGATATTCTGTTTACGAATCTATAAATTCGTGTTATTCAACTTTAACAATAATTGGCACGAGAGGGATTCGAACCCTCTAGCTTCTGTTCACGAGATAGACGAGTTACAACTTGGACACAGCTACTCGCCGTTAATGAAATCATACATGAACACTTTCTGATATCAAGTCCTTGTAATTCATGTTATTCAGCTTAAAATTGTTTTAAAAACAGGGCGCGAGAGGGGTTCGAACCCTCGATCTTCTGTTTACGAAACAGACGCCTTACCACTTGGCCACCGCGCCTCAAGGTTAATAAACAAATACATAAACACTTTTTCTCATTAATTATTGATATTTAGCATTACAAATAAAAGGCATAAGAGTGGTCTGAAGCCCAGATATTCTGTTTACGAATCTATAAATTCGTGTTATTCAGCTTTAACAATAATTGGCATGAGAGGGATTCGAACCCTTTAGCTTCTGTTCACGAGATAGACGACTTACAACGTGGCCACAGCTCCTCGACGTTAATGAAATCATACATGAAAACTTTCTAAAAGCAAGTTCTTGTAATTCATGTTATTCAGATTAAAATGGTTTTAAAAACAAGGCGCGAGAGGGGTTCGAACCCTCGATCTTCTGTTTACGAAACAGACGCCTTACCACTTGGCCAACGCGCCTCAAGGTTAATAAACGAATACATCAACAATTTATATCATTAATTAATGATATTTATCATTACAAATAAAAGGCAGGAGAGGGGTCTGAAGCCCAGATATTCTGTTTACGAATCTATAAATTCGTGTTATTCAACTTTATTCAACTTTAACAATAATTGGCACGAGAGGGATTCGAACCCTCTAGCTTCTGTTCACGAGATAGACGAGTTACAACTTGGACACAGCTACTCGCCGTTAATGAAATCATACATGAACACTTTCTGATATCAAGTCCTTGTAATTCATGTTATTCAGCTTAAAATGGTTTTAAAAACAAGGCGCGAGAGGGGTTCGAACCCTCGATCTTATGTTTACGAAACAGACGCCTTACCACTTGGCCACCGCGCATCAGGGTTAATAAACGAATACATCAACAATTTACCTCATTAATTAATGATATTTAGCATTACAAATAAAAGGCATGAGAGGGGTCTGAAGCCCAGATATTCTGTTTACGAATCTATAAATTCGTGTTATTCAGCTTTAACAATAATTGGCATGAGAGGGATTCGAACCCTTTAGCTTCTGTTCACGAGATAGACGACTTACAACGTGGCCACAGCTCCTCGACGTTAATGAAATCATACATGAAAACTTTCTAAAAGCAAGTTCTTGTAATTCATGTTATTCAGATTAAAATGGTTTTAAAAACAAGGCGCGAGAGGGGTTCGAACCCTCGATCTTCTGTTTACGAAACAGACGCCTTACCACTTGGCCAACGCGCCTCAAGGTTAATAAACGAATACATCAACAATTTATATCATTAATTAATGATATTTAGCATTACAAATAAAAGGCAGGAGAGGGGTCTGAAGCCCAGATATTCTGTTTACGAATCTATAAATTCGTGTTATTCAACTTTATTCAACTTTAACAATAATTGGCACGAGAGGGATTCGAACCCTCTAGCTTCTGTTCACGAGATAGACGAGTTACAACTTGGACACAGCTACTCGCCGTTAATGAAATCATACATGAACACTTTCTGATATCAAGTCCTTGTAATTCATGTTATTCAGCTTAAAATGGTTTTAAAAACAAGGCGCGAGAGGGGTTCGAACCCTCGATCTTATGTTTACGAAACAGACGCCTTACCACTTGGCCACCGCGCATCAGAGTTAATAAACGAATACATCAACAATTTATCTCATTAATTAATGATTTTTAGCATTACAAATAAAAGGCAGAAGAGGGGTCTGAAGCCCAGATATTCTGTTTACGAATCTAACAATTCGTGTTATTCATCTTTAACAATAATTGACAGGAGATCAATTCGAACCCTCTAGCTTCAGTTCACGAGATAGACGACTTACAACTTGGCAACAGCTCCTCGCCGTTAATGAACTCATACATGAACACTTTCTATTATCAAGTCCTTGTAATTCATGTTATTCAGGTTAAAATGGTTTTAAAAACAGGGCGCGAGAGGGGTTCGAACCCTCGATCTTCTGTTTACGAAACAGACGCCTTACCACTTGGCCACCGCGCCTCAAGGTTAATAAACAAATACATAAACACTTTTTCTCATTAATTATTGATATTTAGCATTACAAATAAAAGGTATAAGAGTGGTCTGAAGCCCAGATATTCTGTTTACGAATCTATAAATTCGTGTTATTCAGCTTTATTATTATTATTAACAATAATTGGCATGAGAGGGATTCGAACCCTTTAGCTTCTGTTCACGAGATAGACGACTTACAACGTGGCCACAGCTCCTCGACGTTAATGAAATCATACATGAAAACTTTCTAAAAGCAAGTTCTTGTAATTCATGTTATTCAGATTAAAATGGTTTTAAAAACAAGGCGCGAAAGGGGTTCGAACCCTCGATCTTCTGTTTACGAAACAGACGCCGTACCACTTGGCCACCGCGCCTCAAGGTTAATAAACGAATACATCAACAATTTATATCATTAATTAATGATATTTAGCATTACAAATAAAAGGCAGGAGAGGGGTCTGAAGCCCAGATATTCTGTTTACGAATCTATAAATTCGTGTTATTCAACTTTAACAATAATTGGCACGAGAGGGATTCGAACCCTCTAGCTTCTGTTCACGAGATAGACGAGTTACAACTTGGACACAGCTACTCGCCGTTAATGAAATCATACATGAACACTTTCTGATATCAAGTCCTTGTAATTCATGTTATTCAGCTTAAAATTGTTTTAAAAACAGGGCGCGAGAGGGGTTCGAACCCTCGATCTTCTGTTTACGAAACAGACGCCTTACCACTTGGCCACCGCGCCTCAAGGTTAATAAACAAATACATAAACACTTTTTCTCATTAATTATTGATATTTAGCATTACAAATAAAAGGCATAAGAGTGGTCTGAAGCCCAGATATTCTGTTTACGAATCTATAAATTCGTGTTATTCAGCTTTAACAATAATTGGCATGAGAGGGATTCGAACCCTTTAGCTTCTGTTCACGAGATAGACGACTTACAACGTGGCCACAGCTCCTCGACGTTAATGAAATCATACATGAAAACTTTCTAAAAGCAAGTTCTTGTAATTCATGTTATTCAGATTAAAATGGTTTTAAAAACAAGGCGCGAGAGGGGTTCGAACCCTCGATCTTCTGTTTACGAAACAGACGCCTTACCACTTGGCCAACGCGCCTCAAGGTTAATAAACGAATACATCAACAATTTATATCATTAATTAATGATATTTAGCATTACAAATAAAAGGCAGGAGAGGGGTCTGAAGCCCAGATATTCTGTTTACGAATCTATAAATTCGTGTTATTCAACTTTATTCAACTTTAACAATAATTGGCACGAGAGGGATTCGAACCCTCTAGCTTCTGTTCACGAGATAGACGAGTTACAACTTGGACACAGCTACTCGCCGTTAATGAAATCATACATGAACACTTTCTGATATCAAGTCCTTGTAATTCATGTTATTCAGCTTAAAATGGTTTTAAAAACAAGGCGCGAGAGGGGTTCGAACCCTCGATCTTATGTTTACGAAACAGACGCCTTACCACTTGGCCACCGCGCATCAGGGTTAATAAACGAATACATCAACAATTTACCTCATTAATTAATGATATTTAGCATTACAAATAAAAGGCATGAGAGGGGTCTGAAGCCCAGATATTCTGTTTACGAATCTAAAAATTCGTGCTATTCAACTTTGACAATAATTGGCACGACAGGGATTCGAATCCTCTAGCTTCTGTTCACGAGATAGACGACTTACAACTTGGTCACAGCTCCTCGACGTTAATGAAATCATACATGAAAACTTTCTAAAAGCAAGTTCTTGTAATTCATGTTATTCAGATTAAAATGGTTTTAAAAACAAGGCGCGAGAGGGGTTCGAACCCTCGATCTTCTGTTTACGAAACAGACGCCTTACCACTTGGCCACCGCGCCTCAGAATTAATAAACGAATACATCAACACTTTATCTCATTAATTAATGATATTTAGCATTACAAATAAAAGGCATGAGAGGGGTCTGAAGCCCAGATATTCTGTTTACGAAACTATAAATTCGTGTTATTCAACTTTATTCAACTTTAACAATAATTGGCACGAGAGGGATTCGAACCCTCTAGCTTCTGTTCACGAGATAGACGAGTTACAACTTGGACACATCTCCTCGCCGTTAATGAAATCATACATGAACACTTTCTGATATCAAGTCCTTGTAATTCATGTTATTCAGCTTAAAATGGTTTTAAAAACAAGGCGCGAGAGGGGTTCGAACCCTCGATCTGATGTTTACGAAACAGACGCCTTACCACTTGGCCACCGCGCATCAGAGTTAATAAACAAATACATCAACAATTTATCTCATTAATTAATGATATTTAGCATTACAAATAAAAGGCAGGAGAGGGGTCTGAAGCCCAGATATTTTGTTTAAGAATCTATAAATTCGTGTTATTCATCTTTAACAATAATTGGCAGGAGATGGATTCGAACCCTCTAGCTTCAGTTCACGAGATAGACGACTTACAACTTGGCAACAACTCCTCGCCATTAATGAACTCACACATGAACACTTTCTAAAAGCAAGTTCTTGTAATTTATGTTATTCAGCTTAAAATTGTTTTAAAAACAGGGCGCGAGAGGGGTTCGAACCCTCGATCTTATGTTTACGAAACAGACGCCTTACCACTTGGCCACCGCGCATCAGGGTTAATAAACGAATACATCAACAATTTACCTCATTAATTAATGATATTTAGCATTACAAATAAAAGGCATGAGAGGGGTCTGAAGCCCAGATATTCTGTTTACGAATCTAAAAATTCGTGCTATTCAACTTTGACAATAATTGGCACGACAGGGATTCGAATCCTCTAGCTTCTGTTCACGAGATAGACGACTTACAACTTGGTCACAGCTCCTCGACGTTAATGAAATCATACATGAAAACTTTCTAAAAGCAAGTTCTTGTAATTCATGTTATTCAGATTAAAATGGTTTTAAAAACAAGGCGCGAGAGGGGTTCGAACCCTCGATCTTCTGTTTACGAAACAGACGCCTTACCACTTGGCCACCGCGCCTCAGAATTAATAAACGAATACATCAACACTTTATCTCATTAATTAATGATATTTAGCATTACAAATAAAAGGCATGAGAGGGGTCTGAAGCCCAGATATTCTGTTTACGAAACTATAAATTCGTGTTATTCAACTTTAACAATAATTGGCACGAGAGGGATTCGAACCCTCTAGCTTCTGTTCACGAGATAGACGAGTTACAACTTGGACACATCTCCTCGCCGTTAATGAAATCATACATGAACACTTTCTGATATCAAGTCCTTGTAATTCATGTTATTCAGCTTAAAATGGTTTTAAAAACAAGGCGCGAGAGGGGTTCGAACCCTCGATCTGATGTTTACGAAACAGACGCCTTACCACTTGGCCACCGCGCATCAGAGTTAATAAACGAATACATCAACAATTTATCTCATTAATTAATGATATTTAGCATTACAAATAAAAGGCATGAGAGTGGTCTGAAGCCCAGATATTCTGTTTACGAATCTATAAATTCGTGTTATTCAGCTTTAACAATAATTGGCACGAGAGGGATTCGAACCCTTTAGCTTCTGTTCACGAGATAGACGACTTACAACGTGGCCACAGCTCCTCGACGTTAATGAAATCATACATGAAAACTTTCTAAAAGCAAGTTCTTGTAATTCATGTTATTCAGATTAAAATGGTTTTAAAAACAAGGCGCGAGAGGGGTTCGAACCCTCGATCTTCTGTTTACGAAACAGACGCCTTACCACTTGGCCAACGCGCCTCAAGGTTAATAAACGAATACATCAACAATTTATCTCATTAATTAATGATATTTAGCTTTACAAATAAAAGGCAGGAGAGGGGTCTGAAGCCCAGATATTCTGTTTACGAATCTATAAATTTGTGTTATTCAACTTTAACAATAATTGGCACGAGAGGGATTCGAACCCTCTAGCTTCTGTTCACGAGATAGACGAGTTACAACTTGGACACAGCTCCTCGCCGTTAATGAAATCATACATGAACACTTTCTGATATCAAGTCCTTGTAATTCATGTTATTCAGCTTAAAATGGTTTAAAAAACAAGGCGCGAGAGGGGTTCGAACCCTCGATCTTATGTTTACGAAACAGACGCCTTACCACTTGGCCACCGCGCATCAGGGTTAATAAACGAATACATCAACAATTTATCTCATTAATTAATGATATTTAGCATTACAAATAAAAGGCATGAGAGGGGTCTGAAGCCCAGATATTCTGTTTACGAATCTAAAAATTCGTGCTATTCAACTTTGACAATAATTGGCACGACAGGGATTCGAATCCTCTAGCTTCTGTTCACGAGATAGACGACTTACAACTTGGCCACAGCTCCTCGACGTTAATGAAATCATACATGAAAACTTTCTAAAAGCTAGTTCTTGTAATTCATGTTATTCAGATTAAAATGGTTTTAAAAACAAGGCGCGAGAGGGGTTCGAACCATCGATCTTCTGTTTACGAAACAGACGCCTTACCACTTGGCCACCGCGCCTCAGGGTTAATAAACGAATACATCAACACTTTATCTCATTAATTAATGATATTTAGCATTACAAATAAAAGGCATGAGAGGGGTCTGAAGCCCAGATATTCTGTTTACGAAACTATAAATTCGTGTTATTCAACTTTAACAATAATTGGCACGAGAGGGATTCGAACCCTCTAGCTTCTGTTCACGAGATAGACGAGTTACAACTTGGACACATCTCCTCGCCGTTAATTAAATCATACATGAACACTTTCTGATATCAAGTCCTTGTAATTCATGTTATTCAGCTTAAAATGGTTTTAAAAACAAGGCGCGAGAGGGGTTCGAACCCTCGATCTGATGTTTACGAAACAGACGCCTTACCACTTGGCCACCGCGCATCAGAGTTAATAAACAAATACATCAACAATTTTTCTCAATAATTAATGATATTTAGCATTACAAATAAAAGGCAGGAGAGGGGTCTGAAGCCCAGATATTTTGTTTAAGAATCTATAAATTCGTGTTATTCATCTTTAACAATAATTGGCAGGAGATGGATTCGAACCCTCTAGCTTCAGTTCACGAGATAGACGACTTACAACTTGGCAACAACTCCTCGCCATTAATGAACTCACACATGAACACTTTCTAAAAGCAAGTTCTTGTAATTTATGTTATTCAGCTTAAAATTGTTTTAAAAACAGGGCGCGAGAGGGGTTCGAACCCTCGATCTTCTGTTTACGAAACAGACGCCTTACCACTTGGCCACCGCGCCTCGAGGTTAATAAACAAATACATAAACACTTTTTCTCATTAATTATTGATATTTAGCATTACAAATAAAAGGCATGAGAGTGGTCTGAAGCCCAGATATTCTGTTTACGAATCTATAAATTCGTGTTATTCAGCTTTATTATTAACAATAATTGGCACGAGAGGGATTCGAACCCTTTAGCTTCTGTTCACGAGATAGACGACTTACAACGTGGCCACAGCTCCTCGACGTTAATGAAATCATACATGAAAACTTTCTAAAAGCAAGTTCTTGTAATTCATGTTATTCAGATTAAAATGTTTTTAAAAACAAGGCGCGAGAGGGGTTCGAACCCTCGATCTTCTGTTTACGAAACAGACGCCTTACCACTTGGCCACCGCGCATCAGAGTTAATAAACAAATACATCAACAATTTATCTCATTAATTAATGATATTTAGCATTACAAATAAAAGGCAGGAGAGGGGTCTGAAGCCCAGATATTTTGTTTAAGAATCTATAAATTCGTGTTATTCATCTTTAACAATAATTGGCAGGAGATGGATTCGAACCCTCTAGCTTCAGTTCACGAGATAGACGACTTACAACTTGGCAACAACTCCTCGCCATTAATGAACTCACACATGAACACTTTCTAAAAGCAAGTTCTTGTAATTTATGTTATTCAGCTTAAAATTGTTTTAAAAACAGGGCGCGAGAGGGGTTCGAACCCTCGATCTTCTGTTTACGAAACAGACGCCTTACCACTTGGCCACCGCGCCTCGAGGTTAATAAACAAATACATAAACACTTTTTCTCATTAATTATTGATATTTAGCATTACAAATAAAAGGCATGAGAGTGGTCTGAAGCCCAGATATTCTGTTTACGAATCTATAAATTCGTGTTATTCAGCTTTATTATTAACAATAATTGGCACGAGAGGGATTCGAACCCTTTAGCTTCTGTTCACGAGATAGACGACTTACAACGTGGCCACAGCTCCTCGACGTTAATGAAATCATACATGAAAACTTTCTAAAAGCAAGTTCTTGTAATTCATGTTATTCAGATTAAAATGTTTTTAAAAACAAGGCGCGAGAGGGGTTCGAACCCTCGATCTTCTGTTTACGAAACAGACGCCTTACCACTTGGCCACCGCGCATCAGAGTTAATAAACAAATACATCAACAATTTATCTCATTAATTAATGATATTTAGCATTACAAATAAAAGGCAGGAGAGGGGTCTGAAGCCCAGATATTTTGTTTAAGAATCTATAAATTCGTGTTATTCATCTTTAACAATAATTGGCAGGAGATTGATTCGAACCCTCTAGCTTCAGTTCACGAGATAGACGACTTACAACTTGGCAACAACTCCTCGCCGTTAATGAACTCACACATGAACACTTTCTAAAAGCAAGTTCTTGTAATTTATGTTATTCAGCTTAAAATTGTTTTAAAAACAGGGCGCGAGAGGGGTTCGAACCCTCGATCTTCTGTTTACGAAACAGACGCCTTACCACTTGGCCACCGCGCCTCAAGGTTAATAAACAAATACATAAACACTTTTTCTCATTAATTATTGATATGTAGCATTACAAATAAAAGGCATGAGAGTGGTCTGAAGCCCAGATATTCTGTTTACGAATCTATAAATTCGTGTTATTCAGCTTTAACAATAATTGGCACGAGAGGGATTCGAACCCTTTAGCTTCTGTTCACGAGATAGACGACTTACAACGTGGCCACAGCTCCTCGACGTTAATGAAATCATACATGAAAACTTTCTAAAAGCAAGTTCTTGTAATTCATGTTATTCAGATTAAAATGTTTTTAAAAACAAGGCGCGAGAGGGGTTCGAACCCTCGATCTTCTGTTTACGAAACAGACGCCTTACCACTTGGCCACCGCGCCTCAAGGTTAATAAACGAATACATCAACAATTTATCTCATTAATTAATGATATTTAGCATTACAAATAAAAGGCAGGAGAGGGGTCTGAAGCCCAGATATTCTGTTTACGAATCTATAAATTCGTGTTATTCAACTTTAACAATAATTGGCACGAGAGCGATTCGAACCCTCTAGCTTCTGTTCACGAGATAGACGAGTTACAACTTGGACACAGCTCCTCTCCGTTAATGAAATCATACATGAACACTTTCTAAAAGCAAGTTCTTGTAATTTATGTTATTCAGCTTAAAATTGTTTTAAAAACAGGGCGCGAGAGGGGTTCGAACCCTCGATCTTCTGTTTACGAAACAGACGCCTTACCACTTGGCCACCGCGCCTCAGAATTAATAAACGAATACATCAACACTTTATCTCATTAATTAATGATATTTAGCATTACAAATAAAAGGCATGAGAGGGGTCTGAAGCCCAGATATTCTGTTTACGAAACTATAAATTCGTGTTATTCAACTTTAACAATAATTGGCACGAGAGGGATTCGAACCCTCTAGCTTCTGTTCACGAGATAGACGAGTTACAACTTGGACACATCTCCTCGCCGTTAATGAAATCATACATGAACACTTTCTGATATCAAGTCCTTGTAATTCATGTTATTCAGCTTAAAATGGTTTTAAAAACAAGGCGCGAGAGGGGTTCGAACCCTCGATCTGATGTTTACGAAACAGACGCCTTACCACTTGGCCACCGCGCATCAGAGTTAATAAACAAATACATCAACAATTTATCTCATTAATTAATGATATTTAGCATTACAAATAAAAGGCAGGAGAGGGGTCTGAAGCCCAGATATTTTGTTTAAGAATCTATAAATTCGTGTTATTCATCTTTAACAATAATTGGCAGGAGATGGATTCGAACCCTCTAGCTTCAGTTCACGAGATAGACGACTTACAACGTGGCCACAGCTCCTCGACGTTAATGAAATCATACATGAAAACTTTCTAAAAGCAAGTTCTTGTAATTCATGTTATTCAGATTAAAATGGTTTTAAAAACAAGGCGCGAAAGGGGTTCGAACCCTCGATCTTCTGTTTACGAAACAGACGCCGTACCACTTGGCCACCGCGCCTCAAGGTTAATAAACGAATACATCAACAATTTATATCATTAATTAATGATATTTAGCATTACAAATAAAAGGCAGGAGAGGGGTCTGAAGCCCAGATATTCTGTTTACGAATCTATAAATTCGTGTTATTCAACTTTAACAATAATTGGCACGAGAGGGATTCGAACCCTCTAGCTTCTGTTCACGAGATAGACGAGTTACAACTTGGACACAGCTACTCGCCGTTAATGAAATCATACATGAACACTTTCTGATATCAAGTCCTTGTAATTCATGTTATTCAGCTTAAAATTGTTTTAAAAACAGGGCGCGAGAGGGGTTCGAACCCTCGATCTTCTGTTTACGAAACAGACGCCTTACCACTTGGCCACCGCGCCTCAAGGTTAATAAACAAATACATAAACACTTTTTCTCATTAATTATTGATATTTAGCATTACAAATAAAAGGCATAAGAGTGGTCTGAAGCCCAGATATTCTGTTTACGAATCTATAAATTCGTGTTATTCAGCTTTAACAATAATTGGCATGAGAGGGATTCGAACCCTTTAGCTTCTGTTCACGAGATAGACGACTTACAACGTGGCCACAGCTCCTCGACGTTAATGAAATCATACATGAAAACTTTCTAAAAGCAAGTTCTTGTAATTCATGTTATTCAGATTAAAATGGTTTTAAAAACAAGGCGCGAGAGGGGTTCGAAACCTCGATCTTCTGTTTACGAAACAGACGCCTTACCACTTGGCCAACGCGCCTCAAGGTTAATAAACGAATACATCAACAATTTATATTATTAATTAATGATATTTAGCATTACAAATAAAAGGCAGGAGAGGGGTCTGAAGCCCAGATATTCTGTTTACGAATCTATAAATTCGTGTTATTCAACTTTATTCAACTTTAACAATAATTGGCACGAGAGGGATTCGAACCCTCTAGCTTCTGTTCACGAGATAGACGAGTTACAACTTGGACACAGCTACTCGCCGTTAATGAAATCATACATGAACACTTTCTGATATCAAGTCCTTGTAATTCATGTTATTCAGCTTAAAATGGTTTTAAAAACAAGGCGCGAGAGGGGTTCGAACCCTCGATCTTATGTTTACGAAACAGACGCCTTACCACTTGGCCACCGCGCATCAGGGTTAATAAACGAATACATCAACAATTTACCTCATTAATTAATGATATTTAGCATTACAAATAAAAGGCATGAGAGGGGTCTGAAGCCCAGATATTCTGTTTACGAATCTAAAAATTCGTGCTATTCAACTTTGACAATAATTGGCACGACAGGGATTCGAATCCTCTAGCTTCTGTTCACGAGATAGACGACTTACAACTTGGTCACAGCTCCTCGACGTTAATGAAATCATACATGAAAACTTTCTAAAAGCAAGTTCTTGTAATTCATGTTATTCAGATTAAAATGGTTTTAAAAACAAGGCGCGAGAGGGGTTCGAACCCTCGATCTTCTGTTTACGAAACAGACGCCTTACCACTTGGCCACCGCGCCTCAGAATTAATAAACGAATACATCAACACTTTATCTCATTAATTAATGATATTTAGCATTACAAATAAAAGGCATGAGAGGGGTCTGAAGCCCAGATATTCTGTTTACGAAACTATAAATTCGTGTTATTCAACTTTAACAATAATTGGCACGAGAGGGATTCGAACCCTCTAGCTTCTGTTCACGAGATAGACGAGTTACAACTTGGACACATCTCCTCGCCGTTAATGAAATCATACATGAACACTTTCTGATATCAAGTCCTTGTAATTCATGTTATTCAGCTTAAAATGGTTTTAAAAACAAGGCGCGAGAGGGGTTCGAACCCTCGATCTGATGTTTACGAAACAGACGCCTTACCACTTGGCCACCGCGCATCAGAGTTAATAAACAAATACATCAACAATTTATCTCATTAATTAATGATATTTAGCATTACAAATAAAAGGCAGGAGAGGGGTCTGAAGCCCAGATATTTTGTTTAAGAATCTATAAATTCGTGTTATTCATCTTTAACAATAATTGGCAGGAGATGGATTCGAACCCTCTAGCTTCAGTTCACGAGATAGACGACTTACAACTTGGCAACAACTCCTCGCCATTAATGAACTCACACATGAACACTTTCTAAAAGCAAGTTCTTGTAATTTATGTTATTCAGCTTAAAATTGTTTTAAAAACAGGGCGCGAGAGGGGTTCGAACCCTCGATCTTATGTTTACGAAACAGACGCCTTACCACTTGGCCACCGCGCATCAGGGTTAATAAACGAATACATCAACAATTTACCTCATTAATTAATGATATTTAGCATTACAAATAAAAGGCATGAGAGGGGTCTGAAGCCCAGATATTCTGTTTACGAATCTAAAAATTCGTGCTATTCAACTTTGACAATAATTGGCACGACAGGGATTCGAATCCTCTAGCTTCTGTTCACGAGATAGACGACTTACAACTTGGTCACAGCTCCTCGACGTTAATGAAATCATACATGAAAACTTTCTAAAAGCAAGTTCTTGTAATTCATGTTATTCAGATTAAAATGGTTTTAAAAACAAGGCGCGAGAGGGGTTCGAACCCTCGATCTTCTGTTTACGAAACAGACGCCTTACCACTTGGCCACCGCGCCTCAGAATTAATAAACGAATACATCAACACTTTATCTCATTAATTAATGATATTTAGCATTACAAATAAAAGGCATGAGAGGGGTCTGAAGCCCAGATATTCTGTTTACGAAACTATAAATTCGTGTTATTCAACTTTAACAATAATTGGCACGAGAGGGATTCGAACCCTCTAGCTTCTGTTCACGAGATAGACGAGTTACAACTTGGACACATCTCCTCGCCGTTAATGAAATCATACATGAACACTTTCTGATATCAAGTCCTTGTAATTCATGTTATTCAGCTTAAAATGGTTTTAAAAACAAGACGCGAGAGGGGTTCGAACCCTCGATCTGATGTTTACGAAACAGACGCCTTACCACTTGGCCACCGCGCATCAGAGTTAATAAACAAATACATCAACAATTTATCTCATTAATTAATGATATTTAGCATTACAAATAAAAGGCAGGAGAGGGGTCTGAAGCCCAGATATTTTGTTTAAGAATCTATAAATTCGTGTTATTCATCTTTAACAATAATTGGCAGGAGATGGATTCGAACCCTCTAGCTTCAGTTCACGAGATAGACGACTTACAACTTGGCAACAACTCCTCGCCATTAATGAACTCACACATGAACACTTTCTAAAAGCAAGTTCTTGTAATTTATGTTATTCAGCTTAAAATTGTTTTAAAAACAGGGCGCGAGAGGGGTTCGAACCCTCGATCTTCTGTTTACGAAACAGACGCCTTACCACTTGGCCACCGCGCCTCAAGGTTAATAAACAAATACATAAACACTTTTTCTCATTAATTATTGATATTTAGCATTACAAATAAAAGGCATGAGAGTGGTCTGAAGCCCAGATATTCTGTTTACGAATCTATAAATTCGTGTTATTCAGCTTTATTAACAATAATTGGCACGAGAGGGATTCGAACCCTTTAGCTTCTGTTCACGAGATAGACGACTTACAACGTGGCCACAGCTCCTCGACGTTAATGAAATCATACATGAAAACTTTCTAAAAGCAAGTTCTTGTAATTCATGTTATTCAGATTAAAATGTTTTTAAAAACAAGGCGCGAGAGGGGTTCGAACCCTCGATCTTCTGTTTACGAAACAGACGCCTTACCACTTGGCCACCGCGCATCAGAGTTAATAAACAAATACATCAACAATTTATCTCATTAATTAATGATATTTAGCATTACAAATAAAAGGCAGGAGAGGGGTCTGAAGCCCAGATATTTTGTTTAAGAATCTATAAATTCGTGTTATTCATCTTTAACAATAATTGGCAGGAGATTGATTCGAACCCTCTAGCTTCAGTTCACGAGATAGACGACTTACAACTTGGCAACAACTCCTCGCCGTTAATGAACTCACACATGAACACTTTCTAAAAGCAAGTTCTTGTAATTTATGTTATTCAGCTTAAAATTGTTTTAAAAACAGGGCGCGAGAGGGGTTCGAACCCTCGATCTTCTGTTTACGAAACAGACGCCTTACCACTTGGCCACCGCGCCTCAAGGTTAATAAACAAATACATAAACACTTTTTCTCATTAATTATTGATATTTAGCATTACAAATAAAAGGCATGAGAGTGGTCTGAAGCCCAGATATTCTGTTTACGAATCTATAAATTCGTGTTATTCAGCTTTAACAATAATTGGCACGAGAGTGATTCGAACCCTTTAGCTTCTGTTCACGAGATAGACGACTTACAACGTGGCCACAGCTCCTCGACGTTAATGAAATCATACATGAAAACTTTCTAAAAGCAAGTTCTTGTAATTCATGTTATTCAGATTAAAATGTTTTTAAAAACAAGGCGCGAGAGGGGTTCGAACCCTCGATCTTCTGTTTACGAAACAGACGCCTTACCACTTGGCCACCGCGCCTCAGGGTTAATAAACGAATACATCAACAATTTATCTCATTAATTAATGATATTTAGCATTACAAATAAAAGGCAGGAGAGGGGTCTGAAGCCCAGATATTCTGTTTACGAATCTATAAATTCGTGTTATTCAACTTTAACAATAATTGGCACGAGAGCGATTCGAACCCTCTAGCTTCTGTTCACGAGATAGACGAGTTACAACTTGGACACAGCTCCTCGCCGTTAATGAAATCATACATGAACACTTTCTAAAAGCAAGTTCTTGTAATTTATGTTATTCAGCTTAAAATTGTTTTAAAAACAGGGCGCGAGAGGGGTTCGAACCCTCGATCTTCTGTTTACGAAACAGACGCCTTACCACTTGGCCACCGCGCCTCAAGGTTAATAAACAAATACATAAACACTTTTTCTCATTAATTATTGATATTTAGCATTACAAATAAAAGGCATGAGAGGGGTCTGAAGCCCAGATATTCTGTTTACGAAACTATAAATTCGTGTTATTCAACTTTAACAATAATTGGCAGGAGAGGGATTCGAACCCAATAGCTTCAGTTCATGAGATAGACGACTTACAACTTGGCCACTGCTCCTCGCCGTTAATAAACTCATACATGAACACTTTCTAATATCAAGTCCTTGTAATTCATGTTATTCAGGTTAAAATGGTTTTAAAACACAAGGCGCGAGAGGGGTTCGAACCCTCGATCTTCTGTTTACGAAACCACTTACCACTTGGCCTCCGCGCCTCAGGGTTAATAAACAAATACATAAACACTTTTTCTCATTAATTATTGATATTTAGCATTACAAATAAAAGGCATGAGAGTGGTCTGAAGCCCAGATATTCTGTTTACGAATCTATAAATTCGTGTTATTCAGCTTTAAAAATAATTGGCACGAGAGGGATTCGAACCCTTTAGCTTCTGTTCACGAGATAGACGACTTACAACGTGGCCACAGCTCCTCGACGTTAATAAAATCATACATGAAAACTTTCTAAAAGCAAGTTCTTGTAATTCATGTTATTCAGATTAAAATGGTTTTAAAAACAAGGCGCGAGAGGGGTTCGAACCCTCGATCTTCTGTTTACGAAACAGACGCCTTACCACTTGGCCACCGCGCCTCAGGGTTAATAAACGAATACATCAACACTTTATCTCATTAATTAATGATATTTAGCATTACAAATAAAAGGCATGAGAGGGGTCTGAAGCCCAGATATTCTGTTTACGAAACTATAAATTCGTGTTATTCAACTTTAACAATAATTGGCACGAGAGGGATTCGAACCCTCTAGCTTCTGTTCACGAGATAGACGAGTTACAACTTGGACACATCTCCTCGCCGTTAATGAAATCATACATGAACACTTTCTGATATCAAGTCCTTGTAATTCATGTTATTCAGCTTAAAATGGTTTTAAAAACAAGGCGCGAGAGGGGTTCGAACCCTCGATCTGATGTTTACAAAACAGACGCCTTACCACTTGGCCACCGCGCATCAGAGTTAATAAACAAATACATCAACAATTTATCTCATTAATTAATGATATTTAGCATTACAAATAAAAGGCAGGAGAGGGGTCTGAAGCCCAGATATTTTGTTTAAGAATCTATAAATTCGTGTTATTCATCTTTAATCTTTAACAATAATTGGCAGGAGATGGATTCGAACCCTCTAGCTTCAGTTCACGAGATAGACGACTTACAACTTGGCAACAACTCCTCGCCGTTAATGAACTCACACATGAACACTTTCTAAAAGCAAGTTCTTGTAATTTATGTTATTCAGCTTAAAATTGTTTTAAAAACAGGGCGCGAGAGGGGTTCGAACCCTCGATCTTCTGTTTACGAAACAGACGCCTTACCACTTGGCCACCGCGCCTCAAGGTTAATAAACAAATACATAAACACTTTTTCTCATTAATTATTGATATTTAGCATTACAAATAAAAGGCATGAGAGTGGTCTGAAGCCCAGATATTCTGTTTACGAATCTATAAATTCGTGTTATTCAGCTTTAACAATAATTGGCACGAGAGGGATTCGAACCCTTTAGCTTCTGTTCACGAGATAGACGACTTACAACGTGGCCACAGCTCCTCGACGTTAATGAAATCATACATGAAAACTTTCTAAAAGCAAGTTCTTGTAATTCATGTTATTCAGATTAAAATGGTTTTAAAAACAAGGCGCGAGAGGGGTTCGAACCCTCGATCTTCTGTTTACGAAACAGACGCCTTACCACTTGGCCACCGCGCCTCAAGGTTAATAAACGAATACATAAACACTTTTTCTCATTAATTATTGATATTTAGCATTACAAATAAAAGGCATTAGAGTGGTCTGAAGCCCAGATATTCTGTTTACGAATCTATAAATTCGTGTTATTCAGCTTTAACAATAATTGGCACGAGAGGGATTCGAACCCTTTAGCTTCTGTTCACGAGATAGACGACTTACAACGTGGCCACAGCTCCTCGACGTTAATGAAATCATACATGAAAACTTTCTAAAAGCAAGTTCTTGTAATTCATGTTATTCAGATTAAAATGGTTTTAAAAACAAGGCGCGAGAGGGGTTCGAACCCTCGATCTTCTGTTTACGAAACAGACGCCTTACCACTTGGCCACCGCGCCTCAAGGTTAATAAACAAATACATAAACACTTTTTCTCATTAATTATTGATATTTAGCATTACAAATAAAAGGCATGAGAGTGGTCTGAAGCCCAGATATTCTGTTTACGAATCTATAAATTCGTGTTATTCAGCTTTATTAACAATAATTGGCACGAGAGGGATTCGAACCCTTTAGCTTCTGTTCACGAGATATACGACTTACAACGTGGCCACAGCTCCTCGACGTTAATGAAATCATACATGAAAACTTTCTAAAAGCAAGTTCTTGTAATTCATGTTATTCAGATTAAAATGTTTTTAAAAACAAGGCGCGAGAGGGGTTCGAACCCTCGATCTTCTGTTTACGAAACAGACGCCTTACCACTTGGCCACCGCGCATCAGAGTTAATAAACAAATACATCAACAATTTATCTCATTAATTAATGATATTTAGCATTACAAATAAAAGGCAGGAGAGGGGTCTGAAGCCCAGATATTTTGTTTAAGAATCTATAAATTCGTGTTATTCATCTTTAACAATAATTGGCAGGAGATTGATTCGAACCCTCTAGCTTCAGTTCACGAGATAGACGACTTACAACTTGGCAACAACTCCTCGCCGTTAATGAACTCACACATGAACACTTTCTAAAAGCAAGTTCTTGTAATTTATGTTATTCAGCTTAAAATTGTTTTAAAAACAGGGCGCGAGAGGGGTTCGAACCCTCGATCTTCTGTTTACGAAACAGACGCCTTACCACTTGGCCACCGCGCCTCAAGGTTAATAAACAAATACATAAACACTTTTTCTCATTAATTATTGATATTTAGCATTACAAATAAAAGGCATGAGAGTGGTCTGAAGCCCAGATATTCTGTTTACGAATCTATAAATTCGTGTTATTCAGCTTTAACAATAATTGGCACGAGAGGGATTCGAACCCTTTAGCTTCTGTTCACGAGATAGACGACTTACAACGTGGCCACAGCTCCTCGACGTTAATGAAATCATACATGAAAACTTTCTAAAAGCAAGTTCTTGTAATTCATGTTATTCAGATTAAAATGTTTTTAAAAACAAGGCGCGAGAGGGGTTCGAACCCTCGATCTTCTGTTTACGAAACAGACGCCTTACCACTTGGCCACCGCGCCTCAAGGTTAATAAACGAATACATCAACAATTTATCTCATTAATTAATGATATTTAGCATTACAAATAAAAGGCAGGAGAGGGGTCTGAAGCCCAGATATTCTGTTTACGAATCTATAAATTCGTGTTATTCAACTTTAACAATAATTGGCACGAGAGCGATTCGAACCCTCTAGCTTCTGTTCACGAGATAGACGAGTTACAACTTGGACACAGCTCCTCGCCGTTAATGAAATCATACATGAACACTTTCTAAAAGCAAGTTCTTGTAATTTATGTTATTCAGCTTAAAATTGTTTTAAAAACAGGGCGCGAGAGGGGTTCGAACCCTCGATCTTCTGTTTACGAAACAGACGCCTTACCACTTGGCCACCGCGCCTCAAGGTTAATAAACAAATACATAAACACTTTTTCTCATTAATTATTGATATTTAGCATTACAAATAAAAGGCATGAGAGGGGTCTGAAGCCCAGATATTCTGTTTACGAAACTATAAATTCGTGTTATTCAACTTTAACAATAATTGGCAGGAGAGGGATTCGAACCCAATAGCTTCAGTTCATGAGATAGACGACTTACAACTTGGCCACTGCTCCTCGCCGTTAATAAACTCATACATGAACACTTTCTAATATCAAGTCCTTGTAATTCATGTTATTCAGGTTAAAATGGTTTTAAAACACAAGGCGCGAGAGGGGTTCGAACCCTCGATCTTCTGTTTACGAAACCACTTACCACTTGGCCTCCGCGCCTCAGGGTTAATAAACAAATACATAAACACTTTTTCTCATTAATTATTGATATTTAGCATTACAAATAAAAGGCATGAGAGTGGTCTGAAGCCCAGATATTCTGTTTACGAATCTATAAATTCGTGTTATTCAGCTTTAAAAATAATTGGCACGAGAGGGATTCGAACCCTTTAGCTTCTGTTCACGAGATAGACGACTTACAACGTGGCCACAGCTCCTCGACGTTAATAAAATCATACATGAAAACTTTCTAAAAGCAAGTTCTTGTAATTCATGTTATTCAGATTAAAATGGTTTTAAAAACAAGGCGCGAGAGGGGTTCGAACCCTCGATCTTCTGTTTACGAAACAGACGCCTTACCACTTGGCCACCGCGCCTCAGGGTTAATAAACGAATACATCAACACTTTATCTCATTAATTAATGATATTTAGCATTACAAATAAAAGGCATGAGAGGGGTCTGAAGCCCAGATATTCTGTTTACGAAACTATAAATTCGTGTTATTCAACTTTAACAATAATTGGCACGAGAGGGATTCGAACCCTCTAGCTTCTGTTCACGAGATAGACGAGTTACAACTTGGACACATCTCCTCGCCGTTAATGAAATCATACATGAACACTTTCTGATATCAAGTCCTTGTAATTCATGTTATTCAGCTTAAAATGGTTTTAAAAACAAGGCGCGAGAGGGGTTCGAACCCTCGATCTGATGTTTACAAAACAGACGCCTTACCACTTGGCCACCGCGCATCAGAGTTAATAAACAAATACATCAACAATTTATCTCATTAATTAATGATTTTTAGCATTACAAATAAAAGGCAGGAGAGGGGTCTGAAGCCCAGATATTTTGTTTAAGAATCTATAAATTCGTGTTATTCATCTTTAATCTTTAACAATAATTGGCAGGAGATGGATTCGAACCCTCTAGCTTCAGTTCACGAGATAGACGACTTACAACTTGGCAACAACTCCTCGCCGTTAATGAACTCACACATGAACACTTTCTAAAAGCAAGTTCTTGTAATTTATGTTATTCAGCTTAAAATTGTTTTAAAAACAGGGCGCGAGAGGGGTTCGAACCCTCGATCTTCTGTTTACGAAACAGACGCCTTACCACTTGGCCACCGCGCCTCAAGGTTAATAAACAAATACATAAACACTTTTTCTCATTAATTATTGATATTTAGCATTACAAATAAAAGGCATGAGAGTGGTCTGAAGCCCAGATATTCTGTTTACGAATCTATAAATTCGTGTTATTCAGCTTTAACAATAATTGGCACGAGAGGGATTCGAACCCTTTAGCTTCTGTTCACGAGATAGACGACTTACAACGTGGCCACAGCTCCTCGACGTTAATGAAATCATACATGAAAACTTTCTAAAAGCAAGTTCTTGTAATTCATGTTATTCAGATTAAAATGGTTTTAAAAACAAGGCGCGAGAGGGGTTCGAACCCTCGATCTTCTGTTTACGAAACAGACGCCTTACCACTTGGCCACCGCGCCTCAAGGTTAATAAACGAATACATAAACACTTTTTCTCATTAATTATTGATATTTAGCATTACAAATAAAAGGCATGAGAGTGGTCTGAAGCCCAGATATTCTGTTTACGAATCTATAAATTCGTGTTATTCAGCTTTAACAATAATTGGCACGAGAGGGATTCGAACCCTTTAGCTTCTGTTCACGAGATAGACGACTTACAACGTGGCCACAGCTCCTCGACGTTAATGAAATCATACATGAAAACTTTCTAAAAGCAAGTTCTTGTAATTCATGTTATTCAGATTAAAATGGTTTTAAAAACAAGGCGCGAGAGGGGTTCGAACCCTCGATCTTCTGTTTACGAAACAGACGCCTTACCACTTGGCCACCGCGCCTCAAGGTTAATAAACGAATACATCAACAATTTATCTCATTAATTAATGATATTTAGCATTACAAATAAAAGGCAGGAGAGGGGTCTGAAGCACTGACCTCTATACATGGACAGATCATCCATTGTTTCATTTTGAAGTCGGCATGCAGAGAAGTGCAACATGGCGTCACTGCTGTGAGCCAATGAAATGTCCAGGTGTAGAGTTCAGTTGGTTGGTAAATCCACTGACCTCTACAACTGGACATTTCATTGGCTCACAGCAGTGACGCCATGTTGCACTTCCAGTTCGCGCCGACTTCAAGTGTTAGCACAGCAGAATATGGACAATGATCTGTCCAGGTGTTGAGGTCAGTGGTCTGAAGCCCAGATATTCTGTTTACGAATCTATAAATTCGTGTTATTCAACTTTAACAATAATTGGCACGAGAGGGATTCGAACCCTCTAGCTTCTGTTCACGAGATAGACGAGTTACAACTTGGACACAGCTCCTCGCCGTTAATGAAATCATACATGAACACTTTCTAAAAGCAAGTTCTTGTAATTTATGTTATTCAGCTTAAAATTGTTTTAAAAACAGGGCGCGAGAGGGGTTCGAACCCTCGATCTTATGTTTACGAAACAGACGCCTTACCACTTGGCCAACGCGCCTCAAGGTTAATAAACGAATACATCAACAATTTATATCATTAATTAATGATATTTAGCATTACAAATAAAAGGCATGAGAGTGGTCTAAAGCCCAGATATTCTGTTTACGAATCTATAAATTCGTGTTATTCAACTTTAACAATAATTGGCAAGAGAGGGATTCGAACCCTCTAGCTTCTGTTCACGAGATAGACGAGTTACAACTTGGACACAGCTACTCGCCGTTAATGAAATCATACATGAACACTTTCTGATATCAAGTCCTTGTAATTCATGTTATTCAGCTTAAAATGGTTTTAAAAACAAGGCGCGAGAGGGGTTCGAACCCTCGATCTTATGTTTACGAAACAGACGCCTTACCACTTGGCCACCGCGCATCAGGGTTAATAAACGAATACATCAACAATTTACCTCATTAATTAATGATATTTAGCATTACAAATAAAAGGCATGAGAGGGGTCTGAAGCCCAGATATTCTGTTTACGAATCTAAAAATTCGTGCTATTCAACTTTGACAATAATTGGCACGACAGGGATTCGAATCCTCTAGCTTCTGTTCACGAGATAGACGACTTACAACTTGGTCACAGCTCCTCGACGTTAATGAAATCATACATGAAAACTTTCTAAAAGCAAGTTCTTGTAATTCATGTTATTCAGATTAAAATGGTTTTAAAAACAAGGCGCGAGAGGGGTTCGAACCCTCGATCTTCTGTTTACGAAACAGACGCCTTACCACTTGGCCACCGCGCCTCAGGGTTAATAAACGAATACATCAACACTTTATCTCATTAATTAATGATATTTAGCATTACAAATAAAAGGCATGAGAGGGGTCTGAAGTCCAGATATTCTGTTTACGAAACTATAAATTCGTGTTATTCAACTTTAACAATAATTGGCACGAGAGGGATTCGAACCCTCTAGCTTCTGTTCACGAGATAGACGAGTTACAACTTGGACACATCTCCTCGCCGTTAATGAAATCATACATGAACACTTTCTGATATCAAGTCCTTGTAATTCATGTTATTCAGCTTAAAATGGTTTTAAAAACAAGGCGCGAGAGGGGTTCGAACCCTCGATCTGATGTTTACGAAACAGACGCCTTACCACTTGGCCACCGCGCATCAGAGTTAATAAACGAATACATCAACAATTTATCTCATTAATTAATGATATTTAGCATTACAAATAAAAGGCAAGAGAGGGGTCTGAAGCCCAGATATTTTGTTTAAGAATCTATAAATTCGTGTTATTCATCTTTAACAATAATTGGCAGGAGATGGATTCGAACCCTCTAGCTTCAGTTCACGAGATAGACGACTTACAACTTGGCAACAACTCCTCGCCGTTAATGAACTCACACATGAACACTTTCTAAAAGCAAGTTCTTGTAATTTATGTTATTCAGCTTAAAATTGTTTTAAAAACAGGGCGCGAGAGGGGTTCGAATCCTCGATCTTCTGTTTACGAAACAGACGACTTACCACTTGGCCACCGCGCCTCAAGGTTAATAAACAAATACATAAACACTTTTTCTCATTAATTATTGATATTTAGCATTACAAATAAAAGGCATGAGAGTGGTCTGAAGCCCAGATATTCTGTTTACGAATCTATAAATTCGTGTTATTCAGCTTTAACAATAATTGGCACGAGAGAGATTCGAACCCTTTAGCTTCTGTTCACGAGATAGACGACTTACAACGTGGCCACAGCTCCTCGACGTTAATGAAATCATACATGAAAACTTTCTAAAAGCAAGTTCTTGTAATTCATGTTATTCAGATTAAAATGGTTTTAAAAACAAGGCGCGAGAGGGGTTCGAACCCTCGATCTTCTGTTTACGAAACAGACGCCTTACCACTTGGCCACCGCGCCTCAGGGTTAATAAACGAATACATCAACACTTTATCTCATTAATTAATGATATTTAGCATTACAAATAAAAGGCAGAAGAGGGGTCTGAAGCCCAGATATTCTGTTTACGAAACTATAAATTCGTGTTATTCAACTTTAACAATAATTGGCACGAGAGGGATTCGAACCCTCTACCTTCTGTTCACGAGATAGACGAGTTACAACTTGGACACATCTCCTCGCCGTTAATGAAATCATACATGAACACTTTCTGATATCAAGTCCTTGTAATTCATGTTATTCAGCTTAAAATGGTTTTAAAAACAAGGCGCGAGAGGGGTTCGAACCCTCGATCTGATGTTTACGAAACAGACGCCTTACCACTTGGCCACCGCGCATCAGAGTTAATAAACAAATACATCAACAATTTATCTCATAAATTAATGATATTTAGCATTACAAATAAAAGGCAGGAGAGGGGTCTGAAGCCCAGATATTTTGTTTAAGAATCTATAAATTCGTGTTATTCATCTTTAACAATAATTGGCAGGAGATGGATTCGAACCCTCTATCTTCAGTTCACGAGATAGACGACTTACAACTTGGCAACAACTCCTCGCCGTTAATGAACTCACACATGAACACTTTCTAAAAGCAAGTTCTTGTAATTTATGTTATTCAGCTTAAAATTGTTTTAAAAACAGGGCGCGAGAGGGGTTCGAACCCTCGATCTTCTGTTTACGAAACAGACGCCTTACCACTTGGCCACCGCGCCTCAAGGTTAATAAACAAATACATAAACACTTTTTCTCATTAATTATTGATATTTAGCATTACAAATAAAAGGCATGAGAGTGGTCTGAAGCCCAGATATTCTGTTTACGAATCTATAAATTCGTGTTATTCAGCTTTAACAATAATTGGCACGAGAGGGATTCGAACCCTTTAGCTTCTGTTCACGAGATAGACGACTTACAACGTGGCCACAGCTCCTCGACGTTAATGAAATCATACATGAAAACTTTCTAAAAGCAAGTTCTTGTAATTCATGTTATTCAGATTAAAATGTTTTTAAAAACAAGGCGCGAGAGGGGTTCGAACCCTCGATCTTCTGTTTACGAAACAGACGCCTTACCACTTGGCCACCGCGCCTCAAGGTTAATAAACGAATACATCAACAATTTATCTCATTAATTAATGATATTTAGCATTACAAATAAAAGGCAGGAGAGGGGTCTGAAGCCCAGATATTCTGTTTACGAATCTATAAATTCGTGTAATTCAACTTTAACAATAATTGGCACGAGAGCGATTCGAACCCTCTAGCTTCTGTTCACGAGATAGACGAGTTACAACTTGGACACAGCTCCTCGCCGTTAATGAAATCATACATGAACACTTTCTAAAAGCAAGTTCTTGTAATTTATGTTATTCAGCTTAAAATTGTTTTAAAAACAGGGCGCGAGAGGGGTTCGAACCCTCGATCTTCTGTTTACGAAACAGACGCCTTACCACTTGGCCACCGCGCCTCAAGGTTAATAAACAAATACATAAACACTTTTTCTCATTAATTATTGATATTTAGCATTACAAATAAAAGGCATGAGAGGGGTCTGAAGCCCAGATATTCTGTTTACGAAACTATAAATTCGTGTTATTCAACTTTAACAATAATTGGCAGGAGAGGGATTCGAACCCAATAGCTTCAGTTCATGAGATAGACGACTTACAACTTGGCCACTGCTCCTCGCCGTTAATAAACTCATACATGAACACTTTCTAATATCAAGTCCTTGTAATTCATGTTATTCAGGTTAAAATGGTTTTAAAACACAAGGCGCGAGAGGGGTTCGAACCCTCGATCTTCTGTTTACGAAACCACTTACCACTTGGCCACCGCGCCTCAGGGTTAATAAACAAATACATAAACACTTTTTCTCATTAATTATTGATATTTAGCATTACAAATAAAAGGCATGAGAGTGGTCTGAAGCCCAGATATTCTGTTTACGAATCTATAAATTCGTGTTATTCAGCTTTAAAAATAATTGGCACGAGAGGGATTCGAACCCTTTAGCTTCTGTTCACGAGATAGACGACTTACAACGTGGCCACAGCTCCTCGACGTTAATAAAATCATACATGAAAACTTTCTAAAAGCAAGTTCTTGTAATTCATGTTATTCAGATTAAAATGGTTTTAAAAACAAGGCGCGAGAGGGGTTCGAACCCTCGATCTTCTGTTTACGAAACAGACGCCTTACCACTTGGCCACCGCGCCTCAGGGTTAATAAACGAATACATCAACACTTTATCTCATTAATTAATGATATTTAGCATTACAAATAAAAGGCATGAGAGGGGTCTGAAGCCCAGATATTCTGTTTACGAAACTATAAATTCGTGTTATTCAACTTTAACAATAATTGGCACGAGAGGGATTCGAACCCTCTAGCTTCTGTTCACGAGATAGACGAGTTACAACTTGGACACATCTCCTCGACGTTAATGAAATCATACATGAACACTTTCTGATATCAAGTCCTTGTAATTCATGTTATTCAGCTTAAAATGGTTTTAAAAACAAGGCGCGAGAGGTGTTCGAACCCTCGATCTGATGTTTACAAAACAGACGCCTTACCACTTGGCCACCGCGCATCAGAGTTAATAAACAAATACATCAACAATTTATCTCATTAATTAATGATATTTAGCATTACAAATAAAAGGCAGGAGAGGGGTCTGAAGCCCAGATATTTTGTTTAAGAATCTATAAATTCGTGTTATTCATATTTAACAATAATTGGCAGGAGATGGATTCGAACCCCCTAACTTCAGTTCACGAGATAGACGACTTACAACTTGGCAACAACTCCTCGCCGTTAATGAACTCACACATGAACACTTTCTAAAAGCAAGTTCTTGTAATTTATGTTATTCAGCTTAAAATTGTTTTAAAAACAGGGCGCGAGAGGGGTTCGAACCCTCGATCTTCTGTTTACGAAACAGACGCCTTACCACTTGGCCACCGCGCCTCAAGGTTAATAAACAAATACATAAACACTTTTTTTCATTAATTATTGATATTTAGCATTACAAATAAAAGGCATGAGAGTGGTCTGAAGCCCAGATATTCTGTTTACGAATCTATAAATTCGTGTTATTCAGCTTTAACAATAATTGGCACGAGAGGGATTCGAACCCTTTAGCTTCTGTTCACGAGATAGACGACTTACAACGTGGCCACAGCTCCTCGACGTTAATGAAATCATACATGAAAACTTTCTAAAAGCAAGTTCTTGTAATTCATGTTATTCAGATTAAAATGGTTTTAAAAACAAGGCGCGAGAGGGGTTCGAACCCTCGATCTTCTGTTTACGAAACAGACGCCTTACCACTTGGCCACCGCGCCTCAAGGTTAATAAACGAATACATCAACAATTTATCTCATTAATTAATGATATTTAGCATTACAAATAAAAGGCAGGAGAGGGGTCTGAAGCCCAGATATTCTGTTTACGAATCTATAAATTCGTGTTATTCAACTTTAACAATAATTGGCACGAGAGAGATTCGAACCCTTTAGCTTCTGTTCACGAGATAGACGACTTACAACGTGGCCACAGCTCCTCGACGTTAATGAAATCATACATGAAAACTTTCTAAAAGCAAGTTCTTGTAATTCATGTTATTCAGATTAAAATGTTTTTAAAAACAAGGCGCGAGAGGGGTTCGAACCCTCGATCTTCTGTTTACGAAACAGACGCCTTACCACTTGGCCACCGCGCCTCAAGGTTAATAAACGAATACATCAACAATTTATCTCATTAATTAATGATATTTAGCATTACAAATAAAAGGCAGGAGAGGGGTCTGAAGCCCAGATATTCTGTTTACGAATCTATAAATTCGTGTAATTCAACTTTAACAATAATTGGCACGAGAGCGATTCGAACCCTCTAGCTTCTGTTCACGAGATAGACGAGTTACAACTTGGACACAGCTCCTCGCCGTTAATGAAATCATACATGAACACTTTCTAAAAGCAAGTTCTTGTAATTTATGTTATTCAGCTTAAAATTGTTTTAAAAACAGGGCGCGAGAGGGGTTCGAACCCTCGATCTTCTGTTTACGAAACAGACGCCTTACCACTTGGCCACCGCGCCTCAAGGTTAATAAACAAATACATAAACACTTTTTCTCATTAATTATTGATATTTAGCATTACAAATAAAAGGCATGAGAGGGGTCTGAAGCCCAGATATTCTGTTTACGAAACTATAAATTCGTGTTATTCAACTTTAACAATAATTGGAAGGAGAGGGATTCGAACCCAATAGCTTCAGTTCATGAGATAGACGACTTACAACTTGGCCACTGCTCCTCGCCGTTAATAAACTCATACATGAACACTTTCTAATATCAAGTCCTTGTAATTCATGTTATTCAGGTTAAAATGGTTTTAAAACACAAGGCGCGAGAGGGGTTCGAACCCTCGATCTTCTGTTTACGAAACCACTTACCACTTGGCCTCCGCGCCTCAGGGTTAATAAACAAATACATAAACACTTTATCTCATTAATTAATGATATTTAGCATTACAAATAAAAGGCAGGAGAGGGGTCTGAAGCCCAGATATTCTGTTTACGAATCTATAAATTCGTGTTATTCAACTTTAACAATAATTGGCACGAGAGAGATTCGAACCCTTTAGCTTCTGTTCACGAGATAGACGACTTACAACGTGGCCACAGCTCCTCGACGTTAATGAAATCATACATGAAAACTTTCTAAAAGCAAGTTCTTGTAATTCATGTTATTCAGATTAAAATGTTTTTAAAAACAAGGCGCGAGAGGGGTTCGAACCCTCGATCTTCTGTTTACGAAACAGACGCCTTACCACTTGGCCACCGCGCCTCAAGGTTAATAAACGAATACATCAACAATTTATCTCATTAATTAATGATATTTAGCATTACAAATAAAAGGCAGGAGAGGGGTCTGAAGCCCAGATATTCTGTTTACGAATCTATAAATTCGTGTAATTCAACTTTAACAATAATTGGCACGAGAGCGATTCGAACCCTCTAGCTTCTGTTCACGAGATAGACGAGTTACAACTTGGACACAGCTCCTCGCCGTTAATGAAATCATACATGAACACTTTCTAAAAGCAAGTTCTTGTAATTTATGTTATTCAGCTTAAAATTGTTTTAAAAACAGGGCGCGAGAGGGGTTCGAACCCTCGATCTTCTGTTTACGAAACAGACGCCTTACCACTTGGCCACCGCGCCTCAAGGTTAATAAACAAATACATAAACACTTTTTCTCATTAATTATTGATATTTAGCATTACAAATAAAAGGCATGAGAGGGGTCTGAAGCCCAGATATTCTGTTTACGAAACTATAAATTCGTGTTATTCAACTTTAACAATAATTGGCAGGAGAGGGATTCGAACCCAATAGCTTCAGTTCATGAGATAGACGACTTACAACTTGGCCACTGCTCCTCGCCGTTAATAAACTCATACATGAACACTTTCTAATATCAAGTCCTTGTAATTCATGTTATTCAGGTTAAAATGGTTTTAAAACACAAGGCGCGAGAGGGGTTCGAACCCTCGATCTTCTGTTTACGAAACCACTTACCACTTGGCCTCCGCGCCTCAGGGTTAATAAACAAATACATAAACACTTTTTCTCATTAATTATTGATATTTAGCATTACAAATAAAAGGCATGAGAGTGGTCTGAAGCCCAGATATTCTGTTTACGAATCTATAAATTCGTGTTATTCAGCTTTAAAAATAATTGGCACGAGAGGGATTCGAACCCTTTAGCTTCTGTTCACGAGATAGACGACTTACAACGTGGCCACAGCTCCTCGACGTTAATAAAATCATACATGAAAACTTTCTAAAAGCAAGTTCTTGTAATTCATGTTATTCAGATTAAAATGGTTTTAAAAACAAGGCGCGAGAGGGGTTCGAACCCTCGATCTTCTGTTTACGAAACAGACGCCTTACCACTTGGCCACCGCGCCTCAGGGTTAATAAACGAATACATCAACACTTTATCTCATTAATTAATGATATTTAGCATTACAAATAAAAGGCATGAGAGGGGTCTGAAGCCCAGATATTCTGTTTACGAAACTATAAATTCGTGTTATTCAACTTTAACAATAATTGGCACGAGAGGGATTCGAACCCTCTAGCTTCTGTTCACGAGATAGACGAGTTACAACTTGGACACATCTCCTCGACGTTAATGAAATCATACATGAACACTTTCTGATATCAAGTCCTTGTAATTCATGTTATTCAGCTTAAAATGGTTTTAAAAACAAGGCGCGAGAGGTGTTCGAACCCTCGATCTGATGTTTACAAAACAGACGCCTTACCACTTGGCCACCGCGCATCAGAGTTAATAAACAAATACATCAACAATTTATCTCATTAATTAATGATATTTAGCATTACAAATAAAAGGCAGGAGAGGGGTCTGAAGCCCAGATATTTTGTTTAAGAATCTATAAATTCGTGTTATTCATCTTTAACAATAATTGGCAGGAGATGGATTCGAACCCTCTAGCTTCAGTTCACGAGATAGACGACTTACAACTTGGCAACAACTCGTCGCCGTTAATGAACTCACACATGAACACTTTCTAAAAGCAAGTTCTTGTAATTCATGTTATTCAGATTAAAATGGTTTTAAAAACAAGGCGCGAGAGGGGTTCGAACCCTCGATCTTCTGTTTACGAAACAGACGCCTTACCACTTGGCCACCGCGCCTCAGGGTTAATAAACGAATACATCAACACTTTATCTCATTAATTAATGATATTTAGCATTACAAATAAAAGGCATGAGAGGGGTCTGAAGTCCAGATATTCTGTTTACGAAACTATAAATTCGTGTTATTCAACTTTAACAATAATTGGCACGAGAGGGATTAGTGTTCTTTCGTTTTAGACGGGTTCATACGACACGGTAAACGGTGTACGTCTCATATCCAATCAAAAGCCGTGCAAAACAATACAGCCCTCCACCGGGGCCTCGTCCAATCGTTGGCCAGGTGACGACCGGTCGTCACCTTAGGCTTTTGTTATTAGTAATGCAAAGATAATAGTTACATATTCAGCATGACCTAATGTACACATCAATCTAGGCCTCAAAACTAGCTAGATAATACGTGAACCACAAGGTGTATAAGGTGGGAATCAAACCGCAGCTGCCACACAAGGCGAGGAAAGTAACCCCAGTGCAAAGTTCACTCCGCAATGGTGGAAAATACATGTATGTGTATAAATTATGTAATGGCTAAAGTGAGACAGCCTAATAAATAGAAAGGTCTCCAAGGGGCTGCCTGTCGGCATAACTTGGCACTGTATGCAGTGGCCCATGGTCTATTTAAAGAAAATAGCAAGTTTTTGTTTTTAGCAAATGTCTTTCAATTAAAAATTGTCCGATTTATCTACAACTTTTTGAAACATGAAACAAACTTTAAAAAGCATCGTGGAATGACAAACAAGCAAGTTTATAACACACACACACACCTAGCTGGTATTCTACTCCATAAGTTTGCTTGCCATACAATCACAGTGTTTTCAGAACGTCAACAAGGTTTATCTATAAGTTACGATTCCACCCAGCTAGCGGGTGCCGCCCAAAGCGCGGCATCCTCTAGTTGTTATAAAACCATCACAAATTTGCTCCGGTATCTATACCCATGGTGATGATATTTAAATGCGGTTGTGCTAGTTCAGTGTCGAACCGTAGTACCTTATGTTGTTATTTATTGGGCGTTCATCTCATCCAGTCTGTGGTCTCCATAGTTGTAACGAGTCACTGATTTTGTGACTCGAGGTCCAGTTATGGGGTCATGATTGGCCGAGTACAGTCGAGTCAATAATCGAGTCTAGTCAATTCGAGTCACCATAGTTTTTAACACTATGTAATAAAATAATATAGATAAGCGAGAAAGACATGTGTATCACTGTAATAACATCGACCTAAATACGTACACAAGAAGGGAGGGGGGGGGTGGGGGGGGGGGGGGGGGGGGAGGGGGGGTGGGGGGGTGGTAAACATTGTGCACACCATGCATACATGGCTCAAGGTCTGTACGAGGGGGGGGGGGGGGTCGAAACCAATGCAAATCGAAAAGGTGTCAAACCAATGCGTATATATGTACGCGAACCAAAAAATATTGTACTTCTAATAAATTGTCCTAAAATCATTGTACTTTCTTATATTAATACCTATCAGGACCAGCGTGTATGTATCGAAAATTGTTACAACACTACCCTTCAGCTCAACCATTTAGATTTGTTCCAAAACGCCATCGCGAGTAAATGCCTTGAAGGGTACCTGAAGTTCAAAACTTTAGTATGGCGAAATATACGCTTTAAATAACGCTAATAACTACAAAAAAAG